>JASJOG010000003.1:3120000-3607500 GCA_030142905.1 Heliopora coerulea | reverse complement strand
TTGAGTGCCGTGTTCTAACACGTTCCCTGAATCAATTACGCTATAATTCTTGGGTTAAAGGAATCATAGTTCCAATAAGTTCATGGTTATAGACTTAAGAGAACATCTGCGGACTCTTCAGTTCAACTTTTCAGTGCAATGTTGTTTTAGGTTCGTGCTCCCCTAATTTCAACAGCCAAGGTCAGCTGTTGTCCAGCCTTCTTTTGGCCTGCAGAGACGTGGAATAAATTTTTTTTACAGATAAAATGCCAACCGAATTAATGTTCCTTTCTAGAGCTCAGAGAGTAAAAACGAATGTAGCATTTCAATGTCGTACTCGTTGTCCAAGAGCTGATCAAGGTGTGAGAAACATTGGATGTTATTTGGATGAAATGTTCCAACACGTTTTTTGATGCCAGTTCACTGATAATATTAGGTTTTGACAACAAGTCATCCCTTGTTACGTCGAGAACCATTTTTTTCACACGGGGATTTTCTCTCTCCATTCCCGAAATATTTTCAAGGCCGAACTAATCGCCTGTAACTGGTAAATCCCGTTGACAAATCCGCTTAGCAGGAAATCTTCTTACATGAATACGTCAAAGTTAAACTAGCAAAAACAACCTGCATAAACGAAGTGACAAATGCGGAACTTCAAATTGTTTTCCGGCATTTTAAATCCGGCTGCTCATCAAGTCAAGATTTTATAGTTGTATGTACCATCGCATTCTACCTCAACGTTAATTTTCACTGTATTCCAAGAATACGCTTATGAAGTTGCAAAGCAGAATTATTGTAGTTTGGCCATAACGGACAGTTTCATTCAAATTGATTTAAATCTTTAAGTAATAGATACAATATGAGCGGCTGATCTGTATACGATTTACAAGGCGAGCCGTAGTAAATAGCATACAGATCGGACGCGACCATTGTATCTTTCTTAAAATACGAATACATTTAAATGGCCATTTTATCGGTTATTTTGAAGTTTCGGTAAATCTTAACGTAGAAAATCGAAGGGAAAAGTTCATAATTCTAATAAGTATTCTGTATGAGATTTACAGAATACTAATTAGGAGCCAAAAATCTTTTGTATTTTCTTCGTGAATTATTAATGAGTTTTTAATGGCCCAACGAACACTTCGTTATGAGTGTAAATGCGACATATTACCTTCAATTCCTTCAGCCCTCATTGTCATTTTATTCTTTTTGTCAACAATATTTTTGGATAAAATATAAGAAACTAGTCGATGTTTCATTACGTGAATTTCAAATAACGTGACGAAAATTAACAAGAAATATTTCATGTGAAAATTTCAAATTACAGATGTGAGGAACAGAACATCTTTCCGCACTGAAACTTTACTTTCAACAGTTTATCTCACTTTCGGTGAACTGGTGAAGACAGTTCCTTCAACACGTTCTTTATACTAAAAGAAATTCGTCTTTTTTTTGAGCTGAGTTCAAAACAAGATTTTTCCTTTTATGTCTGCTGAAGGACTAAGACCAATATTCAAGATGACATCGACTGACGTCCAATTAACAATTAGATTATTCGCTCTCGATTTCTAGGAGGTGATAGTTGACGAGGGCGAATCCCTCGTCAACTATCACCTCATAGAAATCGAGAGCGAGTAATCTAATTGTTTTAGTAGAAACACTTAGCAAAGAACATTTTTCGTCTTCTCTGGGATTGCATTTTTAAGTAGGCAATCTATTTCGTCTTCAGAAACTTCACAAAAACGAGAGGCTGAAGCCATTTTCGCTACTCGCTATCTATCGACGAATAGATAGCGAGTAGCGTAGCCAATCAGAATGCAGCATTTGCAATAGTACTCGACTAAGTTTCTACTAATATAATTTAGACACTCTACAGAGTAAGGTAGAGTCCCAAAAATCGACGTTTAGAATAACCCACTCCAACATTACAGTATATAAATTGCATCGCTTCGTTAGTTTAAAAAGAACCAATTTCGACCTTATATCGAAGGACTTTCCTCCTTAAGAATACCTAGCCTGAGTCATACTCCAAATTCCAGGCGCTGTGAAAATCATTCATAATTACCTTGTAGAGGATGTAAAGCTAATACTTATTTCGTACAGGCCAATCAAGGTCCCCTTGGCAACGGCACGATTATTTAAAATATGCTGGAATTGACCTGGATCCATTCACATCATTTTTAATGCCTTCGGGGCCCAGCATTTTAAGTTTTTTAATAAACGAAGACGTCTTCATTTGTTCTGGGTTTTTTAGCCATTTCCATGTCTTTCCACTTCTAGAACTCTCATCTTTCTCCAGTGCTTCTGCTATTAAAGGCATTCTAAACGTTATTTTGTCAACGAGTTCTCTCTCAATGTTAAACACCCCGTTCCCACATTGTTTGATCGTTTTAATCCAATTATGTTTAACGATATATACAACTATATTCGACAGTTTGGCCAGACAAAAAAGGCTTAGAACTGTTTACGTACAGGGTCGATTTAATTGCATTGTGATTATAAGTTTGCCCTCTAAGAGGATGAAATATACATCATTGGAATATATGCTTTGTGATACATAAAACTGTATCAGTTATGTCTGATATTAAACAAACGTGAACTACAATAGATACATTTACACCAGTAAATATTACTGAAATGAGATATTCCACAAGTTCTTGGAATTGAAAATTCTAAATAAATATCACTTGTGTGGGAAAGACTTCCCATTCGTTACATACATACGTGTATATATATACATACATATATATATACACAGTACAATATATATACGTGTTCATATACATCGATATTTTAACCCCTTAGTATTTTACTGCTTCGTTAAGTTAATGTTAGCCAACCCTTGACCAGTTCGGGCAATATTCGTCTTTTAACAGGAATAAAATAGAATATATCTGAGATAAATTCAGGTGAAACATCCACCTCGTTAATGTAATTTATAATCTAAACTAAACAAGGTTTTTCCATATCAGAAGGAGGTTGTGGTACTCGAAGACGTAAACTTGTAATGAAGTCCATTTTCTTTCTGAAACGTAAAAAAAACAGCCCTCGATGTTTTAGCTTGGCATATTTTCTACCAAAATTGATAGTTCAAAATTAATAATTAAAAGCAAACTCCATTTAGCTCACAAGTGGCATAAAAGAAAACGTTATGTGGATTTGCTCTACTGGGTCAGGGACCTAATACGGCCTGATTCAAACGTCAAATTTCACATGAAGCGAAGTCAATTCATTCTATCGTTTAAGTTAATATGTAGTGAGTTCGGTTGACGTGAAATTTGGCGATTAAAACAGGTTAATTGGTCTTAAAGTTGAATGGATTTCCGAAGACAATGTCCACCACCACCATAACTTAATGTTCCTCGCGATATATTATGGGAAAGTTACATATAGTACGGCGAGACCGCGCCTTATCTGGTAAAAAACATGGCGACCGATCACACTATTCACGATGACGATCATATCTTCAACCGTTCCGGTAAATGTTCGCGTTTTCCTCGAGCAACTGCGACATGTATTCTGGAAAATCCAGTCTGAAAAGCTTGAAAACCCTCCAAGTCGTAACTCCACTTGTTTGTTCATTCATGATGCCAATTTATTCCGTGGGAAGTTTTTACTTAATCGCAGGCTCTCGCGAAAAAGTGACATTCCCAAGACACACTGCGACAGCCTGCAGGGGAGGTAGGACTGTTGTAGTCTGTAGTCCGATTTACACTTAACAAATTTTGTCGCGCCAAAGGAATTTTCTTTCAATAAACTGAATAGATACCTCATTACCTCCATCCGAAAGGCAGACTATCCTATCTTCGCTATATTTCACGCTATACCAACGTTAAAGCAGAACTGCGGCCATTAAATTTACACGTGATTGAGGATTAGTTCGGGGGCTCATTGTGTCATTACATTTCTTGGTTTTTGACGACTTATTTCATATGATAACGGATACTCACCTTTATCTTTTAATTTTAAATATGCACACTCGATATTTCCGAATACCAGACTTTATATAAGGTTGAAATTTATATTTTGATGAAGGAAATTTTCGAGTGTCAGATTTTCCTCATGAAAATATATAAACTCCATTTCACGTCATCCAGACCAAATGTTTTTCGTTTGATTTATGCAACATTACTTGATGTAATACGAAACAATTCAATTCAAACGAAGTGACTCACTTAAATAATTTAATGTCCTCCTGTTTTGAACCTCTTCGTGAATTCGATTTTGAAGAAGTTGGTTGACAGTCAACAGAAGCAACTGCACTTTTGAGATGGACGTTCGCCTAAACACGAAATGAAAGAAGAATTCAAAACAATATTGGACGGCTTTCTCTCATTAATATTATACTGCGATGGATGAACCAGGCGGAAATCTCAACTGTATTATAAAAATCAATGCCCAGCAAAAGATTCGCAGCAGACACATTTTGTTTGATATATATTTATTGCCTAATGTTTCGTCACATCTCGCAATATCGTGTTTACAAAGTATTATTTGATAATTGCTAATTAGGAAGAGGCAGGACTAAAAGTGACTCGGAAGCAAGTGTCCTATTCAAAACAAAAGAAAGCGGCACCAAGCTAATATTGCCGTTAAGAGAAGGTTTAAATTGAGCTATGAAGAGACTCTCCCTAATGAGAAGTTCAGACTTGAAAGGAGACGAGGTTAAGGTTTTAAAGAATAACCGAATGCACTTATCTATAAAACTTGCAGGATACCCATTACAAATGAAAATCTTTTTAAAATTTTCTACCTCGGTATGAAACAGAGAGTAGGAGGAAGAAATGTTGAAATAACGGGGAAGCAGTGACATTGTCAGATCCTTTTTATTATTAAAAGGAATAAAACTTTGGAAATTGGTGAATAAACCAGTGAAATTAGATTTGTGATAAACAGATGTGGCGAAGGAACCGTTGGAGAGAGTTATAAGAACGTCGAGAAAAGACATTGGATAGAACATTGTGGTTCCAGTTGGGTCTTAAAAATATCTAGACATTCGAGATTTTTCTCCTTCAAAAATTATCAACTTAACAGAGAAAAGATAATGTACTGTCAGTTTCTATTTCACATGTAAAATGAATGTTATTGTGTAGTGAGTTTAAGTAAGATAAAAAGTGTGGAATATAGTCCTTTGAGCGAAAAAGTAAAAAACAGTCATCAACGTAACGACAGTAAAGGATAGGCTTAAATTCACTGGGACAATTTTTTAAGCATGTTTTTTAATGAAATGAAAGAAAAGTATCAGCGAAAAGCGGACCAAGCTAGTGGTTAGCCCATGGTTACTCCATCGATTTGTTCGTAAAGTTTACCACCAAACAAAAATTTTGACCACCAAGCAATGATAATTACCACCAAAATGTTTACCACCAAACGATGATGTTGTGAGATGCGACGAAACGTTAGGCAATAAATATATATCAAACAAAATGCATTTCTTACGAATCTTCTGCCTGTTCATTCATTTTTATAACTTTTTTACTGCATTGAGAAATTTATGGAAGCATGATCGATATACCTAAAAAGCAGGACAAAAAAATGACTGCGGTCAAATCAACTCGCGTCACACTTTAAATTGATATTTGAGACTTACTTTCTCAGCTTCTTTTAAAAATTTTCTAAAATCGCGATTTTCGACGAGCGAAGTAGGTAGTTCGGACGAGCCGTTCGACCGGGCTTCTTCCATTATTCTTTTAAAATCTTGCAGGCGAGCATTTTCCTTGCCGAGTTGAATCTAAAAACGCAAAAATCGAGTAAGACACAAAGTCTAAACTGTGCGCGTTAAATTTCACTCAAACCTTTATAACCAAATTCCTTTTTAGCCGATCAACAAGAAGACATACTGAACTTCGCTTGCAATTTCCAGTCCAAAATATCATTCCTAAACTTTAGGAATTATTGGTTTACACAGGGACGTAACCTGATCTTCGACGATACTAATCTGCCTTGTTAAGAACAATGGTGGTGAATGAAACACAAGGTTGATTCGAAATAAAGATTCTTGTGCCAGATAAACCGAATAGTAACAGTAAATAGAACTTAACATTCTCCATCGGGAAATGTTTCTGTGAGTTTGTTGTTAATTATTGACTTTATTAGTCGCTATGATTCTAAAACAGGTATATATAGTCCAATTCAAAGTTTTGATTTTGTTTTTTGTTACTGTGCCTAGATACTGGACTGTTTGTCAAGACCACTCATACGAGGTGAAGGGTTTACTGTATCAAAGAAATTTAAATTAAAAAAAAATATTGGCATTCGCAATACGAAGTCAAGACAACCTTTTAAAAACTCTATAGAATGCACAAGTACAGTCTTTACCTGTTTTGCTTTGGATGCCTCCAACTCCAGTTCTATATCCAACGACGTTCTGCTTCCATAAAGATAGTCGCTTCCTTGTGTTATTCCAAGCTGCTGGCCTGCAACAGAACTTGGTTGAATCCACGAAGGTGGTGGTTGCCATGAGACAGGTCGCTAATGGTTTCACAAATAAGAACGGGAAAATGTGATACGAAATAAGAAACTGAAAAGTTTTAGGCTGTCAAACGGGAAAAGCCATTGATGACCAAACTAGCCGAAGATACTAATTTAAATGAGTTAATGAAATGGCCACTATTTTCAGATTTATTCCCAGAATATGAAAGTGGTGTTATGTGGAATGACTTTTGACGATGAAAGCAAATTATGTTGTCCAACAGATTGTGTTGATCAACAATAATTCGCGTTACGAACCACCGTCAAAAATTGTTGGTCTAACATCAACTTATGCCGATAGTAAATGCAAGCCGGTGTCTGAAGTTAAGACTCACCTGTTTCCTCTTGAAACTTGCTCTCTCCATGGATTGGCGAATAAAACGATTCGTCGAAGAAGTTCCCGTACGCTTAGCAGTGCAGTCGGAATTACTGCGACTGACGGTAATTTGACGTCTTTGAAATTCTGTCATCGTCGGGTTCCAAGGTATCGGTCCTTCTTCACACTAGCAATGAAAACAAATTCAACAGTAAAAGTTAGTAAAGGCCAGACTAATGAATAATTTCATTAAATATTACTAGTATTCCAGCTATGTAAAATATTCCAATGAAATACCCTGAAAGGTTAACGATATTGATCGCTTCTTATGCTCAAATTTAGGCTCTAGTCCAACATTCGCTTGAATTTATCCGATTCATCTAATACCCAACTCAAACAAAATTTAAAAGATGTTAAAAAAGTGCATAGTAATCCAGTATAAAATGAAACTCCTTTCGACTCAATGCTTGGCAGTTAACGAATAAAAAAGTCTTCCTACATTAAACAACCTTTACAAGGCTCTTTTAATCGTTTATAATTAAACTCGAAATGGCAAGTCAACATTCATACAAGTTTGGCAAAACCTTGTTTAAATACACAAGGAATTTGCTGGAGTTAAAGGCGGTACCAGTTTAATAGTTGAATGATTAACAGAACGGTTTTCAGGTTACCTAATATTTGTTTACCTTTAAAGAATCTACTTCAGCTTTAGGATCAGAATTCTTCCTTCTAGCTATCGCCTGCGACATTTTCTCCAACAAGCACTTAGGGCTGCTAGATCGAGCATCCTTCTCCACGCCACTTTCCTGACTTTGCATGCTGTTCAGGGAATCATTACTGCGCATACGCGACTGCTGTTTCAAGTTTTTGCACATTCCATTGAAATTTTGGGAAGTCATATGACAAGGTTTGTCCAGACCATCCTCTTGACTAAGCGAAGCTTCGCAAAATATTTTTCCTCTAGGGACTAAAGCGTTCAGAATATCTCCACCCTAGATCGAAGCAAGTAATAAAGTGGGTTAGAAATGCTCTTTTTTGTAATTTAGGATTCCAGCGCGTAAAATTAACTTCTAAAATCGTGGCAAGTGGCGTGGCAAGCGGCGTGGACAAACGTCTTTTTGTGGAAGATTCATGTTTTTAACGCCTGTAGTTGCTTTCCTCCCTGAAGTCGCGCAAAACTTCTAGTGGAGGTTGACACCGATCACAAAGACTTAAGAATACGATGTTGGAGTTTGTAACGACATGTTTAAACCAACACTTTCTGCCGACGCATTCACGAATATGACGGATTTGCCATCGTAAAAATGTGAAAAAACTCGTCAGTGAGATGTTAAACGAATTTGCCATTCCAAAGTTTCGCCAAAGACCTGATAACAACCAGGTTTGCACTGCATCAACTTTTTTAGGGACGCAAACTAAAGCAGTTCTACGATGCAATGCCAGCTTCGTCGTAACCAGATACGCAGCCCTTCTTCGAACTGGCCCATCCATCCTTTAATTTAAGTGCGAAGGCACCTTTAATGACTTATTATTTGAGATACTTTATGAAACAAAGTTGTATGTTGTATCGTAATGAAACAATATATGAAACAAAGCTCGCATTCGATTCGCTCAAAACTATTTATTATTCTTAAATCTTTAGGTCCAATATGTATTTATAAAGAATTTTTAAATTGTCCAATCAATTCAGAATTCTTTTGAAGATCCACTGAAATCCGTTTACGAGTCTAACGCGCATTTATTAAATCGTACAGATTCGTACGATTAGGAGCTGATGGCTCGCCAGCAGCAGAACTCCAACATCACTTTTTTCTATAACTGCAGTAATTTGTAATTATTTTATTTGCCACTGAACATTATTGCCTATATAACATATATAAATCAACGTATGGAATTGAATTTCAAATAATGTCACGATAACATCGAAATGTAGTCATTACACAAACTTTTGTCGTTTACATCCGCAGGCAGACGTATTTCGAAAACGTCTGATGAATATTTTAATATGCCATTTTGTCAACTACAGATGTTTACCATGATTTCATGCCTTGCAATTGTCACCCTGGTGGATGCAATAACCCCATGACAGCCTATGCTGCAAGATTTCAGTTTATGATTCGCTCTAGTCCGTGTAGCCGCTCACTTGAATTTGACACATTCAACAAGACGACAATCACGAGACAAAAAAACGTTCATGTCAAACCGAGCACCATCGATGCACGTAAAAATGCCAACAAAAAGCGACGCACTAGAGATCAACTTCAAACATCTAGCTAGTCGTAGTGTAAGCTAACATGCTGTAAAATAAAAACATACAAATTGTCCTTCCCACTTAAAAACTACAGTTTCCTTACCCATGACTTGGGCCTTGATTGCACCCTGTTGTTGGTGATGCCATCACTTGTTATGGCTTCTCTCACGTGAAATTTAGCCACTGCGGTCGAAAAAAACTGAAAAATATGCGGAGACTGATTCTGAACAAGTGTTGTAAGACGAACCGAATAAGAAAAGACAAACACATAAGCTGTTGTTGAAAGATATCGAAAAATATTCTCTAAATGTTTAGAATCTATCAACTATTAAAGAAATTATGGAAAAATACTTACAGCGGAGCTTAGAAGATTAAACAGTTTAAAAGTCACAGGTGAATGGATATTAAAATCTGCTAAGCTAATCTGAGATCCTCCCTGAAAAAAAATATTAAAAATTAAAAATAAGACCTCCCGTAGTTTTTCAAAATGAAACAATTTTCAGGAAAAAATAAATAAGAGATGTACACGCAGTTTTCAATCAAGTAATTTTCCCATGCAAGTAGAATGCTGGGAATAAATGTCAAGAGGATTTTTTTATTACATACCAACAATGACTCATTGCTTTTATTGTCAGCAATCCAGACATTGGTTTGAAGTATGCTGCTGGATAGAGTTGCCTAACAAGAAAGAGAAAGAAAAAAAGAAATGAAAATAGACAATACGTTACAAAGTCAACTGAAACTTACTCTTCATCTGCTTCCCGTTACGATTCTCTCTAGAGAAGGTGCTTTTTATAAAACTAATTTATATTCACAGATTGGGCTAACTTCTGCAAATCGCTAAACGTTTTATACGCACCTTCGGTATGGGAACAAAGAATTGTTCACTAAACACAGGTCGGAGTAAGTCTTTACAAATCTCTGTCGAATAAACACGGTCTGTTCTCGTAGACGGTAATACACTAACTCGTACTCTTACTCCATATCCTTCGCTGACCCCGAGAACTCGGAGGTTGTATGCTTCATCAATACATACTAAAAGCTGTTCTTTTTCTTCTACGTAACCTAAACCAATCTTAATTTGCGGTGTTTCTATCCCATCTTCATCGCTGTATTGTCCTGTGGACCTCATGCTATTTTGACGCCTGAGGTTTTCCATGGAAGAGACAAAGACTCCGCTGTCGGCAGCAACACTCTCGTCTGAAACAGCCGCTGACACACCTCTACCGGAGGAACAAGTAAGAGAACTTTTCGACGGTATTCCTTCACTAATCGGAGATAAAGCAGTTAGAGTTTCGTTCCCTAGACGAAATCGATTCAATTGCAACGTCAAGCCTTCTGGGTTTTGTGAGTTGCGGTCAGTCATGGTATTGTCCACGTACGACGTTACCTCACCAAGCGTTTTCGAATTGTTTAATGATACGTCAGAATTTCGAGGAGAGGGATTGTAAGATCCTGGTGATGTGGGAGGTGAAAGAGATGACATCGAGAGAGAATCCCTTGACGACGAAGACATCTGGGAACTAGAAACAGCAATATTTCTCATATTCGCCGTAGTTTGTGATGACTGAGACGATGAGGAAATCTCCTGAAGCATGTCAGTAACTCGCTGGTGCAACTCTCGTAGATTAGGAGTTTTTGCAGTAAGTCCGCGGTTTTCGATCTGATTCACAGAGGACATGGAGCCTCGGCTTGATGACAAAGACTCTCTACTCTGGGCTGATAGTGATCCACGACTGGAACTATTACATGAAGACAACGAATGTCCACTGCCAGAAAGACTGAATAAGGAAGTGAGTTAGTGAGCGAGGGAGCGAAAGCACAAGGAAGAGGAGGAGTACATAAGAATGAAATTAAAGAGAGAGAAAAAGAGAAGATAAAGCAAAAGAGCAAGAACAAGATGATATTGAGAAGACGAAAAATAATAGGAAGTAGGAGAAGAAAACAAATAAAAATAAAAAGGAAAAGAAAAGGAAAAGAAAATAGAAAGAAAAACGAAAAGAAGATAAATGAAATAGAAATGATGAAGAAAGAGGAATAGAAAAAGAAGGAAAAATAGAAGAAAAAGACGAAAAGAAGATAGATATAAATGAGTATTTGGAAAAAAAAGTAGAAAAAAACAAACCAACTTTGCATGACCAATCTTTCAATGTTTTACTTACTTTCGCAAATGAGCAGCCAATAATTTACTCCTTTGCATGGTTTCTGCTAAAAGTTTAACTAAAGAATTTTTTTGATCTTCTAACTTATATCTCTCGGTGATAACGGCTTCATAGTTTAGTCTTGCCAGTTTCAGTTCCTCTTCAAGCTTTTTCATTTCTACTTCCATATACATCTGAAATCAACGAAGCATTACACTGGTTAAAATGACGTCATTCATTTTTCTACCACAGTCCAGAGATGGAAAGCAGTCGTGTGTGGGAACCGGGTCAATTGTCCCGACAACTTTTATTATCTTTTACATTGGAAAGGGCTATTTTCACCAAAACAAACACATCGTTGACCGTGAGGAGAAACAATCAAACAGTACAAATTTGAGGCTACCTTTTCCGCATGTAAACGCGCCCTAGAAAGTTCGTGATTCCCAACTTAAAATTCCTTCCCACTCACCAATAGCAACGTTTTATTTATTACCTCTTTCCCGGTAGCATCAGTCTTTTATTATTTTATAAAAATAGGATACTACGTAGGTTGGTAACTGCCGTGACTGATCACAACGAATACTAAAGTTTCGAACAAAGTTCCTTCGACCGAGATTGAAACGTGTTCTGAAACAGCAATAGGCGCTGACTAGGTTTTATACGAAAAGGAGTCATGTGACCAAAAGTTAACCAATGAAAACTTGCCAAGGGGAGACAACCTGCCGGGAAAGGGTTCATTCTTTATCGACTACACTGTCATTCCTTCGAGTTGTGACTTAAACTAGGTTTCCTATTTTTGTGGATTTATAAGTAAAAATGTTGCAAACAACTTACTAGTGACAATAGTTTTTATTAGTGTATTGGAGATTAGTCAGACGCGTTTCACGAGAGGTCTTAGACAAACCAATGGAAAAACCCTTGTCCGGACGTTTCAATCAGTAAGAAACAAGCAGACGTTAAACCTGTGTGAAACTTTGTAACGCAACGCGATGGTTTTACCCAACGGTCCCTCGCTTATAAACATAGTTCGTTCAACCTGTCTCACAACGGCTAGCGTTGACCTTTCACAAAAACATGGCAACATGTTGGAGCACTATCAAGAATACCACCACATTAGCAGAAGGAATGATCACATCCTCATCATAAACAGTGTTCGTTCTTGATTTTCCACCGAATGTAGGTACTGGGAGGTGCCAGCCTGCAAATACATGTTTGTCTTAGGGGATGATGCAACTTCGTAAGGTCCAAATGTTACGCAGCAAAACCAAACAATACATGTACGAAATCGACTCTGTATTTGCGAGGACTACGGCGTTAGATGAAACTAAGACAGTTTCGTTTAGACCCAATCTTATTAGGCGATAACACTGCGTAATTCCAATCAGAAGAATTTGACATGAGACATGCAGCCACCCACGTCGGCTTTGTACACGCCACTGGTCATCCATAGCTAGCCTCGGGGTTCAAATTCTCCCGGAATGATCACGTAAAATGGTCTTAAATAGCTCCGGAAATAAAATATCCTGCTACTAAAATACCATAGGATATTGACGCTTTGTCATCCCATTTCCGTAGCCACTCGCTGTGTCAAGTATTTCGTACCATATTCATACGAATTAAACTTGTTTCACAACAGGGACACAAAAGACCTAGCTTTCCCGGCACCAGCGGTTAAATACATACCAAGAAAATGTTGAACGGAGGTAGCACGTTTAAACGACTATCCACGAAAATAAAAAAATTCCGATTTAAAAACACCAGTCAAACAGGAACAAAATCGACTTCTTACAACGGATATTTTGTTACGTGATTTCCCATCATCAAATGCTTATTCATATGTTTTATTTCACCTAATTTCCAAAACCTAAAGTTAGCTCTAAAACCCCGAAAAATATAAATATGCACTCTCAAAAGGTATGTTGTCATTCACAACAGGTAAGAGGCAGTTTACCTGTAAATTAACCAGTACCGCTCCAACAGTCATCTTCATTATAAATACATTAGAATCACAGAGGCAAAAAATAAATGTACCTTTTTCTGCCGATCTCTTTCAAATCGCATTGATCTTTGCAACTGCAACAGAAGCGCCTCTCTTTCCTGGATTAGGAGAACATAATCGTGTGTGTCTGCAGTCATTAATTTTTGTTCAATGCCGTCGACTTCATTCTCAAGCTGTCCAATTTTTGCCAAAGCTTGTTCATAGTCCAGCTCAAGCTGGCGGCGATTTAAATCGGAACACGAAAGAGATAAAGAGAACTCTGGACTACAGCACTCGCTGCTCAACTTTGAGACGCTTCCCTGACGTAAATAAACCAGAAAAATAATTAATGTAATAATTGATAGGAAACTGATACGTTTGCATAAAAATTCTAAAAAAATTGTTGGAATACTATCACATGCGATTAAGAGACAAACCATTCTTTTACTAAAAACAAACACCCTTAAAAGTTCTTTGATTTTATATTCCACTTAACTGCATACCAGAAATAATTTGACCGTAACTGGTTGACTCATCTCTAATATCAACAAAAATCATTGGCAATATGGCCAGGGTCTTGAATCATGATCATAAGAAAATACTGAAATAGTGTAACTATCCATATCCAGAACCTTACAAACCTTTTCAGAACCTGATTCCTCGCTGCCTGATGGAAAAGTAAAGTTCTTTTTCAACAAAATAAGATCTTGGATTAGTTTCTGACGTTGCTGCTCCTTGCTATTTAAGCTTTGCTCAAGATTTCTCAGCTCAGTCACACGACCAATGTTAAAATGAGGTTCAGGGTTATTTTCGTCTTTCCGGAGTTTCTCATCAAACATTTCTAATGTCTTCACTCCAGACTGCTGGTACAATATTTCTTCATTGACATTCGCGATATCTTGTTTCAACTTGGCCACCTTATACAAGCACAAAGTAAGAAATGTATGAACTGTAAGTCATAATTTACAGTAGTGCCGTAAGGACAGACCTCCCTACCGCTTACCCTTGTCCTTGAATTTGCTATTTGCTGATTCAGCTCATCTGGGTTACAGTCATCTCTCTCATTTGCATCAAAATCATCGGTTATGTTTGGAATGTAGCTGTGCAATGGCTTCTGAGAAACATCTGAAGCAGCAGAATGGTGATCACCACCACTTTTATTGCCATTGTGAGTAACAGCCAGTTTAGACATCAAAAAATAGTACTACATAGGAAAGGGGAAATGCAAGGTTTAAATTTAAGTAAACTGTATATTTGCCAATATACTGCATGTAAGTGGAATTTATCAATGGATACAAAGCATCATAGTTGAAAATGTATATCTGTACCTCATCTTCTGCCAAACGAAGCCTTTTCTGTTTCATACTTAACACGTCTTGCTTTGCCTAATAAAATAACCATATAGATCTTTAAATAAATGTCTGCAACTTTTTTCTCAAAATCTGCCTTCATGATGACAAACATAATGCAGTTCTGAAAGAACAACAACAACATGAACAACAACATTAAAAACAACAATCCAAGGAAGCACGTGAAAGATAAAAGTGTTTCAAAACTGACATTAAGCACGCAAAACTGGGAGTGCAAATTCCCACAGTTTCACCATAGGTGTAGCCACAGAATTTGAAGGTAGTGATATTTGAAGATTCATTAGAATGTCAAATCTACTGGAGGTTAAAAGCTTTGTTCTAGCACTATATGTAGGTTTAAAATAAGGATTTTATTGGAGAACACTTGATTCACAAGTGACCTGGCCTGAAAATAACTTTCAGAGGCACAGAAAATCCCTCTAACTCTTTCCTATTGAAATCAGACTTTCGCTTTTTTTTTTTCTGGTTAATGTTACAAGATTTTGCTTGTTACTGAGAGATGTTCTGGCAGAGGGACTTGAAAAGTTACTACTGTGGTCAGTCTGGATTAAATATGAAATTGATCAGACAGTATAATACTGTAACTGCTAAACACTAATAAAATTGTTCTGACCTGAAGATTATTTTGTGATATCATCAAATACTCTTTCAACATTTTTTCTTGCTCTTTACGCCACTGTTTTCTTGGGTCTTCCACTTGTGTATTTTCTAATAAAAAGGCATGAATATAATTACTCTTATTCATTCATTCTCATCAAAAAACTAGCATACAAGAACACAAGCTTATTACATTTATGTCCCATGCAGGGCAACCTTAACTTAATCCCAATCATTGTTTACAGAAAGTCATTCTACCACTAAAGGAATTGAGAACATTTAAACCAAACATTAGCTATACCATAAATTCTTTTTGTATGTACTCTATCATTTCAGTATAAGTTTTAAATAACTCCATAACATGTGCCACTTACACATGAAGGTAAAAAATCAGCACAATGATGACCCTATTTTGTAAATTTGTTTCAAACTGTCTTCAAACTTTAAAAACACATTCATTAAAATTACTAAGGAAAATTGCAAACTTGCAGTATCTAGTTTAGGCATGCTCATGGACCAATGACAGATTAAACCATCTGGTATTTTAATCTCCTCAAAATACATCATCATTCATGCTTGGAATTTAGGCACATTAGTAGGCCTGACTTTCTTAGTGTTAAATTAATACAAAGCTGAGGGCTTCCATAACTGCATTTAATGAAACAGAGTAAATAATTCCCTCAAAAGTTTGTTTTGTTTTGTTACTATACTTACTGTATGATTTTAGCTAATACCATACCATATAATTTTAATACAGCAAATACATGCTAAACCACCAAAGGGAAACCAGTCAAGTTCAAGTACATTAGTCTCATACTTCAAGGAACAACTAAACTGTATACATACCAGTGTTATGATCAATATATATACTTCTTCCAAGTTTAGGGTCTTTTATTTCTTCCCATCCATATGGCAATTCTGTAAAAGTCATTATATTGTCACAGCTTGATTTTTGTATTGTGGATTCCTTGGAACAAGTCTCAACATTATTACTCAAGAACATCAGAGTAGATTAGATGATTAACTTTATCAACATCACAGTAGATCATAAGGAAATCTAAACATTAAAATGCTTATAGTACAGTCTATTTTCATGTATGAATATTTGCAGGAATGTTCATTAAGGAAAAGACCCCAAGTCAACATGTCTGCTGAAATTCCTAAAGGAATTAGATGTCAGTAACCCAATACATTGTAACAAAAGATGTCTTAATCTAACTGCATGTCTCTGCAGTAAGCAATCTGATATATAGGTTTGATTACACTTCAGCAATGTTGTAAAATGAGATTGTGAATCATAGAATACATCTAATTATATATATTTTCTTGACAAAATAGTTAAATTCTGTATGTACACAAATCACAAACATAAATATAAACAGAAAGATTAACTTCTTTCAATAAGCAAAATATATTTTAATTATAATCAAGGTGAACATGAACTACTTATAAAGTAACTACATAATCAAATGATCTACTCCTGAATAAAAACAATATACAACCTGGAATAATACAGTGCATGTTCAAGGTAAGTTCTCTCACCTGTCATGTATAGTATAAAAAAATTGAACAAATACCTCCAGTTTTACATACAGTGCCAATTTTAACCCACACTACCTGATGCGATCCCTATTATATTTTAAACACCACTCTTTTTTTGAATTTTTCTGTGCCATTTCACAGCACCAACTGGCTCACTTCTCATGGAGTGAAACTGTTCCTTCCAAGCCATTTTTTTAGAATGGATGCAAGAACAGTTTGACAAAGCCAACAGTTTAACCAAGCCAACTGTTCAGGCAGATTTTTAATAGCATGGATGTTGTAATGCTGATAAATTGAACTAGAAGTTTAGGGTTAGAGCTATTTGAAAATGTTTCAAACACTCTTTATCCAACTCCTAGTATAAAGATAGATGAACGATCTTCAAGCTCGATGCTCAGAAAATGATTTCTGAGCCCCAGACGGGGATCAAACCCACAACCTTCTGATGACTGGTTAGACACTCTAACCATTGAGCTACTGAGACTCAGATGGTGAGCTAAGGTGCAAATTCGATATATATGTGTGACCTAAGCAGAAGCCACTATATATTAATAATGATTGAAGGTTGCAGGTTCGATCCCCGCCTGGGGCTCAGAAATCATTTTCTGAGTATCGAGCTTGAAGATCGTTCATCTACCTTAATATATCCAAGCTCTCACGTTTCTCAAACATCAAACTGCTCCTAGCATAAATACGTTTAAAATATCAGCCACTATTACTGCAAAAAAATAAGTCATTTGCAAGTAATAATAAAACTCAATGAAATATAATCACAAAAGTATTATTTTAAGATATGCATGAAAAAATTTTGCCCGGATATATGCTACGGTCATCTGCATCATATGAATGCAGCACAAATTTTCAGCATAACACAATTATGCTAATAAAGAAAGAAAAAAAACTTGGGTTATCTTTACTGATACATGTATGCAGGTACATGAGCTTTAAGCAAAATAGCTAGAAGAAAAGAGGTTATCTCATGTCCCCATGGAAATCTATTCACTTATAGTATATGTCTTACCATAAAATACTGCTAAAGATTTTCACAAAAACACAACTATTTCTTAAATACATTTTTAGAGCTTTGGGATAATTATATCTAATACAAACCACATGTGGGTTATTCTAATTAAAGGAACCTGCTGAGAAGCAACTGGTGTCTATTTTGAATTTAAAATTATTTATAATGCCAAAAAAAGATGTACATGTAGAAGCTCTTACCATCTGCAACACAGTCTGCAAATGTCATTGGCTTGGTTAACCTAAGCAAAAATACAGTTAGTCAAAGTTATTTTAATGGTAAGTCAGTAGGTTCTGCCTTGCTAATACACTGTAACTATGTAACCCAAAATAAAATTATACAAAGCTATTTGACTAAAGTAACAGCAGGAAAAAGCATATTTTCTACATCAATCATTCTAAGATTAACTGTGCACATACATCTCTTATTTTAGTATCAGTGCACCATTAGATTTTGGCTTAATCTTTAGAACAACTTGGTCAAAAATAATGCTATAAAATCATTTAGACCTTTAAGATACAAAGGAAGATACTCCATTGTACATTCAAAACAGGTAAATAATATACATGAACAAAAAGATTCCATGCAGTTTTTAAAAATTAAGGAAATAACCATCAAACAAAACATCTATAATGAAATTTTGGTCTGACTAAACACTATTTTTCTATATGTTAATCAAGTGTGTTTCCAACTCCCACCAAATAGTGATTTGCTTTATCACTGTTCCGACGTTCTTACTAATATTTGTAGTATATACATGGAGATAACTTATGCACCACAGTGAAAGAAATGAAATATAAAATTGAAATTACTGTTAACACTGACAATGTGAGCATTAGTACTTTGACGTCGTAAGCCACGACGGATAACGAGAAGATATGTTGGCATTCTCCAAAAGAATCCTAGTTGCAAGGTCTTAACATCGCAAAGCTCCGTTTTATGATACAAATAATTAAAACAGATAGAAGATGAAGAAATGTTTTGTTGAACGTCTCTGGTACCAACAACCTGACATGAAAGTAACAGAAAAGTTCTTGTTAGGGCATATCACCTCCAAACTCAATGTCCTAAAGCATTCTTTAATGCAAAGGTGTTGCGAACGTTGTTGCAAACGTATTTCTTATAAATCCGCGACCTAAACAATCTCTGAATAATTTGAGAACTATTCCTGATTACCTTAAAACAAAAACGTCGGCGTAAGCAGGGTTCTTAAACAAAATAAACCGATTCGGACAAGTAGAAGTAAGTGTGTTTATTAGTTCATATTATCGTTTTAAGACTTAGTGATAAAATAATAGACAGGATACAATTAAAGAATTAGAAATATGTATGCCGTTGAAACACTTCCCGAACTGATAATCAATCGTTCTCGAGTAATATCTAATCAGAAACTAAGCAGTTGATTCTCGTTGGTACAAATCCAGGAACGAACATCTTACATGCAACCCTTGCAATTCCTAAGATTCCTGCTGTAAAGATACATTTATAACTATGGTTGGAACTTCCTGCGAGCTATATTCGGCCAATTTCAACTTCGAGTCAAAAAATTAAGAACTCCCGGTAACCACTGGGTAGAAGGAGAAAAAGGCAATCATTTTTACATTACAGTTTCCCAATACATGTTCGTATACATCAGCGGTATGAGAACATATTTTGTAACCGGTTTAGATATTGAGACAGCCGAGGATTTCATACTTAATAAAATCAACCGCATAAACACAAGCACATTCTCACTTTGAAAACGTTTTTACCTCCCGAGCTAGTTCCAGTAGGTTTCAAGCAAGTTTCTACGCGGTATTTTATATCTGAACTACTTTATGCTAAAATGAAAGAAGGGAATAGGCGATATGTTTACGTTGGATTTCTACGCATTCCAAATGGTACGCAGCGAAGTACCTGTCGCGAGGATCAATCCATGTTGTCTTCTTGTTTATATGGTCGATAAAATACGTCCTCCCAACTGAATCTACGGCCTTCTCCCATCCATCAGGCAATGGAACTTCTCCATTTCTACTATTACGACGCATTACGACGTCCAAGAGGAATCTAAGTTCATACAGTCGCCTTAGAGTTCGCCATGTTCTTCGTATCACACAATAACCACAGCGGTTTTCCTTCTTTGCAATGAATACATTATCGTAATTTATGCAACCCCCATATTTGGCACAGCTGGTTGTTGAATGACTGACAGTTAACAATTACGTTAAGCCATTTAAGGCAACTGGAATGCTACTGCAGCATTCCAACTCCACCTTTCAACGTTGTAACTGGTGTTTATTTAAACTGGTTGTAATCTTTAAATCTCGTTCTTTTCGTAACACAACAGCCAACCTTCAAAAATACTCTACGAAAAGCTTCAAAATGTTTCCTAATCAGGCGACGCATCAACACCAAACAACTTCCATTTGACTTGGGTTAAGAATTTCGTGTTACGTGGAAATAAACAATTTGTTTTTTGTAAATAATGTGTTATCAATTGCTTGCGGACAATTAACTGAGGAATTTCACGCGCCGTCTCTTGAATGTGCCCAGCGAAATATTTGAAATGCAAATGTTCGTAAAATACGCTAAATAAGAAGCTAACATCAATAACATCGAAGATTTGCTAGGTGTTCTTTCAAACTAGACAGTACATGGCTCCAAACCTCTGAAATATCAGAGTTCACTCTCTAGGCTTTGACTTGAAAATAATTCCGTAGGGGTTTAGCTATTTTGTGATTTCGAGTGACAATCTCATGCCAATTTTGTCCCAGCTCGGTAAATTGGTTTTTTGTTTGTGTATTAAAGAGGATGAGAGGTATTGCGCGAACAAAAATGTTAATTATTTGTCAATTGCCAACCCACACTCACGCATCTTTCTATACAATTGTGTGAACACTTTCTCTGCAAACATGAAAAATCATTTGGATTCTTGTGTTTTCTTCGGATATACTTCTATTTTCCTGTTGTGATCTTTATTGTTTTATCCATGTATAAGCTGCTGGGACACGTGAACAGTTAAAAGAATCGAAACAGCAGTGTACAAAGAGTGTGTGGAATGGTCACTGCAGCGACACTGAGTCCATATAACTCAGGAATTCGGTGGTCATTAAATTTGACTAGATCATGTTAATTTGTTTATAATAGAAGTATGAGTAAACGTCGTTACCAAATTTTTCATCGAATAACGTCTTTTTTTCAGTTCAAGGGAACCAAATCATTTTAAGCTTGGGACAAAAACACTGACTGGCATTCCCGCGTTTTCAAGTAAGCAATGCGAAGATTTTGAACTTTTGACCCAGAAATTCCATGGCCATGGAAGTCTCTGGAACTGATTGATTCCAAGCTGCACCAAACATCATAATGTCGTGAATAATACATGGCTTTTGTCTTTAACACATTACAAATATTGAACCTAAAGCACTGTCAATGAAAGCAAGATCTGGTTTTCCGTTTGGGACGTAAGTGCGGACGGAATACTGTAATCTTTCTATTTTGTCTTGCCCTTGAGAAGTAACATGCACCGAACAAATATTAAGTAGTCCTAATCTATTTAGTTTGATTTTTATTTTCGTAATTCGGAATTAGAACAGTAAGGATGGACCCAGGAGAAAGAATCCTTGGTTAATTGATCCCCAATGGCGAATAAAGAGTTCTGTCTTGAATAACTGGAGTTTTTTGATAAACTGAGATGCAGATGTACCTGTATTAGCATACCATGCAGAAAACGGGAGGTAAAGGAGAAAGAGAAAACTGTACTTGTCAGATGAAATTAGAGAAAAGGAAAACTCATCTGTATGGAGATGACATAAAATATATTATAGGTTACGAGACAGCTTTGTCCGTAAACTAAGTCATGTACGGAATTCTTGTAATGACCGCTTGGGGATAGTTTCTCAATTATTTGTGGCATTTCGAGGAATATTATTCCAAATAAAAAAAAGTGAAAATATACCAACATGAATAGCACTAAATCGATTAAGTTATTACTGCTTCAACGTTGGAGTAGATATTAGGTACAAAAATATTGACCTTAATTGAGCATAGCTTCATTTTAATATGAAATTCAATAAGTGTACGACTTTTTTTCACTAATATTTGGGAGTTTGACTGTCGTTGACTCGATTATTGGCCACGGAGTCAAAGTCAATCGGACATTGATTGAAAGATGTTCATGCGACCGAAAACATCACCGAGGGATGACGACAGACGGCTGACTGACAGGGCATTCAGATCTTTTAGTTTATCTGCCTCGTAGCACATATTTTTTTGTTTTTCCCATTAAAGATCGAGAGAAAGGAAACTTAAATTTTTACCTAATACGAACAAAATGTCCTACGTTTTCTAGTCCACGATCTTCCAAAGTACCGCTCACACGCATAGAATATCCCTTGCAGTCAGCCGCCCTCGGCTTGAATAGTTCAGTCAGCACATATAGGACCAAAAGAGTTTTGGCAGGTGCTAGACGCCAGGTGGTCCACAGGTCACACCGAGAGTCATCTAGTCTGGGGAAAAAAGGAAAAAAAAGACTTTTGTTGCTAGGCAATCATTTATGGTCTTAGTCTTAAAATCATCTGAATATTAAACATTGAGTGTATCTTAAGTAGTCATGACTACAGAGATTGGCAATGAGGATAGCCTTGCCATATATAAAGCGTCCGTTTCCAAACGTCATCGAGAAAGGAGGAAGAAATGTGCAATCCCATACAAAGGAGAGACAAGCACAAAGGTAAACGTAGATGTAAAATTAAAACTTAACTATCTGCAGAAAAAGTAACAAGGGTTCTGGTATATCAAACTATAGCAATATGAAGCACCGTACATACGACCAAGTTTCCCTTGACAATTTTTCCTTTACAAGGAGCCTTGCTATGGCCAGCTCTTGAAAGAGTAACTTGTCGAGAAAAAACCTGACAATTAAACCTGTCAAGGAAAACTTGGTCGTGTGTGCGAGGCTTTAACCATACTCCCGTTAACTTCCTGTCTAGTTAACAAAACCCATTACAGAGTCTATAATAGAGACGTTTAGGACATCAATCAAATGATGATAAGACATTGAGACCCAGACATTTATACATCATTTATCCCTGTGTGAGAGTTATAACTCAGGCCATCCAGTATTACTTTGGTCTCAGCTTTTCTATCAGCTGTAGATTTTGGTCATTAACAAGAATTTCTTTGAATGAATATTATAAATGTAGGTTTTGGTCATTAACAAGAAATTCTTTGAATGAATATTATAAAATTCAGAATACCAATTAATGTCATTCTTGGCATTACAGAAGCTTCAGTTCAATTCGTTGTAATTTTGTTTACGATTTTGACGTGCAGTCGAATTCCACCATGAAGTGTATGTGTATATATCTTTGAGAAGTTAAAAATGATAGAGACAAAAATGTCAAGCTAGTTTCTTTCCAGAAAAGCATTGAAATAATCTTCGCTTGAATGCGAGAAAGAGAACTTTATCCACTGAACTTAATATGTGAAGCAACGGGAAATGTAACAGTTTCCAATAAAAATAAATAGATAAAGAAAGAAAGAAAGAAAGAAGGGAAGAAAGAAGGGAAGAAAGAAAGAAAGGAAGAAAGAAAGGAAGAAAGAAAAATAAGAAAGAAAGAAAGGAAGAAAGAAAGAAAGAAAGAAAGGAAGAAAGAAAGAAAAAAATTCGCGTTATGTTTTTGTGATTTTCGTATACATTTCAACTAACAAAACTCCTCTGGCAAACTAACAGTCTTTAGGCTTTTCAAGAGAACAAATGGATAGAACTTACATGTACGAAAGTCTTGGCTACGAGTTCAGCCTTTTTAACAAATTATCTTAAATCATCGAGTTACAGGTCACTTGCATTGAGACATCACATGGCTCCAATCTTAAAATACAGACATGGAATTTTACCCAAAGAACACACATGCAGGATCAGAATGAAGTTACATCCAGAAGTTTGATCTTGAAAGCTTGCGTTGACTTACAAATAATATTGTTGCAACACACTTGAGCAGGATGAAATCTTTTTTTTATCTTTTTAAAATCTCTTTTAAGTGCATACTCTGCACTCAAATCACAAGAAACCGGTAAAGAGTAGTTTTAATATTGTTCCTTCAAACTTTTAGAATAAATAATAAAGGTCTAGCAGGATAACAGTACATTTTGTTTTTAGCTGCCATATTGGATGACAAATTAATCTCCTCCACATTGCAACCAAAAAATAATCGTATTTTTACCTGGCTAAACATTACTCATTCAAGCCAAAATTTGGCACATACAACATTAAAATGTTCTTTGATCTTTGGAGTTTGAATTGAAAGTCCGTTTTGAAAAGCACTTTCCCAAAGATATAATTCAATTTGGTCACGCGATCACTTGCAAATTTGGCCCATTTCTGTAAGACAATGCGAGTTTCAAAAATCAAAACTCCGGAATTTTACCGAAATTACTTCCCTTTATACGTTGCCTTGGCTTAGAATTCCATATCTGCTGCTTTAAAGGGGTTGAGGTCTCGTGACTTGTCAGTGCCATTGACTTGTTTTTCGGCGTAATTGCCAAAGTCCCTTTAACGTCTTGTTATGCTGCAGTTCGAAGTTATTTTGGTAATTTCTGCTATTATTTATACTAGTGCTGAAAGACTTAGTTATCGAAACAACATGGAAGGAAAAGATGGATATATGCCGTTGATGAAATAAACGAAACTATAACGTGTACATGTTTTACGTCACGTGCGACGCAGACTTTCCGCTCAAATTCGTGGGAAAAGCTTTTACGTCATTCTTACGAGATTATTGCCGACGATTTGACGACCGATATTATCATATAATTTGCGTCTTCGGCGCAGAAGTTGTTGATCGATCTTTGACCAAACTGAGTTGGAAGGAAAGCGCAAACCAAAAGGTCAGTTCACTTTATATTCAAAAAAAGGGTGAACTTTAAGTGTTCGAAATACATTTACAATAGGCCTCTTAGAGCTGGACAAGCAAAACTGTGAGAAAAAAATTTGGAAGTGACTCCTCCGGATTAATATTGTGTGACTTGGTGAGTGTCTATTAAAGCTATGGATGATATAGAATTGTCTGTGAACGCCTACAATGTGCCCACCACTAGTTCAGCCTCTTCATCAACAAAATGGCAGAGGCGGCTGTGGATAAATTGCCATATGTATATGTTTTAGCATTGGCTGATACGAGAAACCCAACCGGGAACACTTGGTCAGATATCTTCAAATTGGCGATGGATCTCGGCTGGAGCGTAGGAAAAGGAATTGTACTGGGGCCGCCCACCCTGCAATTCTAATGCATTATAGGGTGGGCCGAGATATCTTATACGCCATCCAGAAAAATTTTGCCGCTCTGAGAGATAGAATCCTATTGTTCCTAAACAGTCTTGACGATTGTTTTTGGTATGCTTTTTGTTTTGTTTTGTTTGTTTTTAATCCTTGTTAGAATGATTTTGGCATCTTTTCCCGGTTAAACTCCATGTGAATGGTTAGCACAATTGTAATTTGTTATAATCTTTATAATATAAATCTTTCTGTATAAGTGATGATGGAAGGTAACCGATCACTGGCATAACTAAAGAAGGCAATAACGATATGCAGGAGGCCAAGTAGTATTTTTGGGAAGTAGCCCTTCGGGAGACAAGTCTTGAGAAAGCTTTGGATACCTTGTTGAATGATTAGATTGGGAAAACCAAGATTAGACGGAAATAATTCACTTTTATGTACGAAACTACTGGACCTGTATACCCTTCTTGCTAGGAACCAATATTCTGTAAGAGATAGTTCCATACGTAAAACCATCTTATTTCCGAATATGACCGTAATCAACGAAACAACGGCACTCATTTCCCGAAAGGTCAGGGTATAAATCCATAAATTCACAAACAGGTATTCACAATGTCATGGTGAGCTTGGTGACATCATGGAAGAGTGTGGACGTTTGTCAAGTTCAATTCTCAAAAAAAAAAAAAAAAAAAATATTTTGAAGCCGCTATTACAATAGTCGATGCACAGACCTTAATTCACGTCTGTCGACAAAATATATGTAGAATAAAATCGTGTTTTTGAGCAAACGACAAGTCAAGTATTCGGGAGGCGATATGCCCAACATTTGTTGATTAGATGTGCTGCTGACCATTTGTTACCACTTACGAAGTCAATGTCGAGGCACTCAAGTCCCCCTTGACGCCACGAGCAGGATCTGTCGTCAATAATGGGAACTCGTCTCTCGATAAACTGAAGATGAAAATGTCTCAACGACCAAGACATCCGAAAAGGTAATAACAAAATTATTCTTCAAACCACATGTAAAAAAGTGCGTTGCGATATTCCTAAACGAACTAACGTGATCACAAAAGCTTAAATAAACCAAGCGTTCATTTACATAACGGTAAAAGAAAAAGTGTGAATTCAGCAATAGGTGGACAATTACCCAAAGATAAATAGTGTACCTGGAGATAATCCGTAATTACTCCGTCTATCCTTAATCAAACTACGGGTTTGTGCTTTCTCTCGATATTTTTTTCTCCTTGAAAGATCTTCAAACAATAAAGTATGTATCGAATCAATGTTCTTTGTTGGTAAATTGTCACGTTATCGTCATCAGAGTCAGTAAAGGTATTGAAACCTGACCCTTCTAGTCCCGCCTTAGGGTCTCCTTCGAAAACCAATGTTGCTATGGGTAGCATGAGTAGTTCGATATAAATAATGTCATTCCAGTGGCCCTCTGGTCAATTAGAGATAAATTTGGTGAAAAATGTACAATTAAACACGGTCCGAATGTCAAAATCTAGTAAAAGCAAGTATTTCATTCCAATATTTTTTAGCCCAGTATACTATAAAAACATAGCAAACCTCATGAAGATCGGAAACTCAGTATAAGTTCAGTTTTGTGCCTTATGTTTTTTCCAGATATGATTAGACAAATTGAATGGCTTAACCCTTAAAGGTCCATACCCGACTTTGTAATTTTACTCTGGCTAACGCCATACGATTTTACTCGTCAATGGGAGACCTCTTCGACAGGAAAGGATTAAAAACGATTGGAGATATATTTCACAAGACGCACTGACTGGAGGCTTTTCACCCACAGGTTTCTCTTTGACTGTGTTGGTGTTCATGTTATAGTGCCAGAGGGTATACTAGCCTGTATATATACCAGCAAAGTTTATGTTGTTAACTAATATTAACGAACTTTGCTTATAGTGAAGGTTGATATCGTTTGACGTACTTGTAATTATGTTGTTTTACAAACTCTTATTTTGCACCACGGCTCAAAAATTTCTAATCTGGTGACAAGATTTTAAAAAAGAATATTAACTAGGATATTCCCCGGGCTTTTTTGTAGAACACACATGTTTTCCTTGTTTCCGAAGGGTGAGTGTTTCCAGTGAGACTTAGAGTTCTCCCATAACAGAAATTAATGTCTCTTTTTTTATGGGAACACCTAAAAATTGTTTCTATTTCCTTTATAAAATAACCTGAAGAAATAGCAGAACTGTCCTTCTTTTGTTATCGTTAAGATTTAAATATTCCTTACTGTTCCGGAAGCAGTATCTGCTGGCTAGACCTTTGCCATTTTTTTATAAAGCACCAGCAGAAACTTACCTGTCAAATGGAAATGCTTGAATCTGATTGGCTACTCTACGCGATATGTTATGCTTCAGAGATATCGAGCAGTGGCGAGTAATGCAACGTGACCAAATGTTACGTCGCAAGACAATGCTTATATCAATGTTTTCGTAATAAATTTGAAAAACAACAAGCATATACTAGAAATATGAATACGCAACCACCCCTCGCCCACCTTGGCATAATATCCCCAACATGTCTTTATCCCCATCATATCCTTAAAGTAAAGATGCTGGGTACGAGGTTGTCATATCTCTTAAAAATGCGAATCGATCTTTATCTCTTATTTAAGATTATTATAACTGGAAATTGAAAAACAGCTGCCTGCTTTATACTCAACGCTGTGTGCGGAAGTAATTATGTTTGAACTGTCGTGCACCTGCTGACTTACAAGCGAGGACACAGCTAGGAAGCTCAATGCCAGTCAAGCTTTCATGTAGGAAGCATGGCCAAGCCGGTCGACAGGAGTAGTGAGGGTGATTATTCCATGTTAACGACGCAAAGCTCATTCGGCGGGGGAAGAGAACAAGGAATGAATTGCGAAGGTAAACGCTTTAAAGGTTTAAACTGTCATGTTTAAAATGTTAAAGTGAAGACATGTTAAACAAGTTATTTCTTTTATTTTATTTGTACTTTTATAGGCAGTATAAATATCAAAGCCCAGCAAAATGCGCGAAGTAAAGCCATAAACAAGGAAAAGGCTTTGATATTTATACTTCGAATACGGTTCCCGCCTGGTTCTTCCATTGCAACTACTTTTATAGGCATTCTTGTTGACAACGACTTTCTGGTTGAACTGGAAGAATTTTAGAAAGAAATGTTGCAAGAAAATTCCGCTGATAGTGAAGGTATATCTCTTAAGAGTTTTAAAAGTGGTCTTTTTAAACGTTACTTAGATAATATTAAGAATCTTCAGCATTTTACTATTTCTTAACTCGGATGTTTTAATTGTATATGAAGTCTTTAAAAATTCTTTTATTTGTTTTTCCACTTGTTCACATGCTTGTTGTAATTGTCCGATGACTTAGGTACTATAGTTAGTCCTCAATCCAATCCTTGTATTTTTAGTTAAGGAGGGCCACAAGTTTTTCAGTTAATAACTGTCACGTGTTACCTTCGGTAAATAAATTTGATTCATTCATTGATTTAAGGTAATTTAAACGTATGGTTATATGATTAACGTTAGAATTTTCGCTAATTCCGAGTGACTAGTTTAAAATGTGCATCATGAATATTGGAGCTAAATGTCTCTACTCTGTTATATTGTACAGAAACTATATTGGTTTAGGCTGTACTGGTCGCAATGTTTCAATATCGACAAATAAATCGCATGTCTACAGTGCCTTTTCTTGTTGGTTAGTCTTAGCCTAGTCCTTAGTCTCCAGCAGACTTAGTGCACCAATTATGTCGGTGGAATGCCAAAAGTTTCAAGAGAGCTGGGTCTCTGAGCCCAGTCACCAAAAGTGGAGTTGGGCCATCAAAATTTTTGAAGAGTTTCGAAAATCAAGAAACGAAGCTGTGTTGAGAGATGACTACTACGGCGAACCTCTACTGGATAAAACTTTGGATGAAATACTGACGAAGATGTCGACTTCTTTTTGGCTCGATTTGTCGCCAAAGTACGCAAGCAAGATGGCCAAGTGTATCGAGAGAAGACTATCTACGAGATGATTTGTAGCATACAAGGTTATCTCCGTATTGAATGTAAGCAGGATTTGTGTCTCGTTGATAAGAAAGGTCAGTTGTAGATTTAGTAGTTTGAATAGTGCCCTAAATGTTATTTTGAAAGAAAGGGCGGGCCAAGGGTTAGGCACAGACACTAATCAAGCAGAATTCATAAATAGACTACCTTTGGGAAAAGAGTTTGTTAGATAGCAATAATCCTGAATTGCTTAGATATACACCAGTTATGGCCTTGGGAAATGAGTTTATCTTGAGTGCCGGGCAGAAATACACTCAGGAATTTGCGAACGGATAATTCTCAGTTATCAATACTGGCTGACGAGTCTGGTGCATAGTATCAATAGTATGTAGAAGATGTAAGTAAAAACAACAATGGGGGTTAGCACATTTACGATTTAAACGTAAGAAAGTTCGAGCATATAAAAACTTTGAGAAACCAGGGCCGTGGCTAGGATTTTTTGATCGGGGGAGGCAAAGGACGTGAACAGTCAATGGATAGTACTAATCACTTACGTTAAGATATGGAGTAAAGGTAGGGGTCTCTATAAAGTTACGTTAAACATGATGTTTACTGGCCTTATACACTGGACCTCGGATAAACAAAGTATTCATAATGGTTTGGAGTTATTACGTCAGTTGTCACTGATAACAACAACTTACGTTGAACTGGTTTAGAAAAAAAGTTTAGTGCCATGCCACTCAGCGATAATCAATGTCTAAGGTGTCACATCATATTTGATGTGCTTTGATTTTGGTTGATGTTTCATCTAGGTGGCTGTCAGTAGTTAAAGGTCGTAAAAAGTGATGATACAAAACACTTAAAATTGTTATCCTAAAACTAGTTAACTAGTTAACTAGTTAACTAATTAACTAATTAAAGAGTTTTAAAATTGTTCACTTCAGTTCCTTATGAACGTACCAAGTGGATTTTTTTTGGGGGGGCAACTGTCCCCGTTGCCCCCCCCGCTAGCTACGGCCCTGGAAACCAGAGCGTTGTGTAGTTGAGTTGTATAGAAAATATTTGAGCCATGTGCCTCAGGATTTGTTTGATAATTCATTTTATTTGCGTACTTTGTCTAATCCTAAGAGAATTATCTGGTATTACAGAAAGGATACTGGAAGGGGAACGTTAGGAAATGTTGTTAAAAAAATCATGGCTAAGACAGGTTTCGAGGGTTATTACACAAATCATCCATTGAGGCGTAGTTGTGCCACTAAAGTGTATGATAATTATATTCCAGAGCAAGTTATTCAGGAAATAACCCGTCAACGGTCAGTTGAGGGTGTGAGGGCATATAAATATATGTCCTCAACGGTGAAAAGGGAAATGAGTGCAGTTTTGCATAGCGTAGAAACTCCTTCAGAGAATGGTTGTAGCGATAAAGAAGTAAGTGTTTGTGAAGCTACGTTTACACTAGACCAAATTTTTCCGGATTCGTAGGCAATTCAGAGGCTTTTCCTTCCTTATCCCACAGGGAAAGGGTTGATAGAAATGTAAAGAAAGCGTAAAAGAAGAAGAAAAGTTAAGAACAAGCTTAGTACTAAGAAAACGAAGGCAGTAATATTATGAGAAGCCAGTTCAGCGGGCATGACTTGAAACCGGGGCCTCAGAATTCCCAAATAAACATTGCAAAGGTTTAGACCACATTGGGCTACTGCTACGTTACTCAAGCAGATGCTAGTATTTTTATATTTTAACTGTTGGTCACCATATTTACGTCATAACGTCGTTTTCGCTAATTTCCATGCTTGAAACAAAACCTTTATACGAACAAATCTATTCTAATCTTTAAAATAACGCGTGCTGTGTTCTAACTTTGTGTTCGTACTGTTTCGTATGCGGCCGAGTAAAGGCGAATAACAAAGCAATAAAAGCTGCTGTACACGATACGACTGTTCAATGAGATTCCTCGTCTTGGCGTAAGTAATTATCCTTAAACAGCGTGACTTCTACATATGATTCGTTCAAGAATGTTGTATTATGTCCTGAAGACGTTTGCGACAGGATCATGTACATCAGAACGAGCAACAGTGGCGTAGCTACACCTGGGCCTACCTAGGCCTGTGCCCGGCTGAAATATTGCAGACAAATCTAGCTCATATTTAGCTAAGTACAGAGTTTAGTCACTACAAAGATTAAATATAATCATTCAGTTTACCTAAAGTCCAAGTATTAGTTTAATTTTCCCATAAATGTTAATTATTTCGTAAAGATATGTCCTTGCAAGATGAAGTAAAAAAACAATGTTTTTGACTGTCATCACTAAGGTATGTGTAGTGCAAATATGGCGGCAAGGCAATTGTCATTGTTCGACTGTTGTGAAATGAATCTGAATAAAACGAGAGGGACAGAAAGTGGTAACACCGAGCACGACTCAAGCAAGCCTAAGAGTGATGTTGAGAAGCCTAAGGAAACACAGTTGTAATAGCAGTTAGTACAAAAGTGTTATTGGGTTTAAGTACTGCAAAATATCTTGAGGGGCGTGTCTCATGCCTTTTGCTAGCAGTTTAATAACTAAAAAACTAACTGGAAATATTGACACCTATGCCCATGTTGTGTCCACATAACATTTACTTTCTGGCTACGCCACTGACGAACAATGGCATACGACAAATGTACCCTGTGCATCAGCCATTATTAGTGTTCTCATGACGGGAAATAATCAAACGATAATAGCCTTAACGATACCAAAAATTAGAGAAAACCATCGTTGAAGACTGAGCCAACTCATATCACAAGTTCAATTTTACAATGGGACATACGATTAAAAGACACAGTTTAACCCCCGAGAAGATGAATAGCATACACTGACAAAATGTGCTTAACCCTTTCCGGTCCATACCCGACCAACGCCAGGCAATTTTACTAGTCAAGGGGAGACATCTTGGACAGGAAAGGGTCAAGTAGATGAATAGGGGAAACTCAGAATAGGATTAGGTTCAGGATGAGAGTGAAATCACTCGCAGGTGACGGTAAACCTACTTCTCACTCCGTTTGAAAAATATTTTAAAAATATGCCACATGAGTATTGTCGAATGACATCTTTCAAGATGTGAGACTGGGCTGAATTAAATCAACTAGTCAAAACGGTGCAAATACACAAGAAACTCAGTCACTAAATGGTGGTTACCAATGCTTCCAAGGGCCAGAGCATACATAGAGATCATATAAATCTAATGGGAGCATAAGGGCTGAAAAATGGGATGAAATTGAACGCCGCTATTTTGAGTAAATTTGGGAGCAAATTGTTCTTCTCCAGGTCCTTTCCCGTCTGTTGGAGAACCTGGAGGTCAAACAATTGATCTTTAGGAAATTGTTTCGTCATTGTTTCCATTCTCCGTGCAGCAGGAAAACTGCTTTTCTCGGTATTAGTCGGCTATTACTCTTGCCTTTATTGTTTTACATTCTTAATTTTTTAAAAAAAAACAGAAAAAGAAAAGAAAACAAAGAGACAAACGCGAAGTGGTCTTTGACCATGACCTTGAACTTATCATCTGGGCATGTTTGTTTCGCTCCTTAATTAATCTAACATGGCAGCAATCAATTTTCCCCCCGCGGGTGAGTGATATTTAACTAAAATACCCCTTTGAGTTAATATATGATCTCTATGGGGCCAGAGTACGGTAATAGCTGTGCTCAGCAGTCTAACTCCAAACCAGGCCACCGTACACAGGCAGACCTCTAATTACTGTAACCTTTTACTGGCCGTGCTCTTCTTCAATTCATGCAGTCTGCAATAAACAAAAAGGGACTTATGGACTTTCAGGATCAACCGGCCGGCCAGGAAAGCCAGGCCACGCAAAATTCTCCTGGCTTTCCATTTAACCAATCCGTGAATAAAATATAGAATAGAATAACTTATTTATGCTCGTAATTTCTCAAGAATAATATTACAAAAAGGAAAAGGAAAAAGTAAGAGTAATAGCCAGCTAGAAATAACTATGAAAGGCTAATCAGGCTAGATAGCATGAATAAAGATTGTTTGCACAGTTACATTGAAACGAGTAGAAAGGCCACGATAATATTGTTCAATAAATAAACTATAATAATAAATACGATATAATATTTAATACCACCAAAAATAAGATGATGAAACTAAGAAGCCAAACATTGATAGTTACTAATAAGATTCTAATAGAGAGTAATAATCTTTAACAACGACTTAAAGCAAGACTTGTTAGAAGATTTCAATTCGCTAACAATAGGGTTCCACGTTTTGCTACTACATAACGTATGTCAAACTTGCCGTACTTCGCACTTATTCCGGGAAGTTGTAAAGAATTTTTTTGTAACCAATTTTGTATTATAATAATGTATTTTAGTAGTATTTTAAAAAGCCATCAAAGACAGTGGGTAAATTACCAGAGTGAAAATCAAACATAAATGAAGCATTCTGGAAGTGCATTAGGTCTACAAATTTGAGAATATGAAGGTTTTTAAAAAGAGGACTACTGGACTAGTATGGCAATTAAAACTAAAACAGGACATAATTTGTAATAACTTTTTCTGTAGCCTGATCAATACATTAAGATTAGATGGATATGTATTACCCTAAACCAGCAAAGCATAAGTTAGATACGGATAGATCAGGGTACAATAAAGTTGCTTAAGAACTTCTAAATCAACGAAATAGCGAATTTTCAAAATCATGCCTATGCAACGTTTAATTTTTTTGAGATGTGAGAAATGTAATATTTCCAATTTAAATTTGAATCATATAGAATTCCCAAATATTTAACGTATTTTTCTTGCTTAATCTGGTTGGGACTGCCCATTACCTCACGATATCTAGTCAAATTGTCAACAGACTGGGTCACAAGGGCTGTTGATATAGGTTAAGTATGTTTGATATTGGCGATGCCTGCGGTGAAGGTTAATATATTGTACCTACACTGAATATCATTGATACGAGGAGTTACAGTGGCAAAAAATGTAACTGTTATATATTGTAATTAGTCTAATCAACTCCATCAATTAATCCAATTCATTAATTTCTGGTAATAAAGATTTACTCAGTTAATATTCTTTATATAAATACAATAGAATTACTGATTATAGGACTCGGACTCGTTTGGTCTACAACTTGGACTTGGACAGAAAGTTTGAAGTTTCGACCGAAAGCCTTTTGTTCAAAAGTTATAGCACCTTGTACCTTCGTTTATGGCAGATTACTACCTTTAAATGTTTTTTACGTCACTTCAGAATTACCTAAGCAGAGCTCCATTTTTGAAGCAAACAAAAATGGTTTTTGAAATATTTAGGAATTTGTCAGCCAACCATCGGTTAACAGGGACTCTGAGAAAGAGTGATTTCTATATTGGTAATTGTCGCTCACAGTTCTTGGCTAGCAATACATCATTATATCATCGATCCTAACGTCCATGGCTATTGAAATCCTGTCAGAACTTTATCAACCTTGGCAGTAGTCACCATGTGTCACCAGTCTCATTGAATTTATTGCAGTCAGGTTTACGTTAATGATTGACATCAGATTCAAACGTCTTTCAATCCATTCTATTATTGAAGGTGTAAATCCATCAGTTTTTAGCAGATTTCTTTGATTGTGAACGCCGTCCAAAGAGCCATCTTAGATTTTAGATATATTTAAATATCTCGATTTTCAGAGATTTTCAGAGAAGCCCCACTGTAAATGTTTTTGAATTTCTGGTTCCTCCGATATGCGAGGCAAGGATCCACCAATGGTTCGACCTTGTTAACTTCATCGTTTGAAAACGTTCTGATATATCATGTGTGAACATCGTTTTTAATAGTTCCAACAACTTGTTCACACATATTAATTTACCTCACTCGAAGAGGCTGTGCTCATGCATATTACGTGCTGTTGAAGTAACATGTTCTCGCCTGTTGGTTCATCACCCGTAAACAAGCTGATCGAATATGCGTGAATGAACATGTTGATAAACTTGTTCATGGGGTGCTCATGTGGATTCACGCTGCATGCTCACAACGGTGAAGTAATAATAAAAGTAATTGGTCAACCTTTCCCAATCTGTGTAAAATAATTGCCCGATTCTCCCCTCGTAATGTCTCTCTTTAACTTTGAAACTGCTTTAACTCTGGAACTACAAAGCTTATTTGACATTAAGTACTTCCATACAAAACGACAGTAAAATCTTTAAAATCCTTTCTGGTCTGAACATTTTTGTTTGGGGTGGTCTTACACTCAAAACGTCGATTTTTTTCTGAAATTTTTTTGTTTTTGTATTTTGTCTGAATTTTGTTTAGAATGCAGTAGTAGTGACCTTGAATGACCTTGGGGTTATGGACACATTGAGCATATGAAAAGCATTTGTAGATTCTTCATGAAGGTGTTGGAAGGATACAAACTTAACTCTGCATCTTCAATATCAAACTTTGAATCTGCTTTGAGTCTGAAAAGATTCTTTTTCAAATGTAAAGTTAGATTTTCCTTTTACCGAATCTTACGAATTTTCAAAACAAATAGCAAACATAACAATCTTGGAACTCAACCTGTAAAATTTAATTTAATGTTGTAAAACTTTCTAAAATTGAACATTGTTATGTTTCTCTGTCTGAAGTTTTGAACGTTTTATATAATAATTCGAAAAACAGTCTTTAAAAGCTCGGAAAATTCACAGTTTTTTAGGATTAGTACCTAGAGTAGCTTTCTGCTATTTCACCGAAACGTATAAAAAACTTCCCTGACCATTAGGTTGTGCTATACTTTGTTTGAAAGTGGCTACACTACTTCATATTTGGAAAATGTTTAATTCTAACGTTTCGTTACATATAGCGTAACATCATCAGAGAAAGTTTATTGTGCTTTTATTGTTTATTATTTATTGTGCTGATAAAAGAAATACATGTGCAGCCAGTAACGGCTGAATTGCGTATTTACAAATTATATTAATCACTTAGTATTACAATTTGTATCATAACAAGAAAAATATATAAAAGAGTTCTTACAACGATTAGTTTTAAAATTTGGAACTAAAAACTTACGTGTCTAAGATTATACTGTGAATCATAAGATGGCGGTAAAAGACAATGGAGGCGATGATTTTCATTGTTGCTAATTGACTGAAAAAGGAATTGACGGAGTTTTATGATGTACATCAAGACGATCTATACATAGTCTTTCTAATACTCTACTATATTCAAGATCAGGAAAAATGACTCCCACTACAAGTTTTTGAATACGTTCCATTTCATTCATCAAATATTTTGGTAGAGAATAATGGAAAACAGGTACAGCATAATCCAGAATTGATCTAATACACGTAATGTAAAATAATTTTAAATCGTCGTCAGAAACATTTGCCCTCTTTAACTGGATTAAGAAGTAGATTCTTTTGGATGCCTTCTTAATCACATCTCTAACGTGCGCATTCCAAGTTAAATTACTAGAGATAGTAAGACCAAGTAACTTTGCCTTTGGAACAATCTCAAGTTCTTTGCCGTTAACCATAATGGGGGAAAATTGTCTCTGTGTTTTAGCGAACGATACTCGAAGTTCTTTACATTTATCCGAATTGAGCTGAAATTTATTTAATGTCGACCACTGCGTAATTTTGTGAACAAAACCTTGTAAATGACTTATATCATTTGGAGCGATGGTTTCTGAAATTGTTGTGTCGTCAACAAATTTCCACAGACACTCGTCATGTATAATAAGGTTATCTGTCACGATTAAAAAAAGCGATGGGCCTAATTTTGTGCCTTGAGGGACGCCTGAAGGTACTTTACGCCACTCGGAGAAACAGTCGTTTGCAAATTTGATCCTTTGGTATCGGTCGCTTATAAAATCAATAACCCAGTTAACTACACTGACTGGTAAATCGAAAGCAAAATCTCATGATCGATAAGGTCAAATGCTTTACGATAATCAAATAAGATAATCCGTATAGTAGCTCCATTACCATCGGTTTGAGATAACCATCTATGGATCATTGACACCAAGGCGAGCGTAGTAGATGATTTAGGTATCGCGCCGAATTGTTTATAATCTACAATCTTAAGAATCGCAGGTTAAAGATAATCGCGTACCACAAAATCCTCAGCGATCTTCGAGATACATGAGGTCAATGATATTGGTCTCAGGTCTTCTTGGAGATTTTCCACAACTTTTTTCTTCGGCAGTGGACATATTTCCGCTCGTTTCCATGGAGTAGGAAGACGTTGTTTGCGAAAAAATGCATTCATCATCATATAAATAGGAGATGCCAGCAAGGCCGCGTAGTCTTTTAAAAATCGATTTGAAATTCCGGGTAGGGTTGTTGACAATTTGTTTAAGCCAAAAATGTTTTTGAAGACCTTTAACATTAACCGATTAAAATCTCCAGCGACGATAAGTCCACAGTTTGGATAACACGACTCAGCCCGTCCAAGACATAAAAAGAGGTGGTCAAGGACAGAATCTTGATCTGGCCCTGGAGGATGATATAGAACGGCAACTATTATGCAAGAAAAACGCCGTGGGAGACAAGTTGGTCTCAGGTATAACCAGAGAACTTCGTGCTTGTCACAACAGGATAAATCTTCCAAATGCTTGAATTTAACTTGGGATTCTCTAACGTAAGCACAAACTCCTCCATGACTATTTGTTAATCTATCCTTACGAATGATAGTATAACCAGAAACGTTAACAACACTATCGGCCACGGATTCGCTCAACCAAGTTTCAGTAAACAGAGCTACGCATATTTCATTGCGATTAATAAACTCTTGAATTTTGACACTAGGGACATTACGTTAGCTACCATAATTTTGGGGACATAGTATACCTTTCCTGTAACATCGTTATTCTGGAAATTCTTCAGTAATCTAACAGAAACATTACAGTCAGCATTAATGGTGTAACCAGTCATATTCTCGTTTCCCGACGCACAAATTCCAAATAATTCTGCCAGTCTTCCCCCACGTTTAATTGTTGGCGTTGCGTTTGTATGTACAAATTTACATCGTTTCTCCTTTCAAAATTCACTGGTCTTCGAAAAACAGGTCTTGTACAAATGGACATAAGGCTTGGAATCTTTTGCACTGGCTGGTTGTAAGTATAATAAGGTTTCTTACTTGAATGAAAGTCCCCTTGTGTAGATAAGTGTGTCTAGTATTCATCGAATAAAATTTCTCAGCTTGTTTTTCTCTATAGATTTGTAATTGATCGGAGAGTGGAATGAAATTATTTAAATTTTTAATGGTTGGTCGAACATTAGTAGTCGTGGTTAAAGATGACTGGAGTTATAGTGAATAATTTTTTCTATTGTTTTCACTTTCAATTTGAGTTGCTGTAGTAAATCCCATTGGAATTTTTCCTCTTTCCACTTTACTTTCAATGGATTTAAGAGATGTAGATAATTCGATGAACTTAATTTGTGAAAGATGCAATGTTGTTGTTAAATCTTCTTTATGGTTACGTACATCAGTTTGTAAAGCATTACACAAATCAAACAAATTGTTGAGTTTATCACCATACAACTTGTACTCCTCCTCCACTCCAACTTGTACATTCGCGTTATCTCGGTTATCACCCGATAATTTTTCCTGATTCTTGCATGCCACTGACTTTATAATATCTGAAAATTCACATTTGAGTTTGGCTATATTATTCACATTCTCCTGTATCCTTCTATTAACTCGAGATTCAAGGATAACAAGTTCCAGCTTTGTTCCTTCACACTCCTGCACAAGGTCATTACAGGCCCATTTACACCACAGAAAACTTTTGGTACAGCACGGATGAAAGTGGTACGAGTGCTCAAAAAAAACAGTACGGATGACCTATTTACATTGCCATTTCTTTTCTCTGTACCGCTTCTTCTAGTTTTATCCAAATATGTTTTATACTGTTGCTTCAATTTTTTCCACTTGTTGATTACACCTTCTAGAGTACATTGGATTCCTATAAATTAAATTTTGATAAAAACACAAGTTCCATTAAAAAAGAGTTCAAGTAACAGTCAAGTTTCTTATGTATTCAACACTGATTGAAAGGACAGGGTGGTTACAAGCGTGTGTTTGAATTTTGATGTGAATAAAAAGTAGTTTGCATTTGTATACTGCAAGTCAGCAAGAGTCAAGGCATGTGTCCCAAGAGTTTTGGCCAAAAAATAATACTTAAATATTTAATGCTTGAAATGATATGTTATATTTATATAATGCACCAAAAACGAAAACCACATAATAAAATATTGAAACCAAAGAAACAACAAGTGCGATAAAAATAATATAATAAAGAGTCCATGAATGTACTATGTAGACTGTTTATTTTAATCTTACAACATACGTTAGTGCCAGTTTCATAGTGCCACTCTCCCATGCGTGGTTAAACAAATATAAATGTGTAAAAACAAATTTAAAGGTGCTTTATGTAATGAAGTATGTAAAATAGCAAAATGTTTTAAATTTGTATACCTTTCTTGTTCATCTCGGCATGTACGATTTTGTAACATGCACTCTTTTCCTTCGGAGTTTTTGCGTTGTTCATGTTGAATATTATTGTCTCCTCCTGCATCAGTGAAATTAGTTCCTTCACATCTGCTTCTTTCCACGTCGGTTGACGGTGTTTATTAATTTTTTTGGGAGATTTGTTCTGTTTTATTCCTTCTTTCTCCGCCATGTTGCTTGCAGAATGCCCAACTACACATGCTCAGAACGGAATGGTGCTGACCAGCACCATTATCGGCTCGTCGAAAAAATAGCGGTTCGGCAAAACTTCGGCACGAAAACTGTTTACACTACTCCTGTTTTCTGTGCCGTACCACATTTTGCTCTTTTGGACTACCTTTCTACATGGACCAAGTACGCACAACATTTTAGTTCGGTACGGATGAAAATGTAGCATGGTAGAGTCGTTTACACTGCAAAATTCATCCGTACCAAGCAAACTCTCTGAGCACCCGTGCCAATTTTATCCGTGCCGTACCAAAAATCTTCTGTAGTGTAAATGGGCCTTACATCGACACTGCTGGATGGCCACGGTCTCTACTTGTGCTTGGTTTGTAGCTCTATCCTCTTTAGGTTCACCACAAAACTGGGACAATACAAGATAGGTCACCTCTCTTTCATCTTTCCCACAAATAGATAAATATTTCTTATTCCTTAACCACGTTAAGGTAACCTTATCACTAGTAAACAGTATCTTTTACCCACCTGGCGAAGACCATTCACCTTCAACCTTTAACACTGTGTGGACGAAGCCCTTCAAAGACCGAAAATCTCCTGTCCAAGATAACTTCAAATTCGACGTTGATGATGTAACGTGATTATGATTGGGAATCTGACGATTAACGTTAGCAATTACTGTATTGGAATCACCAGTGAGAGAACAAAAATCAAAGCCAACCACGCCATGTGCAGTCGCCATCTTCAAGTGTGCAGTAAAGTAATTACAAGGTTGACTCGGCATATATATGGCTAAAATATTTTCAAAAATAGAAGATGATGGAGGCGGAGGGTAAATGATGAAGTAAGGAGACAGAATTAAAAATTAAAAATTTATTAAATATATATATATATATATATATATATATATATATATATATATATATATGCCGACGTAACCTTGTGTTACGCGATATGTTACGAAAGGTTAGTATAAAAAAATTCTACTAATATCAAGTCTGCATTATGATTTTGCTGAAAACTATTTGCTGGGCAATTATATTCATCGTATGTATTCGCATTCCATCTGGTTCCTTCAAAGCAAAAATTTTTGTAAGACCCTCTTAAAAAAATAAGCTTTTTTCAATATTCATTGAGGGGTTTTTTTCAGGTTTTTTCTGTTCAGTTCTTTTATTTTATTTTTTACTTTGTTATTTACAGAAAAGTGATTGAGGTCTTCCAGTCCATGAGAGTGATTAGCCTTGTCTTTAAAAGCTAGATTTGATGAAAATACATCTGAGGAATAAAATCGCATTTGTTTTTCTAAATGTGATGAAAATTATAATTAAAATTAATACTTTTGGGTTCTGTTTAAAAGAGGTCTCAAGAATGTGGAAAATGCCGTTTCAAAGACCTAAGGAATCCACATTTTCTAGGATAATCCTTTCAGTAAACCCTCGCAGAATAATCTCTCTAGAAAATCTTTCGTCTGACAATTCACTCGTATAAACATAACGAACATGAATTTGGAAACTGAAATTGAAACAGTCATTAATATAGAATTGTGTAGCGTTGTTCTACCTAACTGTGGCAATCAAGTGTGAAATAGTCATGGGGTTTTTTGTGCGCCCATTTTCATGTAACGAATATCAGCGAAAACTATGTAAACTATAAATTGCATTGATCGCACAGGAAAGGTTCTGCAAGATATCAATCAAATGATAATAAACAATGAGGATTTTGCGAGGACATATTTCAACCATTCAAGTTAATATCAATCTTCCAAAACCTCTTGTTAGCAAAAGGGCAGTTATAAGTTTCAAAAACAAGAGAATACTTTTTAAAGACGTGTTTCGGCGAGACTTATGCCATCTTCAACACACCAACACCTTCCTCTGTTCATAATTATTGTTTGATACCACCTCTTTTAGTCTCCACACAACATATTGTCATTGCAATTAATAATCTTAGCATATCGTCTCTGTAATTAGTTAATTTATTCATTCTGTAATTCCTATTTAAAGCCTTACAAACATCACTCTGTAAATTGAAGATGGCATAAGTCTTGCCGAAACATGTCTTTAAAAAGTATTCTCGTGTTTTTGAAATTTATGATATCAATCTACTTTTCTGTTCTGCCTAACAATATTTTTCCAACATACAGTGGCCATGACGGTCGCATTGCAACAGTACTAAGAGAAACCTTGGTTTAAAGTCTCGATAACTCGCATAAGGTCTTTTTTGAGATTTGGAGAAATGTCATTTTTCATACTTGTAGGGCACAGAGCTCGGCCGTACTGAGTAATAACTGAATCACAATCGTGAACAGAAATACCAAATACCTAACAATTTCTCAGTTTGGTTCTCACAAGCCCTATGTCACCGCCTCGTCGTTCAATGATGTTAAACGCTGTTCCTGAAATCTAGCAAAATAGACTAGCCAGACTCCATAATATTAAAGAGGGGATAGGAAGGAGGTGTTGGTCAAAAATAAACAAATTTGCGAGAAATCCAAATCTGTAATAATTATCTCAACTGTTTTGTCTAAGATCTTAGCTTACATAGTACAGAGTTTTTAACGCGTAGCTAGTATAGTTAAATGCTAACACACTGAGATCATAGGGTTTTACCGACATAGAAATGTTGAAATCTGGAAAATTTACAACGAAGTGCTTCCTCTGATTGGAATAAAACCATAACCAATTATCAAAACAAAAGTCAAACACAAGAAAAGAAGTGCGCGCGCAGTGTGTCTGTAAGTGACATACTCATGTATACTAGCATTACTTTATTGTATAAACACACGCTACATGTAAATGCGTAGCCAAAGAACAAGTTTTCCCCACATTTCTAGCTCAGAAATGAAGGGTTTTTTTCCGCATTTCTGATGGAAAAAGTTTGTAAAACTTTAGATCTAGAAATACTTTTATTCCCCAGTATGTTACGTGTTAGTACTTCTCGACCAACATTTCGAGAACCAGACTTACCTTGACAGTGTCTTGTCTGGGAAACGTGAGATGCTATAGATCTTGTTACTTAGCTATGCTAGCATGAATAACCAGCGAAATATCTATTAAAATCTTTCTCAAGAAACGTTGAAGCCAAGGGAGTATTCAGGGACACGTGCCCCCTCAACATATTGAAAAGTGCTCTTTTTTTCTGTTAAAACGCGGCCTTTACTTTTGACAGAAATATTGAAAGAAAGGATAGAGTCTGATAATATGTTGTTGAGGGGATTCCGCAATCAACTTGCCTCCCTGACCTGTCCAGTTCACTTTTTGAGAATGTCGGGAGAACTTTTTCTCAAGTTGCATGATCGAAAGGTTCTTTGAATCATCTGCAATACCCAGGAGAAATAACTTCTGGACGCAGGTCGACAAGAAACCACTGCACGCATCAAAAGTTTTTAGTGATTATTTTACTAAACTAGTGGTGTAGCTAACTCCCCCATCCCCAGGCGTAGGTCAAGAAGTCAGCTCATGAATCGAAAAGTTCTTCAAAAGAACTGAAAAGTCTATTTTAGTACAAAAGAACAATAAAAAAAAATCGTAGTTACGTGCTTAAAGCTGCACATTTTTAACTTTTCGGCCGATCTTGTCAATCAAACATATCCCACCAAAATTTCGATACCCCACCCTGGGAATGTTGTCAAGTATTTTACTTGTACAGAGTAAACTATATTGGCCGTTGTCTTGAGATTCATCGGAGTATGTACTATAAATTTGTTCATCTAATTCATTCTGTCTACGCAGTGTCATTGTGACTTATGCAAATTCCTTGATGGAAGTGATTTGATACCTTTTCTTGTGAATTCGCCTAGTATGTTCCATAATACTTGTTTGGTGACCTTTACATGACCAAAATTCCAGTTACACCACTGCCGCATTGAAAGACGTTAGAGCGCAACAAGTTGGAATAACCAGATACGTTAGATATCACGATAAAATGGCTAGGTTTGTCAGTTCAAACCTTTAACATTAATAAGTTCGTTGGCATTGCAATTAATTCCTGGCAATCGTAAGGAATTCATCAACTGGAGTTGTTCCTCGATTATCTCATCAATATGTATTACTTATGCCCCCTCGATGTTTCCTAATTAAGTAAAATTTAATTATTCCACAATTCAGACTGCACTGGATATTTACTGGAAGCCACAAGGTATGTAAAATACGAATTATTTTATGACAAGGAATGCCCTCCATAGATTGTCACCGTTCCTTGAATATATTTGTTTTTATCAAGTCTGAAATAAAATCGAACTGTCACTTCTTGTAGTCAACTAGTCAACTATCAAGTCTTAAGATGAAACCTTTTCATTTTATTTTTGAGTCTGCGTATAATTTCTCGAAAGGTCTACTTTACCAGCCAGAGGAAGATGTTTTCCTAAAGATTATCGCATTGCTCCATTTGGACCACATTTAGTTATTAACTCTAATCATCAGTGAGTACAGTCGGAGAAATGGGAATATAGCCTTATGCGGCACGATACTGCTCAGCTAAAATTTATGATATTATACTATTATGCAATAACTTAGGAGTTTCTAATGATTGGAGCGCAAGTTGCGAGAGGTATGAATTGAGTGTGTAGGGTTTGCTACCTGCACATTGGGACGGTTGCAGTAACTTGAAGTTCTGTCACGTCTTGCAACAAAAAGGAAACCACTGAAATGACGACACTTTTGATGCATGTTTCTTTGTAAAGAAGCTTGCAGTAGCAACTCCGAAACATATTTCTAGCTCGTCAACTTCAAAACCCTCAAATTCAGACGTCGACATGTTCAGTTTAGGTAATTGGACAAATTTATAACTTGCAAAATGTCCACAAAATATGACAGACGTTTTCGTCACTACAACCTTCCCACGATACATTGTAACGCAAGGCATCTATAATACGGCTTCAAATTATGATCAGTACGTTTACGATATTTGTGTTTACACGTCAGTTTTGCTAGCTCAGGAAAGGCTGGTTACTTGCCACCATGTTTAATATTTAATCAAACGGATATTAATTTTTTTTCACAACTCTTTTCGCAAAAATTGGTGCAAGCTACACCAGAAGGGATCGATAGTTCACCGTGCCATAAATTTAACACGACTATTTGCTCCAGACTCTTTTAGTATGCACACTACATCTAGCCGTCCAAAATGTCTACAGTTAGCTCAACGCGAAGTTGTCGGAATCGTATCATTCGCATGCAAACTAAATTGTTTTGTTTTGTTATTTACATTCCACATATAAACTTTGTTTACATAAGTTCTTAAAGGTTACTTCAATGTCAAGGTTATGTTATTAAACGCATTCACAAACGAAGGTTGAAATATCTAGAAATTACAAGACAAGTGTATGCTGTAGAACTCAGACACGCAGGCACACAAGAAACTATGGGTAGAGCTAGGTTAAGGACTCCCTCTTAAGATTAAAAAACCCTGTAAATAGAAATACTTTTTAAAATGAAATTCAAATTACGTCTAGATTTCTTACAGTATACTATTTTGTGCTAAGGATTGTGTTGGAATTCCAAACATTTTCGAAATAGTAAATCAAAATGTCTCCATGAGGTCCCAGCAGGTACAAAACTCAGCGAGACAAGTCGATTCTAGTGTCCCCCTCCTTATTGTCAATCTCAATTGCTATCCTGTCGGTATGTTAGGTGCATCAAGATAAGATTTTCTTTTTTGTAGCAGTGGCGTAACTGCTGCGGGATGAGATTGAGAGGTGCGGCAACCAAAGAAAAGCCTGGCCCAGCTTCAACTATTCAGAAGTGCAGTCTTCAACCACCAACAAACTGGACATTTCTAATTTTCTAGCTTTTCAGAAGTATGAACCATGTTTCATGCATCCTTAATTGAAGTGTCATGCACCCTTGATTTGTGGAGGGGACTCTTCCCGTTTGGCACAACTTCCTATTGGTATAGATTGATAACAAAACTAAGGACACGTGATCCGAACGTTGTAGGATTGATTTCTAATCATAGCTGGGCATTAGTTTGGTGACAGTTGTACATGCTTTAGATTAATTGCCTATGAGTTTAACTTGCACCATATATCCCGGCGTTGTGGAATACTTCTGATTTTGTGACAGCAATATCTGCACAGTTTGAAGTCGTAGTCCAATTACCGAGTAACTAACATTTCAAAATTATTGATGCTCTTTCACTCTGGAAATAAGGACGGCAGTAACGCCTCACCAAAATTGAAAGAAATACAGTTACCAGGTATAGGACATGCATTCTGGAATAATGAGACTTTTAGATTTATCAGTGCACCATTGAAAAAAGAAAACATCTCTATATTTGATTTATGTATCATAAATTTCTGAACATCACCCCTTCTACGATAATCGTAAAATCTAATGCCGCTTGTTAAAAATCCAAAAAGCTTGAAAAACTATTGCATAAGCATTAAAAAAAAATCACTCCTGCTTATTAGTGTTTTGAATCTTTCTAATTTTTCTCATTGTTTTTCACGGTGTTTCCTTCGGAAACGAAGGATTATTGGTAACTAAGGTTGTTGAAAAAACCAAGAACGAGTTAAGAAGGAAAAACTTCATAATTAGTTCCTCAATTAGTATCATGCGTGTAAAAACACTCAGTCAGTTTCCTCTTGTGAATTTGCCATGTGGAAACGATCATGACAAAAGGTTTTTGTTTTTCAACGGAAAGAAAGGATATGAGATTTAAACACGTGGAATGCATTATTACGAATGTCCTTAAACCGGACATATATACAATTTGAATGTTTGGACAGGGAATTGGTGCAGGCTAAGACGGCATTAGTGAGATAAGAACGCGAATTCTATAATCATCACCCATTTAGCAGCTTGTTGTAAAGTAATCGACCTCAACTTTATCTTTCAGATACTTTTAAGCTAATTTGCATATTGAAAAATTGCGCAAGACAGATGAAGGAAGGACGACGGACGATCTCCCTGGTTTTCATTTTCTTTTGGTGAGTAGAAGTACAGCTGAATAAATTAGCGCCTACAATCAGAGCACAATGAGGACATGTTTAATTTAAAGTTTATACTTGACAGACTTCTTCAAGTAAAGGCAAGATTGGTTTTATCCTTAATAGCTTGACGTAAGATTGGTCATGATTGGGCGAATTTATCGTAAATACGCTTTGTAATACCAAAACGTATCTCAATTTCCTGTAGTGATCTTAACGCACTGTTGAAGAAAAACGCTTGCCTATTAAGTGTTATTTAAGCGAATTACGAGGATATCATTTTTAGGATAAGTGTGGGACAACTTGGAAACGGAAAGTAGTTATTTGTTGGCTCAGTACTCTTGGATAAAACGTGCTTCTTCATTCTCCTTCATTAATCTATGTGATCTGATGAGACTCAACAAATGGCAACGAATAGTTCTCTTCAGTTAAGCGCTTGGTTGGATCTCAGTCAATATCGTATATCTCTGGTGTCGTGATTCCCTTTTGAACTTTGAGGTCCTCCTTCGATGTTTACAGTCTTCACATTGATTGTGCATGACGTAATGTCATCTCATTTGCATTTCTTGCTTTTCTTTCTCTTTTTCATGATTTCTTTATCCGACGTTCTTTGTTCTAACTTTTCTTCTTTACTCGTCGGGGCTACTTAACTAAAGGCTTTGGGGGATATTCGCAGATATTTTGGCTAAGAATTCTCCATATGTTTGTTATTTCTTCAATCAATCTAGCTATCTGCTCTGTACATCAGCACCGATTAAAGTTTGATTAGTAAACGAGATTCATTCTCTTTTATCAAATGAGGTTATTTCTACACTTCCACGGGTTTTTGAAGCAAAGACTTAGGATTCACTCCTGAGTTTTGGCATTCGTCTGTCGCAACCCAATCTTATTGACCACATTACTCCTGTAAACAAGTCATTGGCATCCAAAAGCATCTCTACCTGCCTTCCATGTTTTCTGCTGAAGCCAATGACACCTCGAAAGACACACAGCTCAACATTTGTTGCCTACAGATGTTTTACGATGTTGAAAAAAAAAAAACTAGAGACAGGCTTTCTTCTATTCAATACGGCTCAACATTGTTGGCAATTAATGTTGAACGATGCTGGTAATCAAATGTTGAACCTTGTGTTATGGGCTTTGCACCTTTGCTGTTCACTTTCAGCAATTAAGTATTTCCGATACTCATTGTAGATCTATTATTTTGATTTAACCGCTTAAGTGTTTGGTCTTCTGCTCAATGTCATCAAAAGTTTCTGAAATGTTATACATTTTGAGAAAAATGGCTTTTGCAATTCGAAGGAAAGCAATTTCGGACGTTAAGCTCTCTTGTTGCCATCGATCAGTTGCCAGGAGGGAGTTTAAACCCATGACACAGAGTTAAATCATTGTTGACCGACATTCTTTGCCAAAAATTGTTGAACAATGTTGTTGGTTTCAAATGTTTTTCAACTAATGATGAACTGTGGCGCATCATGGGATTCAGCAAACACTTGTAGGACGTCAAAGTAGCGTGCTCATTCAAATGTAAAAACTTCAGCTACTTTGTTAAAAGTCATCGCCTTATTCACTTGCTTATAAATTTGCTCATGTTAAACCAAGGACAATAATTCTTCTCGTGTACATTATGGCATTCAGGCTTGTGATAAAAAAAGGTCGTATAATTTCATAACTTTTTACCGGAATCTTAATTCTTTTCGAAACGTTCAGAAGCATTCATGGGCAACAGAATTCATGAAGAGTGGTTGGTGTGTCTTTTGTCCATGGAGATTGATCCACTAGCTTACTAGCCACTATTCAACACTAGGACATGAATTCCGTGCGTAATCTCACTCGTTCTCTTCTTAATGGATTGTCAGCGTGGAATTGGATTCTAATTTATTACTTAAACCTATAACTCAGCTAAATTGTGAGATAAGAACAATGTTTTTGGATGTTTTGTCAGCTCCAGGACGTCGGCTGCTTCACCTCAGGGACAGAAGGTTTGGTTTCATTTGGTGATAAAAATCTTTAAACACAACGGTGACGAACTCCAATAACTTCTGCCTACTACCAATAACATCATTTTGAGCTCCAATTGAAAGGGATATCAAGATATGTTATCTGATTGCTGTTTTAATTAGTTTCCTTGCGACGTCCACGTATGTAATTACCAGTCATCTGGTTCAGTTTGCTCTTGGGAGTGGTCAGTTCTGGTTATCGAAGAATAAACAGAATGGAATTCAGTACTTATCAGATTCGCGTTTTATATAAAGTTGCTTTTTTTTAAATTTTTGTGGAATTGACTTAATTTTTAGCGATTTACATAAGTGCCAATGGTGAAAATAACGAAAAACACTAGAATTTGCTGTTGGTTGATGGTAATAGCGAACGGTATGCTTTGTGAGCAGCCTATGCAGTATAAGCTTTTCTCGCAGATCTTTCACCGAAGGCGTTATTGATACAAGCATCACATTATTGAGACAGGAAATCCAAAACTGATTGACCATTGCATCCTTATGTTTGTCGCAATTGGGTATTATTATTAAATTAGTGGGAATTCATTTTCGCAACACAACTTTGTTTTTCATCTCTGAAACAAAGAAGGTTTCTCATGAAATATCCATTCAAAAAATCTGACCTTCACAGAATGGCACTCATTCTTTTGCCCTTTATATCTATAACTAGGAAAAACATGGAAGAATACGTTTCTTCAAAGTACCAACGTATTCTCTAATGGATAACATTTTCCTACACGTGTAAAATCTGACCAAAAATACAGCTAATAGTAACTACGGAAAACACAGATGCTAATAATCTCTAAGATTTAGTTGAACGTCATTTTATTGCAACGTTTGACATCTGATATTTATGCTCAGTGTCCTTATGATGGAGTGGTTAACTGATCTTACCATAAATAAACAACTTGACATGACTGTTTTTGGGGATAATATGCTAAGTCATTGAACATCAAAAACAAGTAGTATCGTGGTATTCTTGATAACATGGCGCGTTATCTTCTGGTGCGTGGTTGCTAGACGTTTCCTCATTTATCGACGAGATGCATTTTTTAACAACATTCTTTGAAGATATAAAAGCTACAAAAATAAGCAGAGTAGCAAAGAACAACTACAGTAACACCAGTAGATGCAATGGCACAGACTCCAAGAATAAAAATAAATAAATAAAAAAAATACTGGTTCGGTGTGCTCAACGAATGGCCGTATATCTTCAGAATTGATTAAATTAGTTGCAGACACAGAGATATTGACTATGAACCCATAAAGCACAACTTAAATTACCACCTTAAAGGTATGGTTTTGAATATTATGTTTCCTGAGGCATAACTATGAAGGGAATTTTACTTTTACTGTAGTGTAAACATAAGCCAACATAGTGCTTCCCCTTGAAAAATAACTTTGTCGCATGCTTATAATAGGTTTGCCGCATCAGGTCGGTAATAGCTTCAGCATTGCACTTCATTTAATTGGAGCCATATCTGAGCTAATTGTTCGTCAGGATATGGATGTGAATTTGAATGCACCCAATAATAGTAATCCGTTACAGAAATTAACTAATCAAGTCACCTTCCATTATGCATTTGACGAACTCTTCCAGGTTCAACCTGAACATAAACATATATAAGATTGTGATGAGGTGCGAAATGAGATAATGGCCTGTAAAGACATTGAATATATCTTAGATAAATGCAAGTTATTATTTTTCACTCAACATGCTCAATTGTGGGCATTTATTATTTGCAAAATGATGCAAAAGTAACGATAATAATAATCATAATAATCACAATATTTCAACAGCAAGCATACATCACCAAAGGATCTTTCAGTGGGGCATTAATACATACATACATACATACATACATACATACATACATACATACATGTGTATATTAATATATATATATATATATATATATATATATAATATTGTACGTTTAATGGAAATTTAATAAAAATAAAAAAACTGTCGATATCTAGTGGACATATCCAAGTCTATATATATATATATATATATATATACATATATGTTTGTGTGTATATGTATATATGTGTGCATCTATGTATATCCCTTTACAGGCTAATTAAAAGGACAATTTCTGAACATTTTTGACGAGCAAATATATATATAAAACATATAAAACATATATATATATATGTAGAAATAGACAGGCAGACAGACAGACAGACAGACAGGCAGATAGATAGATAGATAGATAGATGGACAGACAGACAGACTGATAGATAGATAGATAGATCGATAGATAGATTTATAGATAGATAGATGGATAGATAGATAGATGGATAGATAGATAGATAGATAGATAGATAGATAGATAGATAGATAGATAGATAGATAGGTAGGTAGGTAGGTAGGTAGGTAGGTAGGTAGGTAGGTAGGTAGGTAGGTAGGTAGGTAGGTAGGTAGGTAGGTAGATAAGAAGGCAGATAGGTCGGTAGGTAGGTTGGTAGGCAGGTAGATAGATAGATAGATAATAATCACTCATGACTTAGACACTCAATGTCGTTGTAGAAGAGTCTGACATCTTTTCACTTGAACAAAGGCTTTCTGGAGATGAACTTTATAACGAAAAACAAGATGAAACTAGGCTGATGATGAAATAACATGATTTTAAAATTTAGTGAAAATGGTTAGTGATGGATTAATCCATGTCGTATTCAAAGTATTAAACACAATAACCTGCAATTACCTATACCTGTGTAAAAATTATTGATCGACGACTGTGACTGAAGAATGTGTGAAAAGGAACTCAAATTCTCTTTCCAATCTTGAAAACGCAAGGAAACGGAAAGATATGAAGAGACTATTATGATTACTATTTACTTTGGACATCAAGTCCGGTCCGAAAATAGAAGGAAAAGAGGAAAATATAAACAGGAGAAAGGGCCTTGGTTCAACATACTCCCAAAACCGCACAATTAAAAACGACAATTCATATCTTGACCAGGAAATAAACAATTTTCCGCGGAAAAGTGGGGGGGAACAGCCCTTACTCAAAAAGATAAAAGGTGATTTAAAGAAGGCTATTCAGCCAATCACATATATGAATAACAAACAGAAAATTGAAAACTTTGTTAATTAAGTTGGACACCAAACGGCGCGGTATATGATTCAGCAAGTCACAATTTGGCAGTAAGAATGTTAAATTTGAGAATAGAATTGACAAGAACACCACTGGCATCTTTTACGGTTCACGTTATGTTCGTGTTCTTGTTCACATTTATCCTTCTTCACGGAGATTCAACAGCTGAAATGTTGTATGTTATATATTGTTCACTTGATCGGCTGAGTTCATCACATGTTTAACAACCGCATCATTTTTTCTTAACACTTCTAGCTTACGTCAACCATCTCCGACCATTGATGCAGTTCTAATCTGTTCCCTCTTCCCAGATTTCACCCCAGAACAGACTAATTTGTGTATAAAAAATCCTCAAGTGGTGGCTGCGATATCGAAAGGCGTTAACGCCGCTCTCAAGGAGTGTGAATTCCAATTTCAAGACCAGAGATGGAACTGTAGCTCCACCAAAGCTAAATCTTCATTTGGACAAACCAGAGCTGTTCGTAAGTGTTAGTGAATAGTTGAGCTGTCGTCTTATTAACAGGTCCTTGACTCTAATTTAACACTCGTCAGAAGCCCATATTATCATGATGACCTTTTATACTTCCTAAAAGAAATTAGCCAAGAAATGGTGCGACAAAAATTAAGAATAAACTACGAAGAAATCGTCACTTTGTTTTAAGACACTTTATCAATAATATTGTTGCCTATTCTCAACGCGCAAGATTGCAGGTCTGGTGCCGCCTGTTGAGTGAGAAACAAGCTTCATTACGATTCATTGTTATCTAATCTTGAAGGGAATATTTATCCTTAAGGATCGCGTGCTCATCCTGAAAGAAATTGGCATAAATGTTCAATCGGTATTAAGTTTCCTTCCTGTTACTGGTTGCTTAAAGAGAAATTACGGTCCTAATGCTTCAGTTTACATTTTTTTAGATCTCAACTGGGTAGAAAAATGAGGGGAAAGCGATCCATTTGTTACGTTGATGAATTACCCTAGAATTCATTTCTGATGCTTTAGAGTTGCTCAGTGAGATATGAATGAATTTCTTTTAGCTGGCACAAAAGAAGCAGCCTTTATGTCTGCGATTGTTGCTGCTGGGGTGGCTCACGCGGTGACAAGAGAATGCACCAAAGGAAATATCTCAAGCTGTAGTTGCGATAAAACCAAAGAGGGAAAAACCAGTCCATCAGGCTATAGATGGGGTGGATGTAGTGACGATATAGATTATGGAATTGACATATCCAACAAATTTCTTGCTGGAGCCAGTGGGTCAATTCAGAAGAAGTATGAATTACAGAACAGACACAACAGCAACGCAGGACGTGAGGTAAGGCACCCAAACACTTCAGAAAATATAAACGAATTAATCGCATAATTACTTAATTAATTTTAAAACCATAGGGTAGACCGATCCAATAGCAATTGTTTAAAAGTACCTTGAATTTACCGACCATTGTCTTTGGAAAGCAAAAAGAGAAACAGGTCCTACTTTCTGTAAACAATAATCTTGTTTCTCGAAAGGCCGTATCGCTAACGTTCGACGAAATGATCGAAAATGGGTTACGATCAGAAAAGGATCTCTCAGGTGGTTATGTTTTGCCTGAAAAACTGATGTTAACCGATATTAATTTGTTACGGTATTTGTTGATAGAACTTAATACGTTTTTACCGACAGGAAGGCATTGTTAATCACTCAATAGCAATTAAACCGTCCCTTAGGTTAATATCTGGCCCTTGTTTAACCAAAGATCAGACGGTTTCAAAATGTTTAATAGGCATTAATACGAAACACAAAGTAAAGACAAATCAGTTACGTTAGTTCGGCATTTTGACTCAAATAACTTTAGATTATAAGTCTGAGAATTTCGGTAATATTTTTAGGGTAGAGAAAATCAGTGAAGGAGTTTGTGGCGAACGCCAACGGAATGCATCGCATACACACAATACAATTTATACAGTGATACAACTGTTAATGCAAGAATAAGATCTGATGAATGATTTCGTCTTGACTCTAAGCAGTATCTTTTACATGAAACGATAGTTTAATGTTTCATAATCATATTGCGTAATACATCAAATTAAAGAAATGTCCAGTTCCTGATCCCGTATTGAACAGATACATATTTAGTAGCTTTGCATGATTTCTTTAAAAGTTTTACATTGCGACATAAAGTCTTTCAAAATGGTTTTAATATTTGCTAATATCTTAGAGATTTCAAAAACGTCTTATATGATATCTTCGTGTCTGTTGGTGGCACAATGTCTGGTCAAAAAAAAAAAACTACCAAGGGAAGGTAGTGTTTTCAGTGTATGAATACGATTTTATGGAGAAAGGACTTCTGCAAAATAGTAAGAGGTTGAAAGTTTTAAGAAAGTTTAAAACATCAAGACAGTTGAAACATTCACTTTAAGATTACGAACATGGGAGTCATTCCGAATGTTATTGGAAAAATATTCTCGGTTTTGCTTACATGTTGTGACAGTGTTGAGATTAACAAGCTTTACTTCTCCACCATTGACACGGGTTTCACTCGAATCATCTGCTTCTGATAATTACTTAAAACGTGATACACGTCATAAAAATTACTTTGATAATCTCGGTTCAGTGATTAGTGTGATCAATTATGACATTCTTTACTCTGGCAATTCTGCATTATTCTTACATGCAACTCCATACTCTTCTCATCTGCAGAACAAACGCTTTCTTTTTATACCTGAAAGTCTATGATGGACTTTCTTTAGTTATTTTCTCATAATATATATATATATATATATATAACTCACATCGAGTTCCACGAAGAACCATAATTAAAATTGGGCCGAGATCTGACGGGATATTTTTGTTAAATAAGATATCAATTACTGTGTCATGACAAATTATGGAAAACACTGGCTAAATCAGAGGTATTTTAAGCTGAATATGTTCGGAATTGCTTTTCCGTCTGTTGACTTAATGACAGAATGTTTTTGAAATCAGGAGAATACATAAACAACTTTTTACCTCGATTTCTTTGGGATTGCTGATTAGTCGAGCTAGCTTTCATTTTGTAATTTTGTAATTGTTTGGGGTCTATCAAGGCCCCCACTAGAAATGTGCCAGTTATGCCACCGTTTATAGAGTGGATATAAAATGGAAAATATCTCAGCCATGACATCAATATCGAATTGATTAATATGATGGGTAACGCTCGTGTGAAGTCTATAGTTGAAGACATTCGCTAGACATCAAAGTTATTTAGTTGAACTGGAAACAACTCCAGAGACATCAGTAAGAAGAAACAGCTGACCTATGTTTTGCGCTGGTTGTCCAAAAACTATTTATTAGTTCATGAAGATCGTAATGGTATATACCAGTCTGAAAAAAGCCAGTCAATAAACAATAATTACCTCTCTACGGGCAGTACGGGGTCAATTTATACGATACGTATGTCGTATATATCGTCGTACGTCCTGTCCTGAGGTATGTAACGTTGTCTCAAGGCACATTCCTTCTTTTGATTGGCTCACTAATGTAGCAATAAGTCGGAAAGACTCCAGTGCATAAAATGACATTTGGAAAAACCCAAGATATACGTTAAAAAAGAAGACAAAAAGTTGAAACGGTAAATTTTGGACTTTATTGGAAAGTCATCTTCAGACCAACCAAATGAATAGACCTAGACGGGCAATGTTCACTCACTGTATATTCACTTGGTCTGAAAATAACTTTACAATAAAGTTGAAAGTTATTTCAACTTTCCGTCTTGTAATTTTAACCTATATCTTAGGTTTTTCAAGACGTTTCTTTTCTTCGGATTTTGCTTTGTATTGTATTTTTAAAGCTGTCGAGTGATTCTAGGCTCCAGTGAGTTGAGGAAATACATTTTAACAAATAATCGCATACGTCAGTTCTATACCGAGCACATAAGTAAGCGCTAAAGCTTGCAGTAGGATATTCCATTGCAATGTAAGATGGTAAGGGACTTTAGATTGCAGACATAGAAAGGTGCATCAAACATTACTGGATTAAAAAATCGAGTTGCCGCACTAATATCATCAAACAATCATTGTACGTCGTATGTTCACTGGAGAAACCACATTCTTGATTTGACTTTCTGGATTCGCTAGAAGTGCAAAGGTGAATCAAATCGTGAGAGATACATTGAATTTCGTGCAAGGATTTTCCGAGTTTATCCGACCTTTACCCAAACGAATGACGCGGCATATTGGCGGTAAATACCGTGCCTGACGTCAAAGTTGATAATCCGCATTGCATGCTGGGTCCAACTCTCTGGACGATAAGAAACAACATAATCTAACTTCGTAATCAATCGTATTTACGATTTTTTTGTACTTTACGCTACTAAGCAATGTAGAAGTGTCCACCAATCCTTCTGTGTGCAACACGGAAGAGTTTTGACGAAGGTGAAAGACCGACAAAACCTGAATGGAGAAAAGGAGCAATCTATAGGGTAAAAGTGCATGGTGCCCAGCCATCTACGCCGGAAAAACCGGCCGAAATCTAAAGACCATGATTATTGACCACAAATGCTGAACTGCACTGGGTGATAAAACCAACAACATACCAGTTCATCACATGAAAAGCAAACATAAGATAGACTGAGAGAGTGCGACTTGTCTGGATTTTGCTTCAAACTATCAGAACGATGTAAATTAGACATCGAGACGATTTCAAGGGGATTATTCAATAATATCAACTGGACCTGAAACAAGTAACTGTTTTAGTATAATTACACTGGTGATTATTTGGGAAAAAAAGTAGTTAACGAGTGTTTTAAAAATTTCGCGGGAACACTCTCAAAGGAAGTCGCCACATTGGGCAAATCACTGTAATATTTACCTGTAGTTAATTCTCGAGAAATGTGACGTAATTTTTTGGCCAATCACTACGAGTTTCCGATAGTCACCTATGTAATTATACTAATTTTCAATATTTATCGAAATAGTTCCGTGCTTCAATGAATTGATTAAAGCAAGTAATGTAAAGTAAAGTAAAGTGAAAAGAAGTGACGGGAAGTAAGTTGAATTAAAGTGAAGTAAAGTGAAGTAAAATGAAGTAAAGAGAAGTAAAGTAAAGTAAAGTGATCATGAAGTTAAGTGAAGTGAAGTAGAGTGAAGTAAAATGAAGGAAAGTGATGTGAAGTAAAGTGAAGTAAGATTAAGTGAATTTAAGTAAAGTAAATTAAAATAAAGTAAAATGAAGTAAATTGAAGTGAGGAAAAGTAAACTGGAGTGAAGTAAAGTGAAGCAAAGTGAAGTGAAGTGACGTAAAGTGAAGTGAAGTGACGTAAAGTGAAGTGAAGGAATGTTAAGTAAAAGTTCTCTGTAGGTTTTGTGATCCTTAGAAGAGTTAAAGGGCTTTAAAAATATCACAAGTATTTGTACATTATTTTAACCTCAATACTCCTTAATACATAATTTGTTTTAATAGCATTTTCAACTTAGCAAAACCATATGGAGCCTCCTTGAGCTACTTATCTCAACGATTTGTTGTTTCTAGGTTATTCGAAACAGTTTAAAAACAGACTGTCGATGTAACGGCGTATCCGGCTCCTGTGCTTCCAAAACGTGCTGGAAGTCACTTTCGTTGTTTCGTCACGTTGGTAACATCCTCAAAAAGAAATATAACTCTGCCATTAAGGTGAGAACTGAAGAAGTGAACTCACGGATAGGAAAATTTCCCAAATTTCTGGTCTTGCCGGGAACAAATTTTGGAAAGTCGCCCCCGCATGAACTGGTTTATCTAAACAAGCCGCAAAATTATTGTGAACCCATACCGGAACTAGGTGTTCCAGGAACATCTGGAAGAAAATGCAACCATTTTACTAAAGAATCAAATGGTTGTGAACATTTGTGCTGTGGTCGTGGCTACAACAAAATGGAGTTTATCGAAGATGTTTACTGTAATTGTCGGTTTCTCTGGTGTTGTCGAGTAATTTGTAAAACCTGCAAAAAGAAAAGTCTAGCAACAATTTGTAAATAGCAATATCAACAACTTCTTGACATCTGAGGTTTTTTAGAACATGGGATGGTATATCTCGTTGTAAATACCCTTCACATCAAGTCTCAAGTGTAATAATTTGGTGTCCAACACCTTGAAGGACTATATGCAAAGATTTTCATTGCATTTTGTACTAAGTACCCTATGTAAGAAAAATAATATTTATAAACTATGATCGTTGGTATTGTATATGTATAACCATAGACCGTACGTATATATAAACTAAATTACCATTCAAGAGCAGACGAGATGCAATCATAGCTTTAAAACTGCATGACGCACTGGCCTACAGGTTTGACTTCCTTTGTAGTTTTCAAATGAGTAGAACAAATTAAATGCAGTACAATCCCCTGTGCGCTGCGGAATGCATAATTGCTGCGATTGAACAACCAGGCGGGAATGTCAAACGTAAAATGAAAAGAAGTGCCCAGCTCAAAACACGAAACAAAGCCATGACACAATTAGTCAAATAATTTTTTCAACGAAAGACCAACATTTCGTTGCAACCAGCAACATCATCAGAGTGACAAAAACATTCTTAAATTACAATATACAGGTAAGTTAGACTGGTTATATTACATGACATATACTAGACAATTCCTCTTTCTTTATTCTAACCTGTCGCACAATTTAACATCCGCGCTCACTTTTTATTCTATCATTTAATTGTCTATTATATGTCGTGTAATACAATCCGTCTAAGCTAGCTATATATTGTAGATTAAGAATGTTTTCGTCACTTTGATGATGTTGCTAGTTCCAACAAAACCTTAATATTTTTTTAATAAATTATTCTATAAGTTGTTTGTATCGTGGCTTTGTTTCGCGTTTTGTGCTGGGCACTTATTTTTATTTTACGTTTGGAATACATAATTATTTGAATTGACCTATGATTAAAATAATCAAAGAGCAAGAAAGAGGATTGTAACTTTGTATCAGATATGGAATTTAAAAACAATATTGAAAAGACAGTTGATATTAGACGGTTCAGTGTACAGTACGGCTGTATATTTTACCAATCATCCCGTATTTTGGTGAAACAGGTAGGGCGAGTCAAAATACAACTGACTAGTTAAATATATTATGAATTACTCACATGATGCTCCCATAGACTTAGTACCATTACATATGTCGGAAGTCACGGATAAGCTGTGGAAAAACTCATATAAATGGTTCATCTAAATTCAAGTCATAAAATTACTCGTACAAATCTACCCTTTTTGCCTTATTTTCTCACGTATAATACCTAATACTTTCTTTCAAGTAACACAACACTTCTAAATGTTACTCCCACAGTGCCACTCAGTATACACCAAACTGACAGAAGTGAACAGATATGTGCATGCTCTCTCAAAACCTGCAATAGCGATTACAATTTGGGAAAGTAAATCTTCAAAATAAGATCGCCTTGCAAGAGCCCCAGATTATCTACATTCGGACTCTGTCAGTTCTATTTAGCAAAATTTTCGTCAACTCACTAGCAAAATTCCTATCCCTGCTTATGTACTCACAATACTTATCGTCATGCACTTACAGGGTTAAATGTTTCAAGTTTAACTGCAATCTAAAATAATTCTTACTTATAATACCATCGTGCCAAAAAACAATTTTGGCAGAAATTGAGATGGAGAGTTGTTCAACTAATTCAAGGCGAAATTGGTCGCCAGTACCTTATTGTCATATGCATCTCTAAGATTGTTAGACCTTTTTTCTCTTCAATAAAGAACAGATTTTTATTCCCGTGATACAAGCCTATTTTCTGCTAAATGATTGGTCAGGACAACGACCAATGACGAACGTTAAAATTTTTTGTTATTAATAGGCATGTTACTTGTTTGTGGTTGGTCAGCTAAATCCTAAAACCGATTTTGTTTCGGTTGATTTAGTAATGACTGTTTAGCAACACTTGCCCATATACAAGTGGACATCGTGGCCCTATTATAGATTTCTGTAGGGGAAAATTGCGGCGAAAAGTGGCCTTAAACAAATGGCGCCAGCACTGAAATTTATGAGTCCTTCCGCCGACTTCGGACCTGTATTTTTAGCAAGACTGTTGGCAGTTTATGAGTGCTTTTCGTAAGCATTTTTTCAGAACTTACGTACGTACGGAGTATTTTCCTTTCTTTACGCAATTGGTTATGGTTAATTGTGAAGCCAGGGATTCGAGAAGTATTCGCATGACCAATTAAGAGAATCAACGGAAAGGCACTATGACAGGGTTTTAATTCATAATTTAGGTTAATTTTGATGATGAAATTGGTGCAATGAACTTCGGACTCATTTTCATCTAAAGTTTATGTGTGAAATAACTATCACATACAAAAAACAGAGGGTTTAAGAAGTATGAAAACGTGGTTCAAGCCTTCAAAGAATTCAACGCGTAATAAAAAATATACGCTCTTTCATCATTTGCTGTTAATGTTGTTGGTTGAATGGTCATCTAACAAGTTCCCTGTCTAGAAACTTTGTTGAATGTTAAAGGCTCGTTTTGTTTATAACTTCCAGTTTTTCTTCGCACCATAGACTGGTCTGTTCCAGAGAATGTTATACGGCATTTGATTGGTCGTTGTTAATATCCTGGGCAAGTAATATCGGCTTGTGGTCGCGGCCATGGACACAAGGATAAGCGTCGCTATCATTTTGGGAGCGCTTTTATCGGGTCCCTCTGGCTGAGTATTCCAGTTATAATATAGGTCAGTGTTTTCGCAGGACTGTCGGCACGATTCTAAAGATATCTTATGCCCAGTTCAAACGTCGAACTTTTTATGTGCCGAATCAAATGCAAATCTGTTTTGACAAAGGATCTCGCTCATTAACATTAGATTCGGCACATGAAACATTCGACGTTTGAACTGGGCCTTATTTGATTTTCAAAATTCTTGTTGTTTCTGGACCTTCAGCTAGGGAGCGTTTATAAGTCATTTATTCTCCATGGTTATTCAAAACATTAATTAATTGCTTAACATTGTTCTTGCTAAATGTTGATGGCTTGCGCATGTGCTCATGTCTCCAAATAAGAAATCATAGTATCTCTGATTTGTGGTAATAATTCTGGGATTACCTAGGCGATGGTATGGTTGTTTTGGCACGAGCGCACCGACAAAGCAAAATTTGCTTTTTTTGAAAAAGGTTCTTGACATTCTTTTAAACGCATTCCAAACTGACGTTTTGTCTGGTCGATGTCCTTCTGTTTACAGACATTCCCCAGAATGTGGAATAAATCACTACGTTCCTTTGCTCTGAATACAATCCTTTGGTTTTGCAAAAATATAAATACTAGGGAAATTTCATTCTCAGTGCTTGCATGTATTTGGTGGTGTAACTGGTTTTCCACAGGTTTTGGGAAAATTGATGTACTAGTTATTCGCCTTTAAAACATCAAATACATGCTTTTGTTCACTTTCTCTAGAATGGGAACTAGATGGTATATCCACTGGGCGCTTAAAACAAAGATCTTGAGTCGGACTTCTAATGACGTATTTGGATGGTGAGAGCTGAAGGGGAGATACTTGTTGTCATTGTATGTTGTTCTAGGACCTATCCCAGTTTCCAGACCGAACAAACGAGGTTAATAATAAATTCACTATACGGTTTTCCGTTCATTCTTCATCGCTTTTAGCAGTTTTTTTTGATTGGAATGGAACTTTTGTTTAACGATGAGCTAAAATCTTGATGAAATGATAAATATCATGCTGTACTCCGCCAACATGTACTGTGATGCCAACTCGTCTTTTCGCATTTAAAAATGTTTGTGCTTAAAAAATTGAATGCTCTATTGGAAAATAACAAAACGACTTTGGGCCATATGATTAACTATTTATCACGTCAATAAATTTGACCAGTCACATTGTGAATGTAGAACCAGTCGGTCACTGATATGTTCAGGTGAAAGTACAGCATGTGACCTGTACAATGAATAAACAAACCAGCACAAGGAACGATCAAAACCTTTTATAGCTGCTACTTCTCAAGAAGAAATAGTGAAGTTTACGAATTCCGGAGCTTATCTCAGAAAATGTTTTCAAGAAAAAATACTTTATTCTTCTTGATTCAAATTTATTCATCCTGTAACATACTTTATCTTGTCCACGGATCACAAGAAGTTACCAAAGCGAATTATAACAAAGGAGACATCGATTTCATCATGATGGCTCCTCAAATGGCAAGTGTAGGAGGGAATTCGACGAAGAGCGAGGATATTCTTTCAACATCAAAACAGCAAAAGAAGGAAGGGAATGCAAAAAATAATACACGAACAAGCATTCTTGTTCGCATACTGCAATTCAAAACCTTTTGGAGTTCAGACAGTGGAAAGAATCGAACTCGGCGTATCCTTGAGCTATCTCTCAAACCAATTTTTTTCGTTTGTTGTCTTAGTGCCATAGTACTTATTTATTTACTTTACCGAGCGGTTAGAATACGGAAAAACGTTAAAAACGATGAACACGTGATACAGTCAAATGACTCGAGTAAACTGATTCTAAACGAGGCATAGAGATAGAATCCAGCCACAAGAAAATGAAAACGGCAGAAAAAGATATACATGCATGACTTAGGATCAGTTTTCATAAGTGGCATAAGCCAAAGATAAGCATGTATAAGATCACAAGGATAATGAACCAAAACTTCTCTTGTGGGATTGGATAACGTCCATTAAGTAGAATTGAAGATAAAACGAGATTTTTTTCCCCGCTTTTTGTACCGTTCTTCAACATTAATTATGGCGTCGTGGTTATGCTTTTGTCGGCACTTTCTATGCGAGTTTGTCAAATACAACCGGAGAAGTTCCATCCCTTCGTTTTGTCATTTATCTGGTCTTATGCATTGCTTGAGCTTGAGTGAAAACTGGTTTTTCATAATAGGAGCCATCTGTTTAAAAAGGTGATGATAATTAATGGTTAAACTAGTGAATAAGAAAGTGAATAATCTTTTTCATCCCGAGAGCATGGCTCGTTCTACATGACGAGATCACTCTCTGAGATAACATTATATGACATCAATGAGAGCATTTCCACTTAGTCAGACAACACTTACTGCAGTAGCGCATGCAGGAATATCTGATGGACAGAGGGAGTGAAACGTCTGGCCAGGAGTTCTTGACAGCCAGAGATACCAACTTGGCTTATACTATTGTGAAATAGATAAATATTTGAGGGACTAAGTCACTAAATTTTCCCCGGCCCAAAGTGGTGCTTTTGTGATTATTAGTATATGAACGAAATGTCAGCGTATCTAGAAACGGCTGAAAACGAAACTGTCACTGAACAAAAACAATATCTCGAGTTGATTATTCATTGACTGTAAGTTTGTACGGGAAGGTATTTGCCGGACGAAGTAGCGAGGTCTTCGCGGGAAAAGCCAAAGGCTAATACTTTTCCGTACAGAACAAACGAGTTTATTAGGTAATTTATTATAACAAGTACGCTAATATATATACAATATATATATAATATATATACATATATATATATATATATATATGTTCATTCTGCAGACGTACTACAGCTCATCAGTGCAGCTCGGAACGAACTTGGATTGATAAGGGACCAGAGCGCTCAAACCGCTACTCGAGCGGTGGGCATTGCTTAACGCTATTGGTTATCGTTATATATCCGTAGAGTGCTCAACAACATCGAAATGTGGGAACGTATGTTCAATCTGCGGACGTACGTTTCGCTGTACTAGTATATATATTATATATAATATAAGTAAATACAAAAGACAAAATTTTGCTGTCGCTACTCTGAGTTTCACGCGCTCAGGCGATCATCAGGCAACAGGTCCGGGCTGGGTCACAGGAATAGGGAGAATTAACATTCTTGAGTTAGAATAGTGAGAAAATGTTGAAAATTTCAGATGTCCCAAAATATTTTATCACTGAGTGTAGTTCTGTAGCTTTCGAATGTCAATACTTTTCACGTACTACTCCAATCCTATTTTTTCCTGTAATAAAGGGTTTTGAAACTCCAGGGTTTTATCACTGATCATGAGAGACCAAATGTCTCCTAAAGACTGTGATTAAGTGTAGGTCCAGACATTGACTGTTTAAGTCATCGGTTACACCGTCACAGTTGAAATAATCATTGAATATTTCATAAATTTCTTGCGGTTATGTGCATTCATTTTCGTCTACTATAAGAAGATAGGAAGATTTCATGCTTTTAATATAAGTAAATTCATTCAAGATGTCTTAAAGATTTTAAGACTTTTTTTTTAAGTTTTATGTTAGTGCATTACTGTCGTAAACTGATTTTGCGGTCTTATTAAATGAGCCGTTTTATTTTTCCGGTATTTATGCAGGATCCGATCCCTATCCTTTATCCTCACAGGTTACTTTAAAATATATATGTCTCAATTTTTCATAGAAACTTTAGTGCGACTGCTGCACCACGGGAGTAATTTATTAGATCTCACTCTTTTTTGTTTTATTGGCTCACGTATATTAACAATATTGCTGTAGCCACTTTACCAAATCTCTAAATATTCATCAGGAAGGTGAATTTTAAGGTATCCCAAACAAACTTTCTCGAGTTTTTTTAAAAGAGATTTGGTTTTGAATTTTTGCTGTTTCGATATGTAATAAATGTTTAAATAAAGTTATCCAATCCTATCCTGATAATATCATGACTGTGTTTTTTAGTTTCGGTGTTGGCTCTTCAGGATAGGAATACTGGATAACAGTCACTATTTTCAGTATGGATGTCGCCAGATGGCAAGACATTTTTCTCGCGACGTTTAGATGGGGTCTGGTAATCACAAACATTGGCTTCGTAGCAATTTCGATGATTTGCTTCAAATATTGCTGTTCGAGTGTGCTTTTAACGGTTTGTATACTTATTTGTCAAAAAGATTTACGTTAAAATCACCAAAGATAATGAATTCTTTATCTTCAGTTTTCTCCCGGTAATTCTTGAAGTTTTTGTCGCCAAATGGATGGAATCGATGGAGGTCGCTCGAGGTAGCAAATCAATAAAGGCGTTGTCATTTTGAATATGACCTCAATTATGATATATTCAATGTATTGAGAACTCAGTATCAGGCATTAGGTCGTCTCTTACTTTTTACATAATATTTCACCCCACCAAAGTAGAGTACCTATCTTTTACCACAAGTTGGTAGTTGCTGGTTGTTGATTCTCTTAACTTAAAGTCAAAATTTTTTGAAAGCAATAAAGTTAATAGACAGGAGAAACAAACGGTTTGATATGTATGTTAGCAACATTTACGTTTTTCTGAAGGGTGTTTTAATGCTGCCTAACTTTAATGTTTAGTTTAGCTGGGCAAAAGTCCGGCTCAACAAAACGCATGTAAATCTGAATCAGAAAACGATATTCCATTGTGGCCAATCGGACTAGCCAGGCTAACCCCATATCCACCTCAAAGAAGAGTTAACGCTATCCAAAAATGGGGCAGGTCTTCCAAAAGTGTTGGAGTGGGTTCAGATTTATCATAAGATTATCACCCAATCAATTAGATTATTGGATTATAAATGTAAAAATAAGACTTGTCATCAGGATACGATTAATGCTGACAACTTGACAACTATCCCCCAAAGAAAACAAAAATATGTCACCCAATTATCACCCAGCAAATTGCATGGTGATAATTTATAATTTCCTGCTTTGCCTTCACCAGAATATTGTACCCGTTTCATCAGAAACCCAAAGGGCACAGCCAGAACTTTCGAAATGGAGATTAGAATTTTGTTGACTTTGGGCAGTCCTTAAAGTAACGATTAAAAAAGCCTTACAATTTTAAGCCAAGTTAAGGTTTGCGGGTACTTCAAATGAACGTTCTCCGTCACTATCGTCGCTTTCGCGATAATACTAGGTAAATTGCTTATTGATGTCAATATCTCTATTTTGAGTCAATGTTGTTTACGTGCTACAGTTGCCTTTTAAGCATATGCACGTCAACTTGCAGGCTATAGCGGAGGCGTAGGGTCCTCCTCCGAGAATCTAACTAAATCTTAATTGCCAGTAGTAGGACAAAAAAGACTCGAGGAAATAAACGAACTTGAAAGATTAGCTTGTGAACTACAAAAATCGGACGAATTTGCTTTAATGCACTTATCAATGACCACCCCTGGAAATAATGGGGTTGGCCATAAATTTCTCGAGGGAACTAGGAACCCGGAATCTATGTTATAATACAAAATGAATAAAAAAATTTCTGTGCATCTTTTTATGCATATTCTCGTTCGGTACGAGCTTCCGTGAGGGACATCCTGAATAAATATAATACTTCACTAGGCTAAATAGCATTGCCGATAGAACACTTGTTTTCTGCGCCAGTGCGAGACAAATGTTATCTTTTATTTCGTGTCTAACATGTTTAATTTACAATATGTTATTTAACAAGTACGAAATGTCAACCGCCAAAAGTCACGGTTTACACAGACTTTATGCGTCACGTTATTTGAACCAACAGAATTAGTTTTGAAATGATACACTTAACGAGGGATTAAGCTACCAAAATACTGGTGACTATTCAAAGTATTGAGCCATTGTTTTGACGAATATACATTAAGCATGAGTGAACAAAAATGACTGGCGTTTTATTTAAATACACGAAAATGCCTTTAGTCTACAAAAGGGATTATTGAAGATTATTTTATATAATTGTTTTGTTGAGTAAGGGTAGAACTAAGATTTTAGCAATTAGATTGTTGCCAAAAATTGAATATTTCGAAATACAGTAAGCTGGCTTAAAAAGAACAAAAAAAGTTAATATGTTAAGTTAATCTCTTAAGTCGAAAAGGATTAAGTAAAAAGTGCATAAAACTTTAAAATAGAGGTTTTACAAAATTCCAATATGTATGACCAGGTTATGAGGGAAATTTTTACCACGCTTTTCAGCGTTGACATCGGGTGATAATGGTTGCTCGTGAAAAAAAAGCGCAGTAATACGATGCTATGAAATTCATCGATAAATTATTCCGTTAAACTAATTAACTTCAAATAACACGATTGTAAATATTTAACATGGAGGACTGTGTCTCTTTCACAGTTATTCTCCTCTATCCTCAACTCAACTCTACTCTTACCCATGGTTTTTAAAAGGTGTTCGATTTTAAATACATAGTTAATATTGACTATGTATGTACGTGTCCCACGACTTGACTGCCGGGGTTATAAACGCCGAATACTGCTGTAGAGAGCACGTTATATTACAAACAAGAATCAAACGCAAGTATGGATGTCAACTTCTCGACGACAGGTTTTGCACTTGACGTCACAACACCAAACAAAATTACATTCGCATTTTTCCGTGATAACTTTGCGTTCAGTTTTGTAACCACGGCCACAACAAAGGCTGTCACAGCTGCCACGTTCCGATGTCGAAGCATTGCACTGGCGACCAACAGTTCCCAAAGAGTGGTGACGAAGTTTTTTACGACAATACGTTGGCGACTCTTCAACGTAAACAAGTTCAGTTTTCGGGGACGATGGTTTATAACTTCCCTTGACTTTCAGTCCCAGTTTCTTTCCTTTTCTTCGTTTAACCAGCCTAGCTTTCAGAGCTGTTAAATACTTCTCTTTTAAATAATCACCAATGTCCTCGAAGTTCTTTACTTGGTACCAACATGTGCGTAATGCACAATTACTTGTGACTCCATGACACTTACAAACCACCTCTCTATTCTTTTGTATTGCCTACAGTTTAACAGTTTATGCAAGATGATTTAACCATGATGTTTTCAGAACTGCAAGTACGTGTTATAGTGTACTCGTTATAGTCACTATAATTTCAACTGCTAATTCATTCCAATTTCCAGGAAGGATCGAAAGTATTGATTAATTACAAAACTAAGATACGTATATATATATATATATATATATAACTTTAATAAAGTTAGAAGAGCGTTTGCTACTCGGAGTTTCACGTGTCTACAAACTACAGGTGAAACTCCGAGTAGCAAACGCTCTTCTAACTTTATTAAAGTTATTTCGCTCTACCTACATGGTATCGAGCACTCTCAAACCAATCGTCAACTGTGTTTCTTGTATGATACACTTTTGCTTTTGCTATATATATATATATATATATATATATATATATAATCAAAACCCAAAATTTGGTTACTTCATAAGAACTTTTATTCACTACAGATCTGTTTCGTATGACAAGACCGAGGCTTGCCACACTCATCAGGATTCACCTGATGAGTGTGGCAAGCCTCGGTCTTGTCATACGAAACAGATCTGTAGTGAATAAAAGTTCTTATGAAGTAGGCAAATCTTGTGTTTTGATTATTCCGCTCTACCTCGGTATAGAGCACTCTGCACCATATGATTTTGTTATTGATACTTGTTATCAACACAAATATCTATATATATATATATATATATATATATATATAGATAGATAGATAGATAGATAGATAGATAGATAGATAGATAGATAGATAGATAGATAGATAGATAGATAGATAGATAGATAGATAGATAGTTGATAGATAGTTGATAGATAGTTGATAGATAGTTGATAGATAGTTGATAGATAGATAGATAGATAGATAGATAGATAGATAGATAGATAGATAGATAGATAGATAGATAGATAGATACGTAAGTATTTGAATTGGCGTAAATTACTTATTACTTTCGCTTATCAAAAATTAAGATCGAAATTAAGTTGGAATAAATTTTTCCATTTTTCTATGTTGTACCCTTGGTGACGTGTGTTCTATTATCACATGTTGAGCTACGTCCCCTTATTTTTTGAGAGAAGTCTTTATGGTGTTTATAAAAGGTCTACAATAGATATTTACACGAACGAATTTGTAATTTAAGTAATTCAAAATTACTCTTGGGGACAACTAATTTTGTAATTGGAATTAAGTACTCTTTAAAGCTTGCAACTTAGAATTAGGAATTGATTGCTATTTGGAGTGAGTAATTGGGATTGAAATCAATTCCTTTTAAAAGGATAATTTTACGTCACTGGCCGTTTACCAGTCATATGTTAAGAAATTAATAGCGTAGTTTACTCTAAGTTAAATTTAACTTATTAAGGGGCAGGGCTCATTCCTTTGACGAGTAAAATCGGTTGGCGTTAGCCTGAGTAAAAATATAAAGTGTGCCCTTGTACCTTAATGGGTTAATTACCTTACTTTATGTACAATTAACCAAAGATCCCTTATTCCTTCAAGGATTCTTGGTTATTTTTTTAATTTTTTTATTTTATTGTTTTTTTCTTCTACTTCTATCGTATTTTGACCAATTCATGGTTTCCATTTTCACGATTTGTTTTCTCAAAACTATTGGGGTTTGTCCTCCTCCCACATAGAGCTTTATCTCTACAGGGGCCAAATTTTTGCTTTGCCCGTAATCGTCGTTCCCGTCACTACATAGAAGCTTCGATTATACTTATAATATGTCAGTCAGGTATCATCAAACTAACCTGCCGTCCAACTTCATTGTTGTGTAAGTCCATAAGAATTTTTGCGGCGTATTTCGAATCAGTTTTATCATTCAAACTGTCTGCCTTTGGGTCATCTAAGAATTTCCTGGAAAAATCAATAGCATATGCTATATTGTCACCGCAACCACCCCATTTATGGTTCTTTGCCAGCGTAGCAGGTCTCTTTGCTCGACTGCAATGACAACTTTCCAATACTCCTTTCATGCAATCTCTGGCCATGACGTGTACGATTCCAGCACAAACCAAAGCATAATTAAAAGCGGTTTCTTTATTTGCTTCGAAGTAAAAAGAAAACAGTATTTAAATGTTGGCATACAAGCAAATTTATGACCTAAACGTCACCAAACAAAGATTTTACAAACAAAACTTGTGAATTTAAAGACTTAAAACATTTCAACCGACCTCAAAGGTTTCACTAACAGAAAAACACTTACAGAAAATAACACAAAACAGCATAATACAAAAGAAGTAGTCTGACTTGAGGAAGACAAACAGCGAAGATTTGGGGTTTTTGTTATCTAAGCATGTCTTTGTGTATCGATTTGTGAATGCTAGCAGTCATACATGCAAAACATACACTCTATCATTCCCAATATCCGGTCCACTCAGAAAATTGTTGCGAACTCTGACAACAGCGTAATGTCAGCAGGGTTGAGGAAGCAGCAAAATAGATGGTTAGAGGGGTATTGCCTCGTAATATTTCGGATGGGGCGGATGTGTTCCCCAATAATTTTAGGCTCATAGCTAAAAACGTGCTTATTATTTTGCTTAACTAACAATATAAGAAAGTCCGATCTTATAGGAGATCTTTTTGAATGAATTGAATTAAGTATGCATATTTTTATGGAGTTCTCCGAAATTTGGGCTGGATGACAGTGGGATACACCCCTTGTCCTATTTTTAAGAAAGAGTCCCCCCAATATAAAAATAGTAAAATCGTCATCATCATCATATCTTTAATGCACATGTTCTCAATACACATTACAAATATATAATGATAAAAATAGATAAATATAGTAAATAGTTCATACTAATAAATAAGTATAGTAAGGAAAAAACGTGCGCAGCGATCAAAGGTGCAAAAAGCTTTCGAGTTGATCACTGCCTACGTAAAATAAACTAAATATAAGTATATGTGCTATGCATTAGTAGCTAGCAAAGATCATTAATCTATTTTAATTTAAGTTTGTGAGAGAAGGAGATACTGGCTATAATTTTTCTTAAATATAAAGATTGAACTAGATTGTTTTAAATCATAATTAATTGACTCCAAAGTTCTTGAAGAAGCATATCGAAAAGTATGAATTCCATAGTTAGTTCTAACAGTAGGTCTACCAAAGTTCTGCTCAACGGAAAAGCGAGTGTTGTAATTGTGTTGACTTGAGGCAAGCGAAATACTATCAGAAAATATTGTTGGTACTTTTCTCTCATATTAATTATTTTATAAGTAAAAGTTGCTACTTCGAGCTTAAAAACATTATCAAATTTGAGTACTCCTAATAGATTGTAATACGGCGTAATATCTTCTCTTTTGTCAGCAAAAAATATATTTCTAATACATTTATTTTGGCCAGTACGTATCTTTGATAATTTTGCTGGTTAAGTATTTCCCCAACTCATTAATCCATAATTGATATAAGGATAGATTAAAGTATAGTAGAGTTGCTTAAGGAGTTGTATATCAACGAAATACCTTAATTTATATAGTATACCCGTATTTTTAGCTATTTTACTATTAACATGTTTAATCTGATATTCCCAAGTAATATGCCTATCAATATATACACCCAGATATTTTCAATAATTTTTTGCTCAAAATTAGCAACTTTAATATTTCGTATCCTTTTTTGAGGGGAAGTTATCAACATAAATTTAGTTTTCTTCGCGTTTATCGAAAGTTTATTGGTAGCACAATATTGAAGAATGCCGCCAACTTCCTCATTCATTACTTCTTCCGCTACCAATGAACAGAGTGTATAAGCTTTGGTATGTAAGCAAAATACGATAATGTCATCCAGCAACGGCACTCATGTTAAATGGCATTGAATTGTGTCGATAGAGTGTGGTATCAAACCTATAGAACCAACACCAAATAAGCCAGCATGTTCTGTCAGAGCTATTGCTTTATCACATGTTTTTTGCAACAATTCTTTGTAGAACAAGCATATATCGGCCTGACCAATCAAATTATTAGGGCAGAGAGAAACCAGAACATGAAACGGATACAGCTCTGACAAACTTACCAGACTGCAGGAGTCTGTTAGTTTGTCAATGTGTATCATGTCTGTCAATGTGACAGACGAATACATCTATGTTATCTTCAGAACTGTAGCAGCCTGTAATAATAATAGGTTCAGTGAAGCGACAGCTCCCACAGAATATGTTGGCATGCTTTGTTATCGATTCTGTACTTACGAAGAAACAGGCCAGGTTACGTTTTGGCGCAAACTAACGTCGGTGCCACGTCAACTGCAGTCTGCGAGTCGTTCCAGCATTCTTATCCCTCGTGAGCACTGATTTGGGAAGTCTCGACCATTACATTGCTTGTATCATAGAAAATGTTCCCCAAAATAATCATTTTATACTATTTTAATCCTTAGTACAACGGAAAAACTAAGTTTAATAATAAAAATTTTAGGCCCAGCAGAGAATGCGTCTACAAATGATAGTCACTTCTACAAATGATAGTCTGTTAATGTTATAAAAGGACGTGAGCTCATTCAGTACAACACAATACACAATATGCAATCCAGGGAAATGAAATTCTAGACAATTTATCATTGTCGACCGGCGACTGGAGCGATGAATAACAGTTAACAAAGTCAGGCCCTCCTGTTAACGGAACATATAGATAGATAGATAGATAGATAGATAGATAGATAGATAGATAGATAGATAGATAGATAGATAGATAGATAGATAGATAGGTAGACAGAGAGACAGACAGACAGGTAGGTAGGTAGGTAGGTAGGTAGGTAGGTAGGTAGGTAGGTAGGAAGGTAGGTAGATAGATAGATAGATAGATAGATAGATAGGTAGGTAGGTAGGTAGGTAGGTAGGTAGATAGGTTGGTAGGTAGGTAGATAGGTAGGTAGATAGGTAGGTAGGTATGTAGGTAGATAGGTAGGTAGGTAGGTAGGTAGGTAGATAGGTAGATAGGTAGATAGGTAGATAGGTAGATAGGTAGATAGGTAGATAGGTAGATAGATAGATAGATAGATAGATAGATAGATAGATAGATAGATAGATAGATAGATAGATAGATAGATAGGTTGGTAGGTAGGTAGGCAGGTAGGTAGATAGTGTATCTATGTTTTGACCGATTTGCAGGAACATTTGATCAATGAATAATTTTTTGCCGTTTTTAACCTATCATGAGAGGCTTTCTCTTAAATTGGACTTTTTGACAGATACCGTAAAATTCCGCTTATAAGCCCCTCCTGGTTAAAAGCCCAGCAGATTGTTAATGCAAATTTCCTTCTGATTACAAGCCCACCTTCACATTATCAACTTTCGTATGTAAATGTGGCACAAAATCAGAGAAAGAATGTAACAAACAGTGAAACTACATGACAATTTTCGGGTTATAGTTCATGGTCATTTTTTCTATTATTGTGCTCTTCTTCGTTTTTCTTGAGTAACGAAGTACTAACAAAGCTTGTCTGCTGTACGTTTAGAACATTTTTTCTATCCCGGTTATAAGCCCCTCCGATTATAAGCCCACTCAAAACCCCTTACGACTTTGTATAAGCCCAGGGATTATAAGCGGGATTTTATGGTATTAGGCCAAAAATATCTGATTGTTTCACTTTTCTCATCAATTGAACTTCAGTTTGCATTTTCAATATTGTTTATATCTAAAAGTGTTGTAAACTGAGCTATATCTAAAAGTGTTATAAATTATACTTTATCTTTATCTATCTTCCATTCCTTTAAAGAATAAAATGACGTAACACACGCCCAAAGCAAGAAACAAATTCCTAATTCTGAAACTCATGAATCGACAGGCCGACGTCCGTGGAATCTTCGCATATAGCACGGTTTTGTTAATATCAGGCTGAGTTTATGTTCTTTTAAGCAGCTCTGTCCCTTTTCTGCGTCATTTCTTTCTGGTTTAGCCCATATCTATGATAGTCATGGATATAGCTGTCTGCGGGTCCTGCACTCGAAAACCTTATTTCTGAGACCAGATATTATTCACAACACTGAACAGACTTTCGATTGAATATCTCGTATTTTCCAACATTTGAAATTTCACGTATTTGTTTATCTGATAACACAAAACAGTCTTTGCAATTACAATATGAACCTGTACCAAGCGTCAATAAGTGTCATATCACTTACATTTCGCTTGTTTGCATGCCTTAACTTATTCTTGTTTGTATGTTTTTCATATTCTTTATATATTCATCAATTTTGAAAAGAATGCATTAATAATTTTTGCTTACTTACTCACCTTGCTTCACCATCCGACCTAGCATTGCTGATCTTCCTTCTATTGAACAGTTCCATCGTTCATTTCTAAATTGTCTAGCACATTCCTTTTTTGCCAAATTTGCGCCATCTGCTACGCTACCCATCAGCTGCATTTGCTGATGACAAATATTTCGCTGTTTTGGAGTTAAATCTTCGAATACATCACAAAATGAACGAAATCTGAACATCAAGACATCTTGCAAATCTACGATGCTTCTTTTCCGACCGACAGACCTAGATTGACAAAAAACAATGAAGACAAACTGTCCCATAACTGATTACTGGTGATAAATGCAAGTTATTGATGGGGAAATATCAGTCTTAGTAGCAGCATCAATAACAGGGGGTGTAAGTAAACTAGTACAAAGAAGGAATACAGCAGTGTCTTAACTATAAACATGTGAATAAGTCTACCTACCACAGAGAGTGTAATGAATAGCGGGTGTCACTTTTACGCCCCTGTAACACGTCAGTGCAGTTCTAGTCTGTTTGACAACATTTAAACAACTGAAAACGTTCTAAGCTCTATAAGCCAACGTGGCCGTGAAACCGTGAAAATGCTCTCGTTATCTTGGTTGGTAGAACTAGGACGGCTTTGAAAAATAGTCCAGGGACTAGAAAGTATTCATTGCTTTTGTTTCGAATGAAAAAATATCTTGTGAGAACAAATTACTGTAAACGTTGCCTTAGAGTTTGCTTAAACTCCTTATTGGGTCACAGTAGAATTAACATCAGCAGTGGCAAATGGCTGGGCGGTAGCCGTGGCAGTGGAAGTAATAATAGTTACAGTAACTGTAACAGTAGATATAACAGTTCAAGTAGCATTAGCAGCGCCGTTGGCGGTGGCTCTGGTAACATAGTTGCCAACTTTCTAGAAGTAACATCCGGGACACCAAGTAATTGGTGGTTGACGAATTCCCTTTTACGAAAAATGCTTCTTTGAAACTAATACTTTCATCTACTGCTGAATATATAAATCCAAAATCATTAAACTTTATTAAGACAACATTGTTGACGTTGCCATGTAAGAAACAATACTCTTTGTATTTTCTTTGCTTCAGTAGAACACGTTCCGTCGGTCGTTACTGGAACGTTGGTGGCTCGTTCTCAAGTTTCACGCACAAAAATCGAATACAAGTTATTGTTCTCCAGATAATTGGTTATAACAGATCGATAAATCTATTATTTAATGATAGATCTTTTTTCTGCATTTCCTGAATTCTGGGAAATCACTACCCCCGTGCGGGCAGTGACGAAGACAAAAAAATCCGGGATCTCTCGGAAGTTTCCGGAACAGGTCACAGTGTACATGAAGAAACGGGGCCGCGGATGACGAGTTGGAGTAACGGTAGCGATGGTGGTAGTGACAATAGTACCAGTGGTACTGAAATTGATGGTAGTGTGAGTGGGAGTGATAATGTTTGTTGGTGGTATTGTTAATGGAAGTTATAATAATAGGAGTATTGAGGATTTAGCAGACGTCGGAGTAGTAATTATAATGTTAGGAGTGTAAGGGTTGTAGTCCTAGTAGTAGTAGTTGTGATTATAACAATAAAAGAGATTTATTCAATGCAGTATATGAACCCAAAGATGACGAATTGAAATTAGCTTAAGATGCCTGAGAAAGGCAGGTTCTATGATGTGATTATAGATCATCGCGGCAAAAGTGGAAATACTGATTTGGAAGAATTAACTGAAGCAATGTTCCCCCTTTAAAGTTTTATTTTTTTTTTACAAACATTTCATGAGCAGACACCTCCTGTGAGCGACATCTTTGAATGGTTGTTAGTCTGATCGCTGACGGAAGATTTCACTGTACTGAGATGTTATAGGACAGACAAATTTTCTTTCAATTTTTTGTAGGATTATCGATGAGACAACGATACTTCACTTCAAGTGGTCCATCCCTGGTGGTTGTATTAGTGGTTGTTAAATAACATCAATGCCTTCAAAAAGAGCTACGTCACTTCACCAAAAGCCTAAATTATTCCATCATCTTTCTACTTAATCTTGATTCAAGAAAATCAGAGAATGTTGGATGAAGTGTAATGAGCGCATATAATACGTAAACTGTTGAGAAGCAAGACACCGTTATTAACTCTTTCCAGGCGGGAACTCTCCCTCTGACGAGTTAAATCGTCCGGCGCTGGCCAGAGTAAAATAATAGAAGTCTTATGTCGCATGGAAAGAGTTTATACAAGTTTCTTGCAGTGATATTTTGGCACTTAATCCACATAAATTAATGAATTTGTGATTCGCTAATTTAAATGGAACCTTCCATGTATAAATATTCATCCGATATTTGTGACAACACAAAAAGTTTCATTGATTTAAGTTTAATCGTGATTTAATACTCACATGACTTGATTTTGTGGGAGATTCACAAACGCAAGGAATACGACCAAGAGCTGCCACATGTTCTTCATTACCACTAAAAAACTAACAACAAACAAATCTTAACATTATTTTGATCAAACACAGGAAACATAAGCAAATCACTGACATACCAGAGCACTGCCGTAATCCTGAATGTTTCATTTCACAATATAAACTAGTTCAATTAAAAACAAAATATACTGTAATTTTAAAAATTCTTAAAAATTATGACTCCAATTTTTATCAAGGAGATATTCCTTTAGTTAATTGTTAAATTAAATGTTGAACAAAAACTTTAATAATCTTGCACGGAGCAGGCGAGTTAATATCAACACATACGAGTTGCCTTCAGTGGCAGATTCAGGATTATTTTAAACAGGTGGTTCGAGCTTCCAAAAGGGAAGATGGGCGAGTGCTGAAGCCTCGAGAAACCTCTAGGGGGGCGGAAGTATGCCCCCCGGAAATTTTTTGATTTTCTAATGCTCTGAAACGCTATTTACTGCATTTTGTGGGCAGTTTAATAACAAAATGTGATCAGAAACAATGACTTTTATTGGCTATTTCATCATAATACATTGCAATTGAGGAAAGTGATTTCCAAGTACTGTTTCAATTCTTCCTTTCAAATCAATCTGTGATAAAGCAATCTTTGACTGCTTATACACCTTTTCCTGTTCATTACCAGAAAATATAGTATCATTCACGCCAACCTCAAACTCGCTAACGCAAAAATACATTCATTTTATTCAATCGACATTCATTAGCGTAGATACGTCACCATTTGCATCAAAGGGCATTCCATAGCGCCAATAGACTACCAGTAACACCATCTACTATACTTTTAGGTTAATAAACTTTCAATTACGCAAGAGAAATATCTTGCCTAATTGAAATTTTATTATCCCTGATGAATAGTAGACTGGTGTTAATGGTCGTCTGTTGGCGCTATGGAATGCCCTTTGATGCAAATGGTTGTGTATCTACGCTAATGAATGTCGATTGAATAAAATGAATGTATTCTTACGTTCATGAGTTTGAGGTTGGCGTTAATCATAGTATATTTTCTGGTAATGAACAGCAAAAGGTGTATTAACCCACGATTGTGAATAGTCAAAATGTGTTAGAACACAATTATAATCAGTAGCCCTGACCTGATTTCCAAAATTATGAAACCCAACTTAAGCATATTTCAAATATTCAAAATACAGTACATTACAGTTTCAGAGGTTGACGGATCTTATCTTCCTTCCATTAGCGTAGCCAAGGGGAAGGACAGGGGGCAGTTATCCCCCCTCTTCGTCCTGACTAGGTCTGTCGGTACATCCAGTACATTTGTCGGTACACTAAGCCTGTCTGTCGCGGATATCCGTTTGCATTTGAATAATCAAATTAAAAAATTGTTAAATAAGCTCTAGCGAAAGTTAAGTACGGGAAAAACGTTCAATACAAAATGTTTGTAGGGAATTCTGTTTTAATCTTGGCTATTGATTTTCCGGGCGGAAAGCGTAATCGTAATAAAAAGATCAGAGCCCAGCTCAGAATTCTTAAGTGTATCGCCATAGTGAAATAGGCAAGTCAAAAAGTTTTAAAACGTGTTTACTGACGTTTCGTTGCCGCGTGCAACATCTTCAGAGTGTAGGTTTACAGGGATGAGAAAAAACTATATATATATGAATCTATAATTACATATTGGAATAATTACATATTGGAATAATTACATATTGGAATAATTACACGGCTAACCCAGTTTTCTATTGGTTAGCCGTGTAATTATTCCAATATGTAATTATAGATTCATATATATAGTTTTTTCTCATCGTTGTAAACCTACACTCTGAAGATGTTGCACGCGGCAACGAAACGTCAGTAAACACATTTTAAAACTTTTTGACTTGCCTATTTCACTATGGCGATACACTTAAGAATTCTGAGCTGGAATTCTGTTTTGTTTTGTTTTGTTTTTTAACCGACAAAAATAATAGATCCAGTCAACCCTCAGGACAAAGTGGTTGTGGGAGCAGTGATGGCCGAAAAAGAAGATACGTTGGTATGTATCATAGCTCACGTGATGTGCGTACTTTTGCGTTAAATCATTTTCGAAATTTAATACCATTATACCAGCCAGAGCTAACAAAGTAGGAATCATTTATTCCTTTATCGAACTTCAAGTTTCTCTTGCTGTCGGTTTGGTTTAATTTGATTTTTCCTTAATATTTGCTGTACATTGCTAAAATCTTGTCGGTACATTTTTCTAAAATTTCCCCTGCATCCCGCACTTTCAAATTCCTAGCTACCCGACTGCTCCCCTCCCGGATATAGACCTATAGATAGACATACATTAAGTAATATTTGAAGTTTAAAGAAAGAAGAAAAAATACTTTCAAGATATCTCTAACGGAATTAAATACAAAATCCTTTTTGTTCAAATATATTTCCACAGAGGGAATTGCAACCCAAGTAACCCCCCCCCCCCCCCAACTGAACCTGCTAGTGGTCTTGGCATTCCACAATGTTAATCGTCGGGTTATTTTATAGGGCACTATTTGGCGATTCCATGAAAAAGCAGACATGCATGGTAAAATTAAAAATTTCTTTATCACTATTGCTGGTAGACTTTTCTGTTACTCCAACACATTTATTTACAGGATTTATTCTTTTTTCTTTGAATGATGATATGCACCTATAAGATTTTAGGCAGAAACTTCTTGAAATAAAAGGTACTACTGTTTTTTGGTTTTTTTTGTTTTTCAGTGTTTTTTTGGTCTGAGGATTATAAAAACACATTTAAGCTGAATTTACTACTTGGATGGAAGAAAACTGTATTCTGAAGGCAAAAAAGTGTGATTTAGTAAAAATAAAATTAATAGTGTGTTTGATATATATCAGAAATAAATACTTTATGTTGCCATGTCCTGTATGACACATTCTTACATTATTTTCTCCCTCCCAGCTATATAATAAATACCAGAATTGTCTAACTTAGTGACTTCTGGTAAATTATCACCACATAGATATACATCCAGTTGGTGATTGTATTTATACTACTGCTAGCATTAAAAATACTATTTAATGGTTGTCCCATACAACATACTGAATGTTGTACAGGACATGTCCTGTACAACATTAAGTGGTTTAACCATGGTTTAACTGAATTATCACTGTCAATGGTAAATATTAGTATTGTTTAATATATTAGATACCAAGTCAATTTGTTTTAGTTGTTATTTTTTCTCTCAATGTCCTTTTATCTCCAGGAGAGTTGTACCAGCAAAATCTAAAGAACTTCAAGCTACCAACACTACAAAGCCGGAGACACGATTTGTGTGAAAAACTTTCCAAAAAGATTATGTGTGATCAATCACACAAATTTTACAGATTACTTCCTCAAAGATACCAACCAAAGTACAATCTTAGGAGAAAGAAAACATTTAATATTCCTCGAACTAATACCAAGCGTTACCAAAATACTTTTATTCCATCGATGTGCAGCTTGATCAACAATAAACTTTAGAGATTCTATATGTCACAACATTTGTATATATAGCTTTATTTATACTTATTTTATTGTCTTATATTTTTTTCCTAATGTGAATTAATTATGCAATTCAGCTACAGGGCTGCCATGTAATTATTTTAATAAACTATCTATCTCTCTATCTCTCTCATCTCTCTAATATATGAAATATATAACTACACTTCCCATCTTAGTGATCAGTTGGTCATGTGTTGCACAGAGTAAGGACCAGACTGGCACTTCAGAGGGCTGAAACTGGAAAAATTCAGGAATCAGGAACTTATAATCAGGCTACATGTATTTAAGAAACCAGTAGTTGAGGGACTGGAACTAGGCATGGGAAATTCAAAATGGCAGACTTAAAGTAAAACAATACAGTGTTTGTTAAATAATATAAAAATAGAAGCAATGTAAACTATGAAAGAACAGCTATCTTAATGTAAGTTTTGAATAATATAGTAATAAAGTTTTTTGTTTATTATAGTTGCTGAAAGATTAATTCTTGTTTGGTTTTGCAATAAAAACTTTTAATTTAAAATATAAACCTACTTAAAATAGATCAAGCCACAACATGACATCTCATGGTGAAGCAAGTGTAGAGCAAGAACAGTTGCCAGAAAAACATAAAAAGACAAATGTGGAGCAATGTAAAGATTATAGAAACAAGCAAAAGGAAAAAGATCCTACATATTACACCAAGGAGAAAAAGAGGATAGCTGCATATCGTGAATTGAGAAAAACAACACAAACTGTAGAAGAAAAGCTGGCTTTGAGAAAAAAGGAGACTGAGAGGAAAAGGAAATACAGACAGAAAAAAAAGCAACAGGATGAAGCAGTGGCTACAAATGCTAGGCAAAGCTCATATTTACCATACAGAACCCCTCAAAGCTTAGGAAAGGCTATTCATAGAGTTACTTGTAAACTTCCATCCTCCCCAAGAAAGAAGAAAGCTGTTATTCAAGGTTTAGCAAATAGGATTGGCTTACAGTTGGAACATCAAGAGAATATCAAAGTGGTACAGCATATTGGTAACAGCCAGTTTGCAGAAACATTAAAACTTGTACAAGAATTTTATACTCGTGCTGATATAGTATACACAATGCCAGGGATGAAAGATGAGGTTACACTATGGATAGATGGAAAGAAGGTTAAAGAGCAGAAGTATTATCTGACAATGTTTCTAAGAGAAGCCTTCAGAATTTTCATTGAAACATATCCAGAGAATAAAATTGGCTTTTCAAAATTTTGTTCATTGCGACCAAAGAATGTATTTCTTGTACACGAAACACCAGTTGATCAGTGCAAGTGCAGAGTTCACAAGAATTTCATATCACAACTAAAAGAGCTACATATTCAGTACAATTCAGTTGAATTCTGGGAGTCTGTACTATGTGATACAACACTTAATTCCAAGTGTTGGCAAGCTGATTGCACTAAATGTTCAAGAGGAAAGAAGATGGTTGTGAGTCTACCTCCAGAGCAGATAGTGTCTTGGAGGGAATGGCAATTTGATCAGCAAACTGAGAGCGGGAAAGTGCAGAAAAGGCTGCAATCTGTATTACACCAGGGGTGTGTTGGTCAACTGAGGGAAGTGATAGAAGAGAATTTCAATGAAGTTATCCAGCACATTAATGTTAAACAAATTCAGGCAAGGCAGTTCCAAGATGACCAGGAAAATCCAGCTGTCAGGATTTTGCAAATGGACTTTGCAATGAACTACTCCTGTGAATATCAAGATGAAGTGCAAAGTGCTCTTCGGAGTCGATCTAGTGTCACTTTGTTTACAGCTGCAACAATGTATAATGGGGTATGCAAGACATTTCTTGTGTGCTCAGACACAAAGGATAAATCTAAGGACACTGTAGCAGTGTTTGTAGACACTCTTTAAAAGGATTATTTGATTCCTGAAAGTACTGGCACTGCTGTTACAGAGCACGTAATTTGGACAGATGGCCCCTCGTCTGAATTTAAGAATAAATACATGATGAAGCTCTTGCAGATTTTATCCAAGAAATATGGATGCAAGTTCATATGGAAATATTTTGCCACAAGCCATGGTAAAGGCATTGTTGATGGTATTGGAGGTTGTGCTAAGTCATTAGTTAGGACTGAAGTGATGAGCAAGAAGACACAAGGGACAGTAGCACAGTCATCCAAGGACTTTGCTAGAACTGCTGGAAGGCTTTTGGACAAAACTACTGTCATTCACATCTCACAAGAGGAAATTGACAAGCGTATTGATGAAATGGCACCATGGGATGATGTTGTGGGTTTTCCTGGTATCATGAAGATGCACGTGGCATGCTGTAACCCAATTAATAGTGAGATCCAGCTGTATGAGAATACTCTTGCAGGGAAAGCTGCTGCGTGTAACCAAGTACACAATGAAGATACATCTACAGTTGTACCAGCTCCAGATTCAGCATCAGTAATTCAATCACTTGAAGTGGGAGATTGGTGTGTGGTAACCTATGATAACCAGCAGTATCCTGGTGAAGTTACTAACATCATTAATGGAGAAGTTGAAGTATCTGTGATGCATAGAACTGGAAGGTTTTTTAAGTGGCCAGATCAGCCAGACAGGATCTTTTACAATCAAAGTTCCATTGTAAAGAAACTTGAAGGCCCTCCTGCTTTTATTCACAATATTGGACGGATGATTTTGTCCCAGTTTTCAGACTTTGAATATGTACATTTTAAATAATTTTATTACACTGCTACATATATAGTTTGCATGATCTAATTTAAAAATAACTTGTTGTCATTTGATTATCAAAATTTTATAATTTTCTTCATAACTTTCCACCAGCTATTATCAATTAAACATTATGTCCCATACAACACTTTGTTATTGTCCTGTATGACACTTGTTTCAACTGTATATAATTTATGCATTAAAAAATAAATGTTTTTCAAATCACTTCACTGTACTTCTACAGTGTTCTACCTTTAAGATTAGGTTGGTTTTTGTGGATTAACCAACTACAGTTCACAGAGTTTTTCATGTGAATACGTGATAAGCATTAGTAATGTCCTCTTCTTGTCCCGTACAACATATATAAATTACTGTTATTATGTGGAACAAACCAGTTTATGTGATTTTTCCAAAATGTATAAGTTAGATATCAGACAACCTTTGAAATGTAGGTAGTAAAGACTGCTACTGTAATTTGGTTTATTATCAAGAGAAGAATAATACCTGTGGACGTCCCGTACAACACACATGGAATCGCCCTAATATTAAACCCCTGTAACTAACAACGTACAATTGGATCTTTCATGCAAGAGAAAATCGCGGAAGCCGCGGCTCTAATAAGCCAAGAAGAGGGTGTTTGTGCGCGTATCATCACGTTTTAGTTAGCCGCGGCTTATTTTGGCCACAAACAACTCACTGTGGGGTCGTTTATACGAGAGTTTGCTGGATTATTTCAGTTGTGGCTTAAATTTCTCACCCATCATTGCCCTAATAATAAAGTCAGAAGGTCATGTTAAGTCAGAAATGCCATGTTGTTCTTAAGTCGCAATAGACCACCTACTATTGCACAAAGCTGGCTAAAGTTCTGGGCTCATAAAGTTTTACCGTCTCCTTATAAAACTGGTTTCCGATATGCATGTGAAGGAAACGCTGACTTAGGAAGGAGGCTGTGCCTTCGGAGAGGCGTAGGCTTAGTTGTTCTTTTAATGTCCCCAGTAAATAAATTTGGGCAAGAATATTTCCTAACAGACTTCATTAGATTGCTTGCGTATCATCAGTCATAATCGAGGATTATCCATCAAAATGATCGTAAATAAATGTAGATATTTATACACCTGCCAATTTTAACATCATCACGAAAGAAAAACAATCCGTTAATTGCGGACTGAGAAATCGTGGTGGGTCAGTCGATACATGAGCATAAGTATGTTGAAACCCCCACGATTTTTTCCTGATTCTTGACAACATTCGCTTTTTAATCGGTCAAAATATAGCAAATCACCCCAAGTTCCTGGCGTCTTTGCTTTTGACCCTCTAATAAACCAATATAGTAATCTTGTGAGAACAGGGCCGGTTTGTACGAGGAAAACAAGAAGCGTCTTATGTGAGACGCTAATTGCTTGAATGACCAATACAAAATTATGTATTCGCTTTACCAAAGCCCAACCTAACATGTCTTAATGTACCTTAAACAGAACATGAACTGAAACGCTTGTATAAACAATACAAACTGATACTCTTGCTTTACATAAGCTACTTCTTACATACCTGAACGTATCTTCAATAGATCTTGAAACGCTTGTGTAAACAGTTCAAAAAAACGTTATCGCCTAAGGTAAATCCTGTCTAACATATTTTGATGCACCTTAACTAGAATGTGAAACGCTCAAATAAAGAGGACAAAAAATGATGTTCTCGCGTTACGAATGCTGCATACGGCTAACACGAGACGTGGCTTCGCACTCGTATGACAGGCAGGATCGTCCCGCGGCTAAATTTCACACGTGGCGGCAGAAATTGTTGCCCTCACATGTACAATCCCAAACAAAATGTCCCAAAAGAGACAGACATAAACCGACCGTCATTTTTCTTGCATGTCTTCCACGAATGTTTGCTTCGCAAAATTTCGTTAATCTTTTCTGAAGATTGGCATTACTTTTTAACATATATTTTTTTAAATTTTATTTTAAAAAACATAAAAATGTGGGCATCTCTCGTCCTGCCGGCAGCACGCTACTGACGAAAGTACCAATTTGTTTTCTATATGTATGGTGCCGCTGCTCTTGATTTAAGACGTGCATCATTTCTCGCGCATTGACAACCGTAATAACAGGAATCCGAAGCAGCAGGCTAGGTTGGTAACGACGGTAATCATGTTGATATCACACGAAAATGCAAATGAAACTGTGCAAAAGATTTAGTTGTTTCAGTCTGTGCAATGTACTTGATATTACGACTCGTTCTCGAAATCGTTTCTTGTAACATTAATCGAGTCAATCATAATATTTCAGAATTTTAGAGAAAATAACAATGTCCACCAATGAATGAAATGAAAACCTTCACTGTGACTGCAAGGAGCAGTTTGTTCATTGGGATGAAGTCAAACTCAGCTGACAGCTTGCATTGTTGGATGAGTTAACTTCGCCCTCAAAATGATCTGAGTGGTGTTGTAATTGGAATTATAGTGCCTTCGGGCTAAACATTATTCTATTTCCTTTTTTGGATGAAAATTTCGACTGTAAGAAGGATGTCGGCAGCGAAATACGCGTCGTGTTTGCTTAAGTAACTTTGTTTGCACCTGCGCCAGGTAGATTTTGACAAGACATATGTAACGTTGCCTTTACAGAGAACGTAAGGTTCACTTCAATGATATACGATAACAATCGTTGTAATATTCACAAAAATAGCTGAGTGCTGCCAAGTTCTGACAAAAAAAACAACGCTTCATACGTGTTATGTGGTAAGCAATAGGTCGACTTCACTTAGTATAAAACCGTTCAATTCTCAACTTCCAAATTTTACCCTTTTAAAATGTGTTTAAATTAATTGACCAGCAGCGAGTAAACATCGACACCACAGCAGTGTTTTAATTTGTATATAACACCAGGCCACTTACATTAATGAAGTGTTAAACTTAAATTAAGCTTCGGCAGTTAATATCCATGACGGATTTGTGAGGGTAATCTGGCGTATTAGATATGACTGAGTTAGCGCTGTAACAACCTGTAAAGGATGGTTGAAAGATCACACGAGCACGTGGCTGAAATCTTTGAATGTTGCTCATACCATTGCAATGGAGACATAAAGATATCGTAAATATCGACAGCTAAGATCAGAAAATGTGCGCCAACAGAAAAACAACTCATTCTACGTTCCGTTCAGTATCCTAAAGTCGACATATTGGTCAGAGCAGTTTCGGGTTCTCGGAATGCGAATGATCCAAACGAACGCATTGCGTCAAGCAGCTAAATGCGCGATCTCAAGCCGTGTAGTTAAGAAATTCCGAGCAAATTGCAGGGCATTCCTTCTTAACTCAACACTCTTTGTACAGGGATTAACCTTCCCATACCCAATTGTTTAAATTTGTTTAAACTCTGTCAGTTGAATAAACAATTTGTTATCATAGAGTTACGTTCTCAGGTCCGCACCGAAAGTTGAAACCGACCACGAATGTGCCAGTACTTCAAGTTCGTCACGAAGTTTGTTAAAACGTAAAGGATTGAGTTACTTACTCTCTCGGTAAAGATAATCCCGTAGTAGACTTCTAGGTTGCTGTGAGTGTGAAAATGGAAAAGGTAATAATTCTTAGTGCTTCACGCAAGTCACTTTGGCAAGGAACGAGAAGAACAGATCGAGTGTGACTCTTTTATTATGGTCCATACTAACAATCGGACTCTTTATTAATTATGTGTGTTGAAATATCCTTTCCATTTTGTGAAATAGGTTCGAATTACAAGATCATTTTATTACAGATGTCACAGATAAGCCCATAAATAAAGGATAAAAAGCCGAAAAAAGTTTGACTTGGTCCTTGTTTTAAGGTAAATGTGACCACTTCGAATAAGAGCTGGCGTCGTCATACCTAGGCATCGAGTGAATAAATTAATGGCGAACATTCCCATGTGCGAGGATATTTCAAAACATCTTGAATCCCGTGGGGTTTGCTGACATATCTCGTCTACACAAGGATCTGTCTGAAGAGCCTTGCTACGTCTAGTGGTTAAGGTGATACTATACAAATCAGAATCTTCGTGTTGATCTTTTTACCAGTCAAATCGTCCTTCGTCAATTAGTCCTCAGCGGTAGCCCAGAGGGCTCCTCCAGCTTATATAACGGACGACGGATGAATAACTGTTTTATGTTTTCAAAGAAAGCAATTAATCACAAATTATATTTCTCACGGAGTCGTTAAATGAAAACCATAATAGATTATCATATCTCCTGTTCTCTCAAACGAATAATTGAAAATGTGAAGAACAGAACAGCTTGTCAAATTCTCAAGCATGCCGGCAAGTTCAATGCACTATACTTGTGTTTCAAGCAATTTGTGTCTCTGGCGCTCATTACATACAATTTAATGCTTAGTTAGATCTCGTATTCCCCGTGTGCAAGATGCGAACATTTGTTGGCCAACTTCCAATTAGTACAAATCTGGGGTCCACAGTTTGTAACATGTCATCCAGTCGCAAATCAATTAGAAAGCATGTGGCTTATTGGGTTCATATCTGCTTAAATAATTCCGTGAGTGAATCAAATCAGATGTTATGGGATAAATATTAAGGCCCAGCTCAAGATTCTAACATGAATAGCCATGGCGGCTACTCATATTAGAATCGTGAGTTGGGCCTTAATATTCATCCTAAGACTACGATTTCCGCCTGGTAAACCTCTGGTCAATATTTTAACAGATGTTATGGGAGTATTAAACGAGTTTATAACTTAACACACTCCCATAAACAAACGGAGATAAAAACGAAAAATTTGCCTCTTTTATTTTTCCCTAAATTATAGTCATCAACTAGATTTTCTGCCATAGGAACTTAAAAGTGCAATACTCAGTATTCTAATATTCCAATGAGTTGAACTCTGTGGCAGGAAAAGCAAGGTTAGTAAGAATACCAAAGGAGTTTTAATAGTAATATTAGCAAAGAGTTTGGCTATCAGAACTTAAGTTTGGTTTCCAAAGTAAAAGTAAAATTAACGTTTACCAATGACTTTACTATCGTCACTTTATTGGTTGTGCAATTGCCACATTGACCCGATCTAATCTAGAGTTTTCTAAAGTTTTCCGGCTTGAGCTCAATGCTGTAAAAAAGACCCTCTGAAAGATCCTCTGGGAAGCACAGAGGGCAAATGCAGTTAGCGCGTTGTTTCTGACCGCTGAGGCTCCAACTTAAACCCGATCGGTCGTGGTTGCAAGTTGGATGGGAGACCTCCTAATGGCAACCACGTATTGACTCTCTAGCTAGGGTCTCATGTGAGTAGAGTTGCAGTTGGTCTCTGCTATGCTTCGAGGGTTTTCCTCCGGGTACTCCGGTTTTCCCCCCTCAATAAAATCAACCCTTAACTTGACATCATAGCTGTGCTCCGTGGACAAGTATGTGTCGAATGGTGGCTGTCAGCGGTGCCTTTAATATGCCTTCGACTCGACCACGTTGATCTGCGTCCTTCGTAATTCAGCCTAGCGGCTGCAAGTAAAGATGATTAGCTCCCCCTTTTCATTTCATCTCACAGCTAAATAGTGGAATTACTGCTCGTTCCTGTTTTTGGTTTTGGTTTCTTTTCTTTTCAAATTTTTCCTTTTAATTTTCTCTTACTGTAGAGTCTTTCTAAGAGACAACTTATGGTGTCATGTCCAACATAACAAATACATTTAATTGCATTTTCGTGTTCTCCTAAATTTAACAACAGTACGTTGAAATACCGTCCAGACAATTCTTTAACAGTACCTGGATTTTTCTAGCAAGCGATAACTCAAAACACATGGGAAAACATCGGAAATGACCCTTTCAAAGTATCATGTTTCCCTCTATCTAAGTGTGCTGAATAGTCTCGAAAAGTCTAAAATTAAGGATTTCAATTAAGCCAAGTGTGACATAACCGTGGTAGTTTTGACTGTTATCAGTGGCCGTTGCAGAATGAAAATATCCGATACATCAATTTCTATCCTCATATAATTAAGAGAGCATTATCGACTAAGAACCGTACGAATGCTCAGATTGCTATATCGTTAACGAAGCCTCATAAATTTCAGAAAGAAATTGCAGATGCCAAGCAAATATCAGATGAAATATATCAGATGAAATATATCAGATGATCGAATCTCGGGGTACTCGTTAAAAGTTGAGGACGTCAGACAATTTTGATGCCAGGTATTTTGTCAGACAATTTTGGTAATGCATATTCTCCCATGGGAAATTACCCTCTCGTCGTCGCTGCAGGGTAATTCGTCGTCGCTGCAGGGTAATTCGTCGAAGAACTGTTAGAGAAAAACGATGTGGAAAAACGACTTTCAGTCTTTCTTCAGTTGTTCATTACTGTGAAAGACTAGTCAAAGCAAGCTGAATAAGGATTAGAGCCATGAAAGCGTCTTTAGCAACAGGATCCTACCTGATGCTGGATTCTCAGACAGTGCCAAAGCTGAAAGCAGGGAATTCTAACATTTTGAGCAAAGGGCCTACTTCACAGAGAGGAAAACATGTTCAGATCTGAAGGCGTTCGCCTTGAAATGTTGTACCGAAACACTTTTTATCTGAGCGTCTCCATTAACGTGCATATCGACACAGTCAGATACTTCTAGGTTTGTTCTTTTCATCGGAGCTGTCCTTCTTTTCATCATATAGATGAGGCTTTTATCAGACTATTATAAAATATAATGTAGGACCTGATCAACATTAAGAGAGTGTAACAAAAAGTTAGGTATAGATAGCGTAAATCCAATGGAAGGTTTTTGATCAAGCCTCAGACTCAACGAGTCAAGGTTCACATATCTTTCACTAGAATCTTGAAAGGGGCTTTCCTCGGACCTACTAATTTAAAACTTTTTTCTAGTTACAAACTTCGAAAAGGTCCTTATTGCACTAGACTCAACACCGTAGCATCAACCTTACAAAAATTAGGCTGGATACGGGAGGGGATGGCAAAATCACTATATTATCTCATTTCCTTATTCGAATTTGCAAAATTACCAAATTTTTAATAGTGTTTTACAATTCAAATTGATACTATTGATGATAGCTGTATTGAAGCAATCAGAGTCAACTACTTAAAAACAGGTTGCATAATATTGGAAACTGACTTGTTAAATGTTGTTTATTGTATGAAATCATGCACGTTGTAACCGCATTGAAGGGCAAAGAAGTTTGTGCATCATTGTTTCCAGAGGTACAGCCGATACGTATGTGGGGTAGACAATTTGGAGAGCAAAATTTTGAAAACTTGGAAGGAAGAAATGAAGATTGAAAGGAACGTTTGGAAGGACGAAAGGAAGCAAGGGAGCAAGGAAGGAAGAAAGAAAGAGAGAAATAAGAAAGAAAGGAGGAAAGAAAGGAGAAAAGGAAGGAAACGAGCGAGCGAGCAAGCCGGCAAGCAAGTTGGTTGGGAAGGAAATAAAGAAGCTTGAAAGGAACGTTAGGGTTACGTTCAGAAAGAAGTTTTGAAGGACGTTTTGTAGCTATGGCACCAAGATAGCCCGAGTTACGCGAATTTATTTGTTGGTTATGTTGAAAAACATATCTTTTAGCAATAGTCAGGTCCCATACCTGATTTTTTTGGAAGATTCATCGATGGCTGTTTGGATACAGCATCATGCTCACGTGCAGACTTAGAGCGCTTTACCGGTTCCGCCGGGAGAGGGGGTAGGTAGTGAGATCAAATTAACCCAGGCCCGGAAGAAATCAAGGGACCCGGTTGGCCGCAACGTACTATATTGAATTCATATTTTTTTTTTTTACTGGAATAAAGTACTATTGCTTACGTGCCATTAGTGTTTCTAAATAAAATGAGACAATATGACCATTTTTGCTTTCCAGTGTGGCGACGTCTGTGTTCCAAACACGATAAGATGAATAACTTTATATTACATGACGTTTTTCGTTTATGTGAGGTGCATGAATGTGCATAATTTGACTTAAGGCAATTTTACACTACGCAATTTTTTTGTGCAACTTGTCTCGCAACGGCTGAATTTGTTGCGTTGTAGTTGCATTGGTAAGGGGTGTTAAACTTTTCAATATTTCTTGCAACTTGTCTCCCAATTCTCGCAAAAATGGCTGCAGTCTTTAAAATATCTCAAAGAACTCAGTGTCTTAAAAAACTTTCTATCGAGACACAGGCATTATTTTTTTGTATTCGTTTAAATTCCCTGGATATAGAGGTTCAAAGACTATAAAATATCTTTTTAATATCTTCAACCAACACATACAAACGTCGCGAGAGCAGTCGTGTGTCGTCGAATTTCCTCACGATCTTCGTGTCTTTGTAATTGCTAACAAAGTATTCCACAACGATGCACTGCCTTTCAACTCTATTAGTGACTGCTTTTTTACCTAGACTCTCCAAATCCTGAGTTTGAATAATTTAAAACTCTTGACTAGCTGCAATTTTGTTTTTCAAGGTCACAACAGGAAAGTCCCCGGCGGACAAAGCTTAAAAGCGTATTTTGATTGCCTGATCAAACAAAACATTGTGACACAAGTTGGAAAAGGGCTGTTATACTGTCCAATACTTCAAAAATCTGTTGCGGCGTTGCCGCAATCGTCGCGTAAAGTAGAACTTGATTCTACTTCGTGCAACGCTTGCTGCAACAAAAATGTAGCGAGACTTGATGATTGCGGGGTATGTTACACCATACAATTTGTCGTACAACGTTTGGATTCATCATGCATGGAATATTGAATTAGTTAGGTATGAGGGAACGTTTGAAAACCTGCTATAAAATTTTGAACTTGATATTACTTGTATTTATTGATTTAAATTTTGGATTGCTTTACTGTTTTGTTCATTTCTGATGTTCATACATCGAGACATTAGTGCAATACCGTGAAATCGTTGCCATGAAAATTTTCGAAATTTCCCCAATAGTTAAAAGGTTAATGAAATTAATTTTCTCTTGGAAGGGGTCCACCAGCTTGTCTACCCTTCCCCCCGGGGCCCGGAGTGGCTCTCGGCGGCACTGTGCTTTACCAGTTTCGTCGATAACTTCCATCCAATGCTCAAGTTTACATGGAAAATCAGTAAAACTTGTCCGACTGATTCTCATAGTTACCTTTGTTTTCTTCTTCCAGCCCCAATCACACCAAGAAATCCATCCCTTATTCTCAACTTTTGCGACTTCGCCGCCTTTGCAGGGAGACCAAGTCCTTTATGTTGAGATCCTTCTGATTTAATAGAGACCACTGTCCAAAAAGCTTTCAATATTTCTCGTTTGGATAGTCTGAAACCATTTTCGGAGCAAATTTTTACAGAAAAGGTTCCCTTAGTCCTTACATTTCGTTCCTTCAACTACAAAATTACGGATATCATCACTCGCAATTTCGGCATTTTGAAAAATTATTCCGAGACGTCTATTTTCACCAATAATCCATTGATTTCCTTTCGGTGCAACAAAAGCATTCGCGATTGCTTTGTACATAGTGCCCTTAAAACTCATCGTTACTAGTCGGCACTTTCTCACGCTGTCTAAGAACACTTAGTCAAACCATCATCGTTTGTGGACCCAAATCTAATTTTGTTTTTCGGCATTTTTTCACATACACCTCCTCTAACATCGTTTATTGCATATCCTGACTGGCCGACGTCTCTCTGACAAGTTTGCCGAACATCTTCGTACTGTAAGAAACAACGATGTTGACAAACCTGTCGCCCAACATTTCAATAACGCTAATCATTCTATTTCGGACATGAAAGTTTGTGTCAACACATCCGTTTCTGGTCGCAACAATAGCCGTAAGAGACAAAAAATGTGTCTTATTTTCAATCTAGCAACCACTCATCTGATCCCCACGGACTCAACGAACGTTTTTCTTTTAACTCCTCATGTTTTTGCCTAGCATGTTCGGATAAAAACAGCTTGTGCTCTGTACTGTCTTTACTTTACTGCATGCACATTTCTATTCCCCTGGGGTCTCTGGGAGTTCAACCTAATGCCGGTTTGCTAATTGTGGTTTAAAAATAGCCAATGACTTCCTTGTCTTTACCTAGTCATTGATTTGTCTGTTTTTGTTTCTCACATTTCATTGGCTAACTTTTTGTCACATGACTCAATTTCGTAAAATACTTAGTCTAGTTGCTATTCCTGTTTCAGAACAACTCGCTTTCTCTGACGAAGGGCCTTTGCTCGAAACGTTGGAATTCTTTGCAATCAGTCACAACAGTTACCAACCTTTGAACTTTTTATCAAGGAAGGGAGGGCGGGTGAGAGCGAGGGAGCGAGGAAAGGAAGAGAGGGAGGAAGAGATACAGAAAGAGAAACAAACGAAAAAAGATTTTACGTTTACAGTTACGTGATCATTGGGGTTTAAATTTTCCCTACAGGATAAAACTTCTATTAGTTTACTCTGGCTAACGCCCGATTCTGATTGTTTATTGTTTTGGAAACAAGCAGAAAATTCATTGACACAGCAACTACTGGCAAAGTGATTATTCATTGTGGGTAATATTTTTGCTTAAACTTGTTGACAAGTTGCTACAGCTCTGATTACTGAACAACACCGTTGTAGCATCGCTATCGCGGCTCAACAGCATTGTTGACAATATTGTTCATGGGGTTAACCACTACGTTGTTCATGGAGTGCAAGACTGCATTGTTCACGGGGTACATCACTACATTGTTCACCAGGTGTACCACAACATTGCTCACGAGGTGTACCACTAAATTGTTCATGGGATGCACCACTACATTGTTAACGGGATGTACCACTACCTTGTTCACGAGGTGTACCACTATATTGTTCATGCTTGGCGACAACCGTGGACACGTTTTTCCTTTTTAAACGTTTACTCGAGAATGAATTGTGGTTCTCAAGATTGATGACGTATTTTTAAGCATCTGTACATCAACAAAAATGCCATAAGTATCTGTTGTTGTGGTTATTCCCCACGAATAATGACGTATAGGGCATTTTAGACTTCCAAAAAGCAAATTTGTTCGGGCGGAGCATGCTCCATGGACTCTGATTGGAGTCCCTCTTTCGAGCAACGAACAATAAACTGGAATTCGGTGAAAATTTCTACTGTTTAAGGGCCAATATTAAAGATCACCTTATTTCTTGCAATTAATCTGATACATTTCAGGCCGTTGGCAAGAGATAAAGTCAACCGGTGGTACAGTTGGGCTGCTGGTGGCACAGTGGTAGTGCACATGTCTCTCACCTCTGTGATTAGGGTTTGATTCCGGCTCCGTGCAGTCATCCGATTAAAGTTACCTTGATCACTAGTGAGAAAAGTGTTGTCCAGTTTGACTCTACCAAGCATCGCAAGTTTTCTCCGGGTACTCTGGTTTCCCCCTGTACTAACACTGGACACATGAGGGGTGACCCTCACTGGACCACTAGGTAGAACAGTTTAGGTAGCTGATAGGGTTATCCAGTATAAATAAAGGTACTTTAAGTGACTTCCCAGTCATCCAACTCCAGATCCCAGTGAACTCTTCCTGTTAGGATTAAAGTTAGGGATAGCCCTAGGGTGAGAGTTAATGACTCAGTCAATCAATTTCAGGGAGTCATTAATCCCCAGGTTTTAGTGACCTGGAACATATCAGGGGTCACTCACCCCTAGGGTTATCCATCATTCCCACATCTTAACTCGCATAAAATTTCTTTGATATTCTTATTTCACGATAATGTACTGTTAGAACGCAACCTTACGTGTAATCAAATACAACGCAGCTGTAAGGCCAAGGCATTCTTAAACCGAAGTTGGAACTTTGCGGTCGTTGACTTGGGTTAGGTGTCGTCTTTAAATTACCTTCGTAATCACTCACTCTGTACTCGTTACCCTTGGCAACAAGCTTCTCAACGCTGAGATGCTACCAAAGGCGAGTATAACAAATTTCGAACCGCTTGTTAGTAAGGAGTATTTTAGCCCTTTTGATGTAGCAATCGTTCCGACCAATTGGTTTACATCTTTCTTTACTTCCCCAGCGGGGTTTATCATCGAGATGAGGCATTATGCTCGTTCGTACAATTTTGTTATTTTACAAAAAGAAACTTTAAATTTTAAGATGAATTATTTGATACAAATTCTTTCCCTAGCCACCAGGAAAAATCTAGTTCCACACTTGATATTGGGATCGTCTGTTCTGTAAAATCTTGCTCAGTCACGTTAACTGACAAATCTACATCTAAAATTACACATAGTGATCCCTTTATTTGATCCCCTACGAAATTATTTAAACGATATCGAAAATTATTCTTACCTTTATTTAAACATAAACCGAAAGAATTTTTTTGCACAGTGGTTGACTTTCACTGACAGTAAATATATAGTTAGATGATATTGTAACTCACGATAGTCTAGGTATCAATGGCAGAATGACCCATGGACCAAGTGGGGCATGGCCCAGGGCCCTGCGCTTGTCAGCTTTTGTGAGGAGGCTTAACGCCTTGCTTTACGCAAGGCATATGGTTTCTTCATCTGTAACTATTCTTCTCTTTTCATCCAACATCTATGGGTCTCGCTAATCTGCTTTATTCTTTGCAATGTGTATATTGTGTTTAACACTGTAATAGTTACTTGTACATGTAAGTGTCTTGTAGGTTCTACTACGTACTTACAGGATACAACAAATGTCAAATTGTGTTGTAATTTTGTCATCTCGTTAACAGATTCATGGGGCTCCGCTGGACACATTGGCCCACGGCCTTGCTTTACATTGAACCGTCCCTGTTAGATATGCGTAAATTATAAAATAATATTATGGCTATATTTCACCATTTTGTTGCTTATTCATATTCGATAATATGAGGGCCATCGTTTGAGATATCTGCATAGGTTAGGATGCTACCCTCACATATTTTATTTTATTTCATCTTTTCTTTTCAAATAACAACAGTAATTGAAACAAGTATAATTTATTTCGAAATACTAAAAAATCCAACTTCTCTTAATGAATTTACAGGCAAAAGTTGTGATTATGAAACAGGCTCATCAAAAATAGATCTGAAATAAAAATAATAATAAAAAGGAAAGAAACTAAGAAACTAACTGAGAGAGTGTTTGGAAAAAGGGAATGTGGCAACGTGGATGACAAAAGGAAGGATAGTACTAGTTCAGAAAGATAAAGAAAAAGGAATTGGACCAAGTGACTATCGACCCTTAACATGACTCCCTCTTGTGTGGAAAATACTAAATAGCGTAATTGCTGAGGAGATATGTTAATTCTTGGATGCAATCTCAAATTCTCAGTATAATCTTTAAAGGAATCGGTATAGGAGATCAAAATTAATATGAAATAGAGATCTTCGAAAAGATTTCAAAGAATGAACTTTACTAGACTATACTCGAAGCCTATCTGTCAACAAAAGTAATAAATGTTTAATTAATTGCTAACGAAACCATTAGATTTTATCTAAACTGGTAATCTAAACATATGTCAGAATACGTTTACGAAAAAGTCCAATTACAACGCCAATTCTGTAGTCCTATCTCACAGCATTTTCTATGCAACCAACTGCCTTGTCACTCTAGTGTAAATGAGGTTCAGGCACCCGATGGTTTCAAAAGACGTGCACCTTGTGTATGTGATGTGTCAGTTGCTAACACTGGACATTGGGAGCCTTTACAGTTTTATTTTGCCACAGAGACTATATGAATTAATGTAATTAACGTATTTAGTTCTAATTTTTTTTCGACACTTGCTCACCCATACCATTTCAATGTTCAGTCAACACTATGTAATAACAATTACATAAAAATTTTACCCAACTCGATATGAGTGTCGAACGTAGAGGTTGTGGTATTCACACTCTATGATAGCCCGCCATTAGCTCCTCTGTTCAACAACTGGGACCATGTATAAACAAGCTGTAGGGTGATAGTAACATGTGATTTGGACCCTAATTCCGGCTACGAGGAGCTATGTTGAGCCAGTAATAAGGGTCTGTAGCCAGAACCTCACAATTAAGTTCAGATATTTGAATGTTGACGCCATAGATCGGGTAATTCCAAGAGAGAAATTAGCTTCCCAAACCCATGGGCTTCTCTGGCCAGGTACTTTTAAGGAACAGTGTAACGGTCTATTTATATGATTAGAAGATTATAATAATAATAATAATAATAATAATAATAATAATAACTTTATTTAACGAGGGTAAAACACTTTACAGTTAAAACTGATAAACTAGTGGCCCTCGAAAAAGTAGGTGACGAAATGGTCTATGTCACTGGCTGATTAAAGGTGAGGCTACCGTGGTCCTGCCCCCCTTCCCACACTGACTGAAGAACTTCAGACTTTATTTTCTTAATATTAAGATAAAACACATTTTATTGGCGATGTTTCACCTAATACAGTATTTGGTCACCATCTCACTATAAGTTATGCTGGATACGGCAAACTGCTTTATAATGGAAGTGTGTTACATCATACTCCTTGTGTGTAGTTCAGTGACAGCCTGCGGCCTTTGGGCGATTAAAAAAATATTTGATACTACGCGTAAAAATAAAAGTATTTATGTGATGGTATAAGTAACTAAAAAAGTAAAATAAGTTACTGTCGAGCCCCGTCACCCCCCCCGAGTATCTAGTCCCAGGCTCCTAGAGTCTTACATCGGCTTTGGTCCACATAAGCCGTATTCCTGTTCTAACCCTACTCAATTTATTATATAACCTTTCGACAAAAAAAGCTAGTATTTAATTCAAAATTATCCTCAGGATTGATTTCAAAATCATTCTGAGTTGACTTGAAGGGGGGATACGAACTCGCATATTTGGGTTACCGGACCACTGCTGTGCCAGTTGAACTAACAAGTCAAATGGGAAGAGTATGTTCGTGGAAGTGCACGTGATGTTCTCCCGAAAAACGTAATGGTTTTCCATGAAGATACGCAGTGTTTTCATTTTATTCGAGAATTATACTCCCGGCTTGAAAGAGGTAAGTCATGTAAACACATCGGGTAGGGTAACCCTCCCAGACGGATCATGTTTCACTGTAAAAGCGCGAAGATATTGGGCAAGTAATGATGTTATGAAGTTCTCTTCATTACTACCTCAACGTCAAACCATCTTCCCAAACAACGAATTCAGAAACAAACGAAGAAAGTGAAATCTGTGACAAAGGCCAAAACCTTAGTGATCACGCAGAGGTAGGATGACCTTACCAGTAAAGTTGCCCCGGTTTAAAGGACCACCCTACATCATGTAAACAGAGGCTTTTGGCTCGCTTAGAAAGGTCACTCCCTTAGGAGGGTCACCCTTACTCCATGTAAACAGGGCCTTACTGAGAAGTACGAGCCCAGCCGAGTGGTTGCACGAATGCACCAACATAAACAGAAATGTGATTTTTTTTTATGTCATTAGAATTTTGACAAAACAATCCGAAAAAAAAGTAAATTTCTTTTCCAATAAAGCGATTCCATGACCCATAGGAAAATAGTTATAACAACAGATCAATTTTTTAGACAATCGTTTGGTTTAACTTTGGAATAAGCAAGCTAGATCAGTAACGGTGTACTCTGTGCAGATTAGTGCTTAAACCAAGCCTAACTCACTTCATTTTTAAAACCGTTATTCTGCATGGTGTTGATTGAAACATATTGGCAGGGAACTTCTATTTTCAGGTATAACAATTCTCTATACTATGTCATGATGTATTTCAAAGTATTTGATAAGTGCTCTGATTTACCCTGAGTGACATCAAACATTTATTACCAATTGCATCTGTAAAAATAACGTGGAATAATAAAAACCTTTGGTCTGCGTGTACTTCAAAACTTACGTAAACTCGTCAAAAATTAGGAAATCAAATGCTTGTACGCAGTATTGAGTTCAATAAACGTGTTTTGAAATGAAGATGCTGACTTGTTTATAACGAAACAAAATCAAGTCCTACCCTGCATTATAACAATGCCCCGGTGTTACAGCCAATTTCGACCTCCTTTGCATTTGGACCCTCTGTCCAAATTTACTGACTAGCTGTTTTGGACCGTCGGGAAGTCAAAATCTGCTTGCAGATAATGCCCTCTGTCGCGGATTTTGAACCCCAATTGCCAACATGCAACATTCAGAAGAATAGCGGTTCAAACATAAGATCCTAGTTGTAATAGTTCTACTTTGGAATAAATTCAAAATATTAAAAAAGAGTTATCAGTAATTTATACATCAAACAAAAAAGGCAGATCTTTCAGGTTGTAATCAAAGACGCCTTATTAGAGGGATGAGCCGATTAATCGGTAAATAATCGGCCATTTTTTAAATAATCGTTAATCGGCCGATTATTGGCTGATAATTGGCAAATAATCGGCCATAAGACTTTTTCTGCAGCTGCCAAGCACATGCTAAAATACTGAATACAAGTGAATAGATTTTCACATTTTGTTGCAAAACCCGCGTCTTTTGTCTCACGTCAGTGGCTTTGAGGAAGTCATTAAAAACAGTTAAAACACCAACGCATTCCTATGCGTTGAGTCACACCATATTCTGTTTTCCAATTGGCTTAAACAAATCCTGATATTTGTAATAAAATGCAGGGGGAAAAATTGCTAGGAGTTATTTTGCCGAGAACCTAATGGCGCACGCTGTAAAAAGCGCAGTTTGGACATATTTTGATATTTTGGAATAAGCGTGTCCATATACCTGGTGGGTTTCCAACAAAAAAATGTACCCGAATATTTTCAACATCGCGCTGAAGTATCTTAGCCCACCAAGTTCAAGCGTATATTCGGAGCGCATGTTCAGTGAGGCTGGGAACATTTCCACTGAAAAACGCAGCAGACTAGCTCCGCATAAAGCTGACAATATCCTGTTTTTACACCATAATCTGCCGAAACTAAACTTTGACTATTGACATGCGAGATTGAAGCTGATTTTAATTGTACATAGTGTGTACTGTAAACAATAAAACTGCATTTACAACTTCATTGTTGGTCACCTTGTGATTTTTCTCTTGCTTTTTAAAATAATCGGTAGGCACCGATTAATCGGCCGATTAGTTACGATAATCGGCTTATAAATAATCGGCCTCAGTAATCGGCAATTTTCCTTATCGGCTCATCTCTATTAAGGATTAGCTTAAACTGTAAAAGTTGACTTTGCGTCAGTTTTGATTTGTCAAAAGTGAAGTTTTAGCTTGCTTCGGGTTAACCAAAACAGCATCATTTCCATAAGAATAACGCCTGAATGCCATCACTTGCAAATATAAAACTAGAATGCTATGATAGGCGAAGAACTTGAGACAACCTAGAGCCAGAAGGTCAATGGCTTAGCTTTGTCGAGGGTGTCGACCACCAATGCCCAATCACAAATGCTTCTAAATAATGTAGAACTTTAGGGTTCTTCTAATACAAATTTTCAAATAAAACAATTTAAAACAAAACGAAGAGATATCTTTCCATCTTCACAATGTATTTCTTCCACATGTGCAACACATAATGGCCAATACTGAACTAACTAATTTATCCACCGTTCCATTTGGGGGTCGAGTGGGGACAAACCTTATGAGTAGGGGGAGCTAGCCTCCTCTGCCCCCTTTGGTTACGTCCTTGAGCCACGATATCTTAATAATGGTGTTCAATAAAATCAATGTCACACATGTGGGAGCTTGGAGTTATGGCTGATAGTTGGACGTTCGTCAAGCTCATCTCGCGCTCACAACTTTTCATTGGTATATGTGAGTATAAGTCATCAATTAATGTGCACTTCAGCAACCACTGGAAATTGTAATTCTTGCAAACAAATTATTCACAACAGTGAGAATTCCAATCGCTGGAAAAAATTTTGTTCTAGTTTGCCACCCTCTTTGCTGCTTTTGAGTTTGCATGAGCCAAACACCTGAAAAAGAATCATTTCATCCCTTACCATTTCAATAAACCATGGTGAAGGTTTATCTGAAGAGTGCACTTCAGAATTGGTTGTCTAGGCACACACGAGTTTACCTGAAATGTTATCCTGTACATTGTAAAACAAGAAGCGATTCCTGTGGGAAGCCAATTGAGTCAAAATTTGTGGACATTTCCTCTGACTTCAAATGGACGAAGAGCTTGAATTTCTTTCCTCAATTTCGGTCACACCCGTTTTATTTCGACCCTCTCCAAATCTTCTAGTCTGGACCTGCAGATAAATTAAAGCTGGTTGGCGAAGTATTCGTTCAGTTATTACAAAAATAACATGACCATTTGATTTGATACCCTATTACATGAAACACAAATACGTTCCAGAATAACAATAGAGTTTTATTATTTATAAAGACAAGTTTAAAAATGACAATATTTACAAATTACAAACCAGTGTTTTCGACATGCTATCATGAGACACCCAAATGATTATCATACGTCGTAAACTTTTGTCTTTGATTACTTTTTTTTTAAACTTGCCTTTATATATATGTACATATGAACCTTTCCTACACCTACAGCAAACTTTCCTACACCGTCTTAGCTAAAAGCAGCGCCCTAAACTACAATCAAAGGCAATAATACTTACTTAAGGCAATGTTTGTGAATAGCTGTCTATTATTATCATCTCGATTCTAGGTTCCTTTATTTGTAATTATCAATTGTTTTTATCAGTTCTAACCATTCATTCTCTCTCCACATCCTAGAGGCAGATTCTGCCCCAATTTTATTCTGTGACTAAAGCCTCGTTTATAAGACAAACATTTTTGGTATGGCACACTTAAATTTGGGCCTGAATACCCAAATTTTTAGGTACGACATTGGATATGAAAACTAGCGCGCATACTGTAGATGTGCACGAGTACCCAAGAGTGTCAAAAACTTTGAAGTTAATGTTTTCAAGACGTCATAATGACATCAAAATCTTTGACTTCATAGAATTCAAAATTAGTAAACCAAAATATCACAAAATTTACTCTACATAAGAAGAGAAGTTTCTTGAACGAGTAATTTATTTCAACGCTCCACTTTGACTTAATTTGCTTCATTTTACCGCGAAACGAGCCCAACAGTAAGCTTTAATGTTTGAAAATCCGATATTTGGGCATCAACATTTCTGAGACCTTTATCAGTTCTTTAATTGTCTGACAAACAGCAATTAAAACGTGATGACGTTATATTTTTATGTCTATTATATATTGGCTGTGGTTATGATTTAATAAAAATCAACTTATATGTTATGCTAATAAAAGTATAACACAAAAAACTTGATCTTACAATATGTTAGGGAAATTAAGACAATTATAAATAGTCTATGACACACGGGTATGTTGATAAATTTGCGTTTAAATAAAACTAATCATGATTACAAGTGTCCCATATTTTCAAGGCGTAAGGAATTATTAAAAAGCATCAAGATTAATAATTAAAGGCATTATTAAAAAAGAATTATTTAAGGAATTATTAAAAAGTATAAATATTAAAAGTATCAAGATGAAATTAATCCCAGGTTTCAAAGTTCAACTGTTAACGATAAATATCTTCACAAAGTTGAACATATATACATGATGCTACTAGCTATCAATTCAAGGGTTACTTTCATGTGTGATTTCATATCCTCGCAGTTAGCCGTCTGTCAGTCTTCACTTTGGGTGAATGAGATGGGCAAATGACACGCCCAAATCAGAGCAGTCATCAACCAGGAGTGGTGAAGGCGCCAATAGTACCTCCTTTCGTGACACACGAAAACTTTTGGCATTCCTTTAACTATTTAAATTATGCTTTTGTTGTACCTCCCACAGTCATTGAAGGTCGTGCAATGAAGACGTTTACGTTGGTTCTTTCAACACAACCAAACAAAGAAATGTTAAAGTTGAGATAGCAAGGTCCGTTTTGTCGCGAATGTTTAAAATTTTTATGCATAGATTCACTAGCGTATTCAGAGGGGGCATGGTGCCATGCCTCATCCCTCATGTGTTACATTGCATAAGAAATTTACTCATGTTAGATTCATGAGCTTTTTATTACCTATTCAGACTATCCAACCATCCCGATTTTGCCTGAAAATCCAGAATCCCGACCGTTTTTCCCTTCGGGATAGGAAAAATCCCGATTTGATATCCGCTTCAAGGAACAAGAAGCCTAGAAAGATATTTTCGTCAAATTCTAAAGGCACAGATATCCTTCGGAGACCCGGTTAAAAATGGCGCCAGCGGTAAACAAGTGGACGAAATGAACGGAACATAGATTAGACTGGCTGCCTTTTAATAAGTCAGTAATATGCGATTTCTGGAACTTCGCCTTGATGAATTATCTCTCAGTTTGAAGAATTACGAATTCGTCTTTCTCTATAATTTTTCATAAAAAACAAGCGCAAAATGACGATCAATTTACCGATCATTTTCGACGGAAATTGTCGTTTGGGATTGCTAAAATTTGTTGTTTCAAGACATCAAGATTTAAAAATTTTATGGAGGAGCATGCCCTAGACTTCCCTAGTAAAATCCCTATCTAATAAGATCCTTAGGTTGGAAAGTCTACTTATCAGAAGGGATCTTCCCTCTTGAATTGGTCGCAAAAATTAAAGCCGAGCAAGTTGGGGTGGGGAGTGCAATTAATTGGCCTTTCAGCTCTTTGTGGTCGATTGTTGGCCCATCGTGGTTGTGTGATACCCCACTAAGGAAAATTCTGGCTACGCCACTGCGTAGATTTGATTGCTATATCAGAGAAATTCATTTGTCATATGTTTGACAGTCAATTGAAACTCCACTGAGTGATCCAAAGGAAGTCAATTAAAAACTGAACTTGATAATTAAATATCTGTTTAGAAAAGAGACGGCGAGTAATATATAAGACAACGGTGACGAAAGTGTCAGAAATAACCAGCAATATGTTGACGAGCCTTTTACAGAACTATAAGAAGTTCCAAGGCCATTGGCACATCTAGAGAAGTGGCATGGTGCCATTCTCCCCCCCACATATTGTTTTGGCTTATAAAAATTATACATTTGTAAGATTCATACACTTATCACTGCTTAATATAAAGCCCCCGTCAAACGGTCTCAACATTTGTCGCATCATTCCCTCAACATCTGTTGACTCATGTTGAGACCATGCCCTGTCAAACCGTCTCAACAAATGCTTAACAGCTAACAAGTAAGATGCGTTAGGTTTGGGACGGAGAACCAAATTCTCCTCCTCCACGGCTTCGATCTCAAGTCCTGACAATGGAATTAAGACGTAAATGTGTGGCAACTCTAATAGTGTTAGAATTGCTAGATGGAAACGAAAAAGCATGGACGACCACTGACGCCATCGTTTTGACTTTAAAACTTTTCCACCCTTTCCCGAGTCTGCTTTTCTGCTTTTGTTTTTGGATTGACATTTGGTCCCATTTTCATGCAATTCCTCACTAAATTCTGGAGCGTCCTCGCCCGCCGCCATCTTGTAAGTTGTGCAGTTGTAGTGCGCTTGCGCGTATTCAACAAAAAGCTGAGACAGCGTGTCAAACAGCTTTAACATTTCGAGAACAATAGAAATGTTGTGAAGATGTTGAGACAAAGTTTAAAAGTAGTCAAACCCTTCTCAACATGTCTCAACACCTCTCGAGATTGTTGAGAGAGGGTTTCAAACCGCCTCAACATCGGCTCTCGACAAATGTTGAGAGAATGTTCCCGTTTGAATGAATCCCAAAAATTAATCCAGACCAATGCCGTACCAATTAACTGGCCTTCAAACTCTTCGTGGTCAACTGTAGGCCCATCCGTGCCGAGCGTTGGCCCCCCCTTTCCCTCTTAGGAAGATCCTAGCTACGCCACTGTCCAAGGTCTGAAGTACAAACATCCTCGAAATAGATTAAAGATGCATTCCCTACCGCCCAAACCTCCTCACTTCCGCCACCGAACGAGTAACTAATTAGCATTGTCTGTTGTGAAGCATTTGTAAACTCCAACAAGCCTGTTGTCTGTAACCATTCTCTCATGACTTGCTGTGACGAAATTTCTTCGTCGCCAAAATATCGATAGTTTCTAACTAATTTTATTCCGCTACGTAGCCTAATATAACTACTATACAATCATAACCTACTATACAATCATAACAATACTACTTATCGATCTAAGGCGTCAAAGTGAGGAAGACTGTCCAGCAATCACCTCCACTGTCCCGTGAGAGGATCCCAGCAATCAGGACCCCACGTCCAGCGAGAAAGGCCGGCCACCACGACTACCACGTCCAACAGTACACCGTAACTATTCCCAAACTAAAAGGATATTTCATCCCCAGTTCACTTGATGACCGGTCAGGTCGTTCTTTAGTTTTTTGCTCTTCGCACGAAGACTTTCGGAGGTTGTAGCATTCAATTGATATATAATGAATCCAAGACACTCGTCCTTGCTGATCTATCTGGGACCTGATTCGTCACCAACGCCTCCACTCACTTGATACTGCAGAATCTCTTGCAGTCCGAATCTCTTCCGCTTCTTACACAACCTGTAGCACATCTCTCCAAATCAGCGTTCTTCGTTCCACCGCCCAAGTGTTTTAATCTCATTGTTAAATCAGATTGGCCTGAGGTGAAGTTGAAATTCAGTACGTAAAAGGCTAAAACAGTCACACTTAAACCCTGTTTACACTGTTAACATTTTGAGTGCTGCACGGCTGAAATTTGGGCATGGGTGCCGCTATTTTTGGGTACGGCACGGGTGATTTTCATCATGTAAGCGGTGTGGACTTCTTAAAATTTAGCCGTGACGAGCACCTCTGTATGTGTAGGTCTCAGCACGGCTAATTAGCCTTGCTGTGCCCAAAATGTTACAGTACAAACAGGGTTTTAATTGAAAAGGATGTCCAGGTGAAAGAAATTGCATTGGTTAACATTCCATACAGCCATATGGTTCATACTATAAAGTACATTCTCAAGCTCATTAATAATTCATGACCTAATTAACCAACCAGTCGAGAATATTTGGTCATATGCATGTGTTTTGAAACCCGGTAAAGGTCCCGTAAACTGAATTCATAATTAAGAAATCAGATAATGAACGGCCTATACATAGAACGGTTTATTACCACATTTCTTAATTATAAATTCCAAATAACAGTTATAAATTTCAAAAACACGAGAATACTTTTTAAAGACATGTTTCGGCAAGACTTATGCCATCTTCAGTTTACAAAGTGATGTTTGTAAGGCTTTAAATAGGAATTATAGTATGAATAAATTAACTAATTACGATGACGATATGTTAGATGATTAATTACAATGACAGTGTGTTGTGTTGTAATTAATCATCTAGCATATCGTCATTGTAATTAGTTAATTTATTCGTACTATAATTCCTATTTAAAGCCTTACAAACATCACTTTGTAAACTGAAGATGGCATAAGTCTTGCCGAAACATGTCTTTAAAAAGTATTCTCGTGTTTTTGAAATTTATAACTGTCCTTTTGCTAACGAGAAGTTTTGGAAGCATTATACAAAATTCAAAATAGACGAGAAGCTATTTCATAAACTCGTGTCTCGTGTTTTACCAGGGGTTACAAACACTCGAGAACAATAAAAGTCTCTCGGCCTACCTCCTCATGATTCTCAATGTTCTTTCGTGTTTTTAAAACATTCGAGAACAACAAAAATCACTCGGCCTACGGCCTCGTGATTTTCATTATCCTCTTATGTTTTACAAACACGAGAGAACAATGAAAACCACTCGGTTCACGGCCTCGTGATTGTCATTGTTCTCTCGTGTTTGTAACCCCTGGTAAAACACTCGCACACGTTTATAAAATATTACAACACAACCAGATATTTAAACATAATTGAGTAATTTATTCAACAAAATATAAGCCTCGACAAAAACAAATTATGAACTCTTACGTAAACTCACCATGTCACTCTCGTGTTACTGCCAAATTTAATGATTGATCCTAAACAGTTTCTTAAAATAAACCAGCAGAATACAGGTTTGCCCTTCAAAAAGTGTAAATAAAAAGACTTGGAGGAGATTGCTACGTATTTTGATAGGCAGATAAACATTTTTGGAATCAAAAAGTTTTGTTAATAATAATTACGAAGTTTCTGTGGCAGTAATGACGTTTCATATAGACACAGGCATACCAAAGGGGGGGAGTCGGAGGACCCGATAGCACCCCTCTTTGGGGCCAAAAATGTTGGAAATCTTTATACTGTTAAGTAACAGATACAATATGAGTGACCAAACTGTACTGGATTTACAAAACAAACAGCAGTAATTTCCATACAGTCTGGACGCGAATATTGTATCTTTCTTGAAATACGTGTACATTTAAACGGCTATGTTTACCAGTTATTTTGAAGTTCCAGGAGATTTTAACATAGAAAATCGAAGGAAAAATTTAATATTCTGATTTTTATAATCAGATTACGGTTCCCTCCTGGCACATCAATTGCATTGCCACTAATACCACCTGGAGTTGTGTAAGTAACGCCTTCAGAAACAGTAGCCACGATGGAGGATGAAATTTTAGTTGGAATTACTTGTTTAAGTGATTTTCATAATTAACTCGGATATTATTAGCATCTGTAATCAGACTCGTATAGTAATATGATTTTGCTTTATCGATTTCTCGTCGTACGAAATTTCCTAAATTTCTATACATGTCCCAGTGGTAGCTAATTTTAAATGTCACTTTCCTATAATACAAATCCCGAGCTTTCATCAATTCCGCTATATTACTATTCATCCACGATATAGGCGATTCACGTAAACGCAATTTTTTTTCTTCGAGCATGGGAATTTTTTACCCCGTTGAACAATATATATCAAATGTCCGGGGATTTTTTAATAACGTCAGGATGATAAACCAGGTGCCAAGGAACTGTATGAAGACCAGCAATAAAAGAGTCCATGTTGTATGATTTGGAGGCCGGTTACATGGAGCGGGCTGACCCGGTTAACCAGCCCCATGTAATCGGCCCCTAAAATTGTCCTTAGTCCCAGAAGGCCAAACAAGCTAGAAGTTCCTTTGATAGCTGCTGGGACATTCCTGTCGTTTATCTAGCGAAACGGCCAGGACTGGAATTCTGATGAGCAAAAATGGCCGTATAGTAGATCAAACCACGTAATGCACAATGGCTGACACGGACCCTTACAACACTCAAATTATCATTTGGCTATGTAAGAGAATGATGCATTCTCAACACCACTGGGTAAGGCATCAGTCTTTCATGTTGTAAAGTTTGTTGAGTTTGCCGTTTTTAAATGGAAAAAACCCCGACAAAAGCAAGTCTGAAAAGTAGGAATTTTGAAATGGTATTCAAAATTTGTAGATTTTAAAAGTTTTAAAGGTGTTCAGACGTTTTCCTTTGCTACGCTACAACTGCTAAGCAAAGTTGATATTAGCAGCTTACCTATTTCAAGTACTGATTACAGATTTAACAAATAACCAAGGTATTGAACACGTGGAACAGGGGCGGATCCAGAATTTTGAGAGAGGGTGCACATAAATTTTTTAGAAATTCCTGCCCATATGTGGCGTTTTAGTGGAAGAATGTTCATGCTATCGTCGTCACAATCAAAGCGTGAACATCGCGAACTAAAACCTCTTCTATGCCAACGCCAAATATACGAAGTTATTGCAATTTTGGTGCATTTTAAAGGCACTTTTTGCATAAAAAGACTCGATATCTCAGGCAATTTTCGAACATTCCTAAAATCCATACACATTTCTTGGGGAAGACTGTCTAGACTGTAATAATGATTGAAAAATAATGTAACTTTAAAATATATAAAAATCATTGGATTTTTCCCTTTTCAACAACGTTGATGACGTCACAACTGCTCATCATCATTTACCACGCACGAGTTGTCACAGTTGGTTCTTGAATCTTTGAAGCTCAATGAACTGATATGTTCCTTCCAACCTTACTTGGCAACTAGGTAATGTCCTTGAAGCTAAATACATTCGGATACCGTTAAATATCTCGAATAAATCTATAACCTTCATGTTCTCCGGTCAAACACGGGAAATAAGCCCAGCCATCTGTTGAAATGACGCAGGAAACGTGTCAAAGTTCATTAAACAACATGTTCCTTTATAAGCGCTACAACGACCACTGTTTAATCACATCAAACTCTAAACCACGCACTGAATTATGCCCCGTCCCTTCGCTGCATGAACAATGCGAGTACCTCCGACTACGGTAGTGACATAAGGATTACAGAACATGAGATACAGGTCAAATTCAATGTTTATTGAATCGTAGCAACGTCGAATATTACGTTATCTGCAATGAGCATCAAAATACCTCGGAACACTTATCAAGCCTAAAATTTACTTAGATTTAATTATGCTATTTGTCAAAATATCCTTTCCCTCTCCTCCTCTTTTTTCAATGTTGAATTGGACAACAGGAACACACTGAACGTAAAAGGGAGCCTCCAACTGGCCGAACATTGAGTTAGGGAACAGGTGGGAGGTATCAAGCAGACGAAATTTTGGTGCTGGAATGAAATTAGAACTGTCCCAAGAGCTGGTTACTGATGTTAGTTTTCCCCGGTACTAAAAGGAGTATATCAAATATCAAATGCCAAGGAAGTAAAGAGGAGCGATGGAAAACCCGCACATTTGGTAATAAGATGTTGAACGTCATAAAATTCATATTCGCCGTATACGAGCGCAGAAACTCGTAAAAAGGTTTCCATCTGATTACTGTACAGAAATTTGCGTAGCTAATATGATTTGTGTAAAATAACAAAATTGAAGAAATGCATTATGGATGTTCGACCCTCACGTGATGTTCCGCGAAGAAGCAACGAAGGCTTAGTGAAATGAAACATTTTTATTGTGTCATAATTTGTATACAGTACCACAAGATGTATTTTACATTTATCAATGGTAAACCGAAAGTATTTTCCTTCCCTTTCCCCAATCAACCAATTATATTAAGAGTAGTCATCACGTGATATGTTTTCCAACACGTGAAGTGGTTTTCGAAAATAACAAAGAATTTGACACTGTTTTAAGGAATGGATGTGAAGCGATTCTGTAAAGACGGGATTTGTGAGAAAGAACCCAAGGAGCGTCCGTCAATTAATTGTTTATTTCCAGAAATTTTAACTATAATATTTTGTTATTTGGATTTACGTGATAAAGGCCGTGTGGCTCAAGTCTGTCGTCGATGGCGAGACGCTGCCTATGCGAAGTGCGTATGGAGGTCAACCCAAGCAAGGCTTCATTTTCGTCGTTCTAGCCAGCATTTGTTTCCTTCACTGGCTGTTCGAGGAATTCGAAAAGTACGTGTTCTAAGTTTAAAAAATGATCTAAGTCAATTGGTGCAAAATATGAAAGATATGGAGTGTTTAAACTTGAAAGGATGCTACAACGTTACAGATGCAAGTATTACCAAAGCTTTTGTAAAGAGCATGTCGACTTTGACAGTTTTAAATCTGAGCCTTTGTAAACAAGTCACTGATACTAGTGTTGGTCGAATTTCGCATGTTCTGTGTAATCTTGAAGTACTAGATCTTGGTGGATGCTGTAATATTACAAACGGCGCTTTGCTTCATTGTGCCAGAGGACTTCTTAACCTCAGACATTTGAATTTGCGTAGTTGTCGGCATATTTCCGATCTTGGCATCGCCCATATAGCTGGCTTGACAAATTGCACGCAAGGAAATAAGAACTTAACCAGTCTCTGTCTACAAGATTGTCAGAAAATCACCGATAATGCGTTAAACAACGTCGCCAAAGGTCTCGTCAAGTTAGAAATGTTGAATCTCAGTTTTTGTTGTAGTATAACAGATCTTGGCCTTGCCTATATAGTCGGCTTAAAAAATTTGAAGGAAATAAATCTTAGATCGTGTGATAATATAGGAGACGATGGCATTTCTTATTTAACGGATGGCTGTGCCAATTTATCAAGTTTAGACGTGAGTTTTTGTGATCGAATTGGTGACGGCGCGCTGAAACACATCTCCCACGGATTGTACAATCTCAGACATCTTGAACTGGGTTCGTGTCGAATTACAGACGAAGGATTACTTGCTGTGGCAAGGAACTTGCAAGACATTAGAGTATTAAATATTGGACAGTGTAATATGATTACTGATAAAGGGCTTTCGTATATAGCGGAGAACCTGCGAAATGTTACAAGCATTGATTTGTATGGTTGCACCAAAGTGACAAAGTTCGGTTTAAATCAGGTAGTTCAGATGCCTGAACTCCGCATTTTAAATCTTGGCCTCTGGCAAAGGTAACACAAAGGTACTGTTGTGCAGTATAAGCACACCAATTGGAAGCATACTTGGTGGCAATAATCTAAAACGACCAACCAGCTCCTACGGACATATGTTAAAATATAATCTAATTTTTGTACAGCAAAAATCTATCAATTTTGTAAACAGAATAATTTCAGCAACTTGCTTGTTAGATTACCGCATAGGATTTTTACCATTATTGTTTGGTACAGTTTTTTTTAAGTCACTTGCCTTGTACCATATCTTTAAATGTTTAAGATATGTTAGGCAACAATATATTTTATTTTTGAAGTTAATGTTTCTGTGTGTGATGCTCATCAGCATATTGTTTAACCCTTTAACGCCCAGGGCTCATTCCTGTGACAAGTAAAATTGCCTGGCATTAGCCAGAGTAAAATACTTAAATGTGTCTTTTTCCCTTAATGGGTTAAAGTACTGTACTTTAAAGTCATTCTTCTGTTAGACATTGAAAGTACAATATATGCTTTTATATCCCATGGGTTTGTATATATGCCACACTCATTGTGTGGTTTAACTTTAAATGCAGTACACCTCTTTTTTGAGATGAGGATTCATTTGCAGTAAATTGATTTGAATATGTTTTCAGTTTTTTCAGCTTTGTGTTTGCCCATGGCATTGGAATAGTTGGTGTGATCCAGGTGTAGGTCACAGAGTTCAATCAAGTCTTCAGTTGTCCAGAACAGAACTGTTGGCCATGTTATCAAAGGGTGTTACTGTGAATAGAAATTTTCTGTGATTGAAATCTGTACATATACATACAGTATGTATATAGTATATGTACATATATATATATGTATGTAAATTTCATCTTACTAAGTATAGATTTTTTGTAAGCTTGGATATATCTGATGAAAAGTTTGTTCTCAAGCTTTATCTCAGAAAATTTCTGAGTTCCCCTACGGGAATCGAACCCGGGTCTCCCAATTGCCAGTACAGTTGTTTTACAGGTATGTTCAGCTTTCAAGTACAAAAGAGGGATATCAATATTACGAACCAGGTCTCTAATTAACATCATACTTGCTGTCTGATACCCTATGGTCTAGTGGTAAAACAACCATACTGGCAAGCAGGAGACACGTGTTTGATTCCCATTGGGGAACTCAGAAATTTTCTGAGATAAAGCTTGAGAACAAACTTTTCATCATATATATATATATGTAAGTAATTTGGTCACAAAGGGTCTTCAGGACATGTTGCATTGTTTGCAAGCAAATAGTAAGCAGGAATCGTGCTTTTAATTAGGATTAGCAACCAAATTTTATATCAGTGTTGCAGGTCTACAGTTTTTTTGCCCAGTTAGAGCTAATTTTAATGCTTGGTTGTGGGAAATTTAGAAAGGTTGTGGTTTGCTGGTTTTTGGACTCATTTATGTTCTTTATGACTGGTTTTTGGGCTGGAATGAATTTTCATCTTTTTATCAATCATGCACTATTATGTTGCACTGGAATGTGTTACAGCTAGTACTATTATGCTTTCGAAATTTAACCTTGTTTCTCTTTGGTGGAGACTAGTTGGCATAGATTTCAATAATTTACACGTTGTATCACGAATATTTAAGAGAGGCAAGTGATCAACTGTTGAAAATGCCAAAAACAAATTTGATAAAAATTTATCATAACCGATTTGAATATCTTTAATTTTTTTCATCCACGATCCATGACCACTGACCATTATGGAGGTTAGTGTCCATGATCCACGGCGCATGACCTACGACCCACCCCCAATCCCTGACATTTACCTATTCCTTTTGAAAAATGGGTTCATGCTCTTTCGAGCTATTTTTTAAGGCGGCTTGAGCTGGTTCTGTGCTAAGCAACCTGACGACACTGTTTCATGCTTGACTAAACGGTTTAAATCAAGAAATGCAGTTATTGTACCTTTTAACTCGTTCGTCCAGATTATATTGTAATTTAAAAACTATTCATTTGTCCAACGTTTCGGCTTCCTTCAGGAAACCACGAAGAAATGTTGAGAACTCCTGTGGCGTGAGCATCAAGTTGGCATGCGTATCCTGGAGTGACTTCTTCGCGTGGTCTTCTCGCACGGGTGCCTCGTTCCTCGTTTGCAACGAGTCTCGAGTAAGTGCTGATAGTTCCCGACAAACACTGATGGTATTTTGAGTGAATGATAGATGAACGATCGTCAAGCTCTTACCTCAGAAAAACGATTTCTGAGTCCCAGACGAGGACCGAACCCCAGCTTCAAACATATTTCACATTGATTCACATGAATGATTTGATTACTGTACAAGTACAACAATACCGATCAAGCTGTAACTTGAAGCTATATCAAAAACGTGAAAAATATATTAAAAAACTTCATATTAAATCACAACAAACGGCTGTGAACTCAAGTTTACTACATGCACTAGTGCAAACTAAATGCATGTATTGAACCTTTATAAGAGTACAGAACCCATCTTCTCTGATCAGCAACATCTAGCAGTAAATTGGGTTTGCATGGTTCCTTCAGCAATTGATCCCGGCAAAAGAGTTAGTCAAAGTTTATTTTCGTCAAACGTTCATCGTCATTGATAGTCAGGAAATTGTTGAATTTGTTTGACAAATACAGTAATTTAAATAAAACCTCGAATACATACACTCGGTAAACCCGAGATCCGAAAAACAAAGACAAGACGAATACAGAAACGGTAATATCTCCTCTTTATTGTTAAATCACTGTCAAACTGCTAAAGTTACATAATGTTATCGGAAACTCTTTTGTTACTTTAGTCACATTTCTTCAAAGAGGTGACTGGCACTGGTCTTCGCTAGGGTAAAAATCATCGAATTTCTGCTGATTTTCAGTTACTCTAGCCACGTTTAAAGTTCTCCACTATCGAAAGATACGTTTTATTGCTAAAAATGTAATGGTTAACTGGTTTTCGTTGAAATCACAACCATTAAGAGCGAAAATCATAATTCAGTAATAGCCGTATAACTACAAGTGGGTCCTTCCAATATGGCCGCCGTGAAATTTTCACCCTCTAGTGCTGGGCGATACCGAGTACTTGGTATTCGATACCAGCGATACCACGAGCAGCGGTACCGGTATCGATTACTGACCTGGTATCGCTCGATACTTGCTCTCGGTTTTTCGGCTATGGGTGTGACTTTAGTTTTTCTTATGATCAAGTGAAAACAGTTTTATCTTGTTGAAATTCTATGTTATTTATGCTTCACAGTAATTGTAGTAATGTTAAAGTCTTAGCATAAAATATAAGTACGAAAATCTACCTTGTTCGAGACTACATTTTTCACAATTGTGCGAAGTATCGGAAGTGAACGATACCAGAATTATAAGTACTCACTTATGGTATCGAAAATTAAAACTTCGCAGTCATTTTGGTATCGAAATAGGTATCGGTATCGACCGATACCAATTTTCAAGTAATCGGTATCGGTATCGAAATAAAAATCCTGGTATCGCCCAGCACTGTCAGCCTCACTTCCGGTTTCAATTTTCGCTGAGCGAGAGACTGGAGTTGTTTTATCCAGTCTTATTTACAGATCAGTGATTTCGACCAATTTTCGAAGCTACAATTGTGAACAGAGCATGTGCAGGTGCTGCAAAACGTCTTTCATGAATCAAAGATAATCAGTTTGTGGATTTTTCATCGTCTGTCACCCTGTCAAATTCATTTTGGACTGCAATCTACCAGTCATGTGGACTGGAATCAACCGGAAACCAGTGAACTCTATCAAAAGACTTTAAAATAAAGTCTTTTTAGAGTTCACTGCCCTCGAGATTATCCCCTCGCCCACCGCACCCGAGCGGGCGAAGGTACTAATCTCGACGTGCGTGGAGTCCTGTTACACGCGTGGTGACTAGGGAGAAAAATTTTCGCATTGTGTATCTATCTTTCTACATATATATATATATATGTATATATATATCCATGGATTCCGGTCACTCAAAAATGCCGTGTGCAAGCTCGGGGACTGGTATGTTGTTGACCGAACCATATCGAAACGAATCGATTTGGTCTCGTTATTTTTTCCCTTGTATGGATCTCTCGCAAGTTGTTTACATCATTTGAACACTGAAGCCAGTAAATGGTTTAAGACCGGCGAAGGAAATGGCTTTCTTGGTGCTTGCGGCTGGTTTCACTTTTGCAGGACATCTTGATTACTGGACAATTTATGACTTGAAAGAACAGTTCTAAAACTCAGCTCTTTGGAATATGCATTGGCCAACTGTTCACATTATGGAGCAACGCTGTGACTTGGTTCTTTCTCATGAATATGAACAAAGACGTTACGGGAACTCGCTCGTTGCCGGGACATTTGCTAGGCGACTGCATGTAAACGATATTCTTCGCTGTAGTTGAATCGATGTTCATTTGTATGAATCGAGACTTTTCACGTTCTGGTAATCACTTACCTGAGCTACACAATCGCAGGTACGTCTGAATCGAGTAGCTGAAACACGCTGAAAAACTACTTCTATTTGGAGATCATACTATCCTTCGGCGAAAATGTTGTCCGCTTCAGTCTTTCTCTCTTCTCGGGTGGCTTGTGGATGATTACCTTTACCTTGTTCGACCAGTAATGCTTTCATCAGGATTTTAACACCTCGCAAGAAATTTTGAAAGTATAAAGCCGTGTTCTTTCTATAAATTCACCGTTGAACTCTTTGTGTTGAGGTGACGATGAACGCTCCGTTGAAAATACGAAAAAGTTGAAGGTTCGTATGCTGCACCATTTTTCTGTTTTACGAAAGTTTTACAGTGGGAAAAAGTACGTCTTTTACTTTCCTCTACTCCTTTCTTCTTTCGACAAAACGTGCAGAAGGTTTGCTTGTCGTATTTTGTTGTGTGTTTTGTATTTTCTGATTTTTGGTCAGCAATAAAAATGCAAAACTCTCATGTTTTCTTTGTTTATTTCATCGGTTTCGTAATTCGTTTCATCTTCGTGGTGGTGGTGGTAAAACTTTATTTAAACACGCTAGCCTTGATCAACATAATAAGCTGCTTTCCACGAGGGGCGAACAAGGGCAGATAATGTAATAAGCCAATCAGCACGTTTGTTTACATCGATGGGACGGACCAATCAAACTGCTCGATTTTACCAACATGTCTGAATTTACTGGGACATCACCGCGAAAAACTATACCTCAGAAAAAACCTTCCGTGAACGCGAATTTTACATTTTCAAAGAGAAAACGAACTGATTCGGATAGTATAGGAGTTTTTCTTCAAATCTGTCGTGGGGATATGCAATGCGTTCCTTAGCAAGAAAAATATCGGCTTTCGAATCGGGAGTTACGAAATGCTCACGACCGAGTTCATGTTTCACGTTGTCTGTGCGAAAAAGCCAACATAAATTTATTATTCCGTACGGATTTAGACGTCCTACAGCTTTCAAGGTTGTCCTTATCTCATAAGTATGAAAATACGTAAAGTGGTACTTTTCTTAGCTCTAAAACTGGTTCGAACGCCAAGAGTTTGTATCTGGCTGATATCGGCGGATAATTTTGGCCTGTCTGTATCCTCGTGGCCTGCGAGAACGAAGCTGAGCGAAGGAAAGGAGTGTTGGTCAAATTAAACTCAAACCTAGTTTAGGAAAACATGTGCTCAAAGTATGCCACTCGAATAAAAAACGAAGAATGAAGAATTTATTATTTTCGTGCATCTACCCGACGACAATTGCTTATCCTTGAAAACAAACAAGAAACTCTTGATTCGCCTGCAAAATCATCGAAGTCGTCCACCAGCTCGAGACCTTCCCTCGTCCATTGTCGTTGTCATCATTGTCACTCACTGGTCTCCCTGGGCGTTTAACCTTAAATTCTGGGATGACATGGCAAATTCGATAATACTGACATCCATACGTTGCATGCCAGGATGAAAGAATGTCCGCATCCTCGAAAGATCCGCCGCAATAGACTTTTAGTTCCACTCAAAGTAATTGCGGCAATTTTTGAAATTTAGTACTGATCTTGCCCATATCCACTGGTGAACTCGCAGGGTCTTTTTTAATGAAGCTATCACTGGGACGCATTAACAGCAAAAGTCAGAGACTTCATGAAACCAGTACCAACCAGAAAATACGTTGTCAAAGAGTGAGACAAATCCATTACAGTTATAAGCAAATAACTGTAAACTGCAGGCAAACTGAACTCTAGCCCTCTCTAGTGTGAGAGGTCCTGTTGATTGACATGATATTAGATACACTTTTGAATTTTGATGTACTTAATATTTATGGGTTTGAAGGGTTTTTTACTGATATAAATCCAAAGGACAGAACTTTGTTTGCAACAATCTATTCACCAGAAAGACTGGGAAGTTTACACCTTCATGAGTCGACCCAGAGGTGTTGAGCAATCCCGAGCAATTCAACAGGCCCTTTTTAAAATTATGGTCAGATAATCTAAAGAAACTTAGCAGCCTTAAATTTCAAATTTTTAATTGTTTTCCTGCTGTGAATTCAAATTTTAAAGTGGCACAAATGTGTATTAAAATTAGTGCAGTTCATGCCAGCAGGCATCTACCTCCTTGGCTTTCTCAGTTATCTAACCAGTTCTATCAGTTTATTTTGTACTTCCTAGTGAAAAGGGGTGGAAATTTTCCACAAGATATTCACCAAAGACTACCTTAGAATGTAGCATAGGTTGGAATGTTAGATTACTATTTTTGTGCTGATAAGTTGAAGTAAAAGTACAACCAGAATGGCCACATGATAATGATGCCTGTGGTGCACCATAACATTACCCAACAATGTAACAAATACTTGCAATACAGGTTGTAATTATTGCATTTGGACAGTGACTGAAAACAGACAAAGTGTGATCCCCTAAGTTTCAAAGGTGAAATTTCCATAAATAACTTCTAGCAAGATGGGGACATGACTTTATCCCTGCTGCTGATACTGATGCAGCTTTGATACTGTGGGGATCTGCTGCAATTCCCAAATTTCTTTAGAATGCCAGGATTGCAGTGTCCTGGATAATGCAACATGAAACCAGTTTGGTCTTAGTGTATATCATGATGTCTTTCAGAACTGTGACCCTAGTTTTTGTTGATTATCTTTGCACCAGCTTTAAAACATTTTTTTACAAATTCGTGTGGGTCCATCTCTGCGCTTTGCAAACATTTAGAGTAAGAAAAGTATTGATTAAATATTGTTTAGGTCAACTTTAACCCATTAAGAGGCAAGGGCACACTCTCTGTCATTTTATTCTGGCTAACACCAGAGGTTTTCATTCATGAAGGGGATGAGCCCTGCACCCTACTGAGTGAACAGCCATCTCCTTAACCCATTGAGTGGCAAGGGCACACTCTTTATTTTACTCTGGCTGATGCCAGACAATTTTACTCAAGAGGATGAGCCTACTAACAAGTTAATATCAATACATCAAGATTCTGAATTAAATCAGGATTATTGTCTTTTTTGAAAACAAATATACAGTCATTTGTATGACATTCCTTTTCTTCATATGTTTCTAAATGGCTGACTACAGTCTCTTGTGAATCAATGGTTATCAACCTATAGTTTCTGGATAATTTAGTGTATTATGGCAGAATCACTGCTGGATTGTAATTTTGATATACCAATAAATTGGCTTCATTCTGAGTCATCAGTTCCTTTTGGTTGTTGTGTGGTAGCAATTGACGTGTTCAAATGAGGCTAGGGATGGTCTCTTCTGAACATGTGAACACAATTCATTTCTAAATAAGAGGACATGTACTAAGCTATCTGATCTTTTTGTGAGAATATTAGGGAAAAGAAATACCTTATGTTAATTCAAAATTAAGAAAAGGACAAAATATGAATGTCATTTGAATTTTTTGCTTTTGTAACAATACCCAAATTTCATAATGAAAAATGAAGTCTTTTCTTTTACAGTAAACTTCAATACACTGTAATAAGGATTTATGCCTTGCCTCATTCTGCCTTTGCTTGGCTCCCTTGACTAAAACATGCTGTCAAATATTCAGTGATAGTGCACTTTTTTATACATTATATGAAACGGGTACTGCAAAGATGCCTGTGAATCACTGTGATTTTGCTATTAATTATCTTTTATGAAACTCGCAAATGCTTTGGATATCTCAGTCAAACTATGAACCTTTTGTAGTTCACCAGTTGCTTTTGACAACAAACCTTTGAACACTGGTCATAAAGGGGAAGTTTATGACAATTTTTGTTAAGAATTTAAGCGATACACCAAACTTCAAAGATTTTCTTCTGGAAAAACTGAACTATTTTGACATTTCCCCGCCGTTAGTGGCTGGGGACGAATGAAACAAAAACTAGACCTCAATAATGACGAAAAGTACTACCTTGGTTACTTCATAAAGCCCTTTGTGATGTATTTATGAGATAGGGAAAGCCTTGATAGCTGTAGGACGTCTAAACCCGAACGGAATAATAAGTTTATGTTGGCTTTTTCGCACAGACAACGTGAAACATGAACTCGGTCGTGAGCATTTCGTAACTCCCGATTCGAAAGCCGATATTTTTCTTGCTAAGGAACGCATTACATATCCCCACGACAGATTTGAAGAAAAACTCATATACTATCCGAATCAGTTCGTTTTCTCTTTGAAAATGCAAAATCCGCATTCGCGGAAGGCTTTTTCTGAGGTATAGTTTTTCGCGGTGATGTCCCAGTAAATTCAGAAATGTTGGCAAAATCGAGCAGTCTGATCGGTCCGCTCCATCGATGTAAACAAACGCGCTGATTGGCTTATTATATTATCTGCACTTGTTCGAGGGCGTCACACAATAACTATATGCAAACTGAACTATATACAAGTTAAGCAATATAAGCAAAGTTAAACTATATAAAGATTAAAAAACTCAAATTGAAAATTGGTGCGATCCAATAACAATTACGTCAGGCGTATTTTCTTTTTAAAAGAAAAAAGAGTTTCAGACTTTCGTTACCAAAGTCTTTTACCTCCTGATGAATACTTAGCATAAATCTTCATCATAGCACTTCCACTAGAAAGTTTTAATTAACTTTAAGGCATTGTAGGATTTATCAATTTTTTAATACCAAAAAAAATCAAAAAAAATTTTTTCAATCATAAGCTATCCGTAATGCCGGTATCCGACCGGTAACCTATGAGAATGCTCCGCTTTTAAGAAGGAAAGTGTTACCATCAACTAAAATGTCTTTCTTCAAAGTCAAAAAAAGTAATAAGTTTCATCCAAAAACGACACCAAATACGTCAAGATTGCAACAAATACCGGGTCTAGGCTTGTACAGATTGTGCTACGAAAATGCTGAAATTGTGCTCTAAAAACACTCAAAAGTTGCATAAAAGTTGCTCAAAAATTGAAAAAGTTGCTCCTAAAATGTGAAAAGTTGCTCACAAAAACGAGCACAAAGCAAGATATAACCTATTTTAAACTGCCTCTACTCCATCTAGCAAAATTTAAATTGTGTAACAGTTCCTTATACCACCCCATTCACTTGAATGAACAGAACAGAACAGAAACTTTATTTAAGGAGGCTAAGCCTCCACATTATTGAAAACTACAAGAAAAAATGAATTCTCAGTTCTGACACATACACTGTAACATCAATTATTTAACAATTAACATGCAGTTTTGGAATTGCATAATTATTAAGCCTTATAATAACTATATATATTATATAAAATCTGATAAAAACTATAAAGCAATTTGTTGGCTTGAGATGGTCATGTTTCACAGTTTTACTTCCTCTGACTGTTGTTATATCTAAGCATTACAGATGCTTCTAGGCAATCTTCGAGTGTATGCTCTTGTTGGGAAGAGAATGTGTTTAGAAGACTGAACACCCTTTCAGCAGTAGTAGAGCTAGGCTGGATAAGTAGCAGCTTTTTGACAACTGCTGCCCAGTTAGGAAGATTATCACGGTGTGCTGCCCACCAATCCACTTTTTCATCCTCGGTTGATACATTTACACCTTCAGCAGCAGCGAGATAGGCTGGTAGCACCTGAGCTAAGCTTGCAATGCAGTTATCATCATTTAGAAAGGGGTAGTTTCTGAACTCTTCCAATGAATCTGGAGTTGGTTTAAGAATTTGTACTTGAATAGGACAGCAAAGTCGTGCTACCTTAAAGGCACGAACTACTGTGTGAAACTGCCCACTGAATTTCTGTTGAAAGAAACTCAAGCCGGGCTGAATGCATGCTTTCGCTTGAGCCACAAGCTGGTTTTGTAGAGCAGCATTACCGGAAGCAATTCCTCGAGCAACTGCAGTAGTGCGTGGATAATAACCAACAGCAACAGCTTGCGAAACACCTGCCAGTTTCTCATAGCAGAAGAAGATCAGCGGCCCGTCACCCTCGAGGAAGTAGGTAGCTTTAACAAAGTGAACTCCAGCATCAACAATCGCTGCTAGCTCTAAACGCAGGTCTTGTAGATCTCGAGGATCATCTATTATATCCAATAGATGCTGACGATTTGCAGGACAAATGTTCTCATTTTCCTTTAGGAAAGGCTCAACATCGCCAAAGAAATCAGATACCTGATTCAGGATCTCCCATTTGCTCCACCATCGCGTTTCACCGTGTGATTTCATGGACACTCCTGTTTTCTCTTTCCATAATAATCGGGCAGTGTGGCTACGAGAAAATAGACTCACCCAGTAACGGGTAAAACTATCTAGGGCTCTAAATTGGAAATAATCACCCACGTTGTCAATGGTGTGAGAAAAGCACACAATGTCCATCATGTTTGGATGAAAGAATATCAGCTGACGCAAGGCTGCTCCATTCACTGAGGCTCCGTCTCTGATCGCTTCTATTAACATGTTTGGGCCAAAATGATGATCAACAGCTACATAAGACATCAGTCTCTTGGCTAATTCTTCGGTCTTTAATGCCTTAGCAAGAACTTGAAGCCGTACGAGACGCTGTGTATGCTTGAAGGTTTTCTTGTACAAAACGGATGACAACAGCAAGAGCCTCTCCTAGTCTAGTTGTGCCGTCAAAAATAATAGATACCTCCTCGGCGTTCTGGAGCTCACTTTTAACTTTTTCTTTTTCCTTTTCGAATATCGAAGGGATGAGCTCCCTAAGATGACCACAGGCAGTCAGACGGTAGCCATGTTTCTCAAGGAATGGACGAAGGTCATCAATTTTCGATAGTGGTATTCCAGCACTAAGGAAACACTCTACTAACTCAAAGCGAAACACTCTCATTTCTTGAGGAAGTGTAGAACCGCTCATTTTAAGCTTGTCTTGCTTTTTCAAACACTGCACGATAGATTGGTTTTCTTTTTTGTTTTTCGCAATACTATCCACTCCGCTTAGATGCTTTCTTGATTTAACATGTTTTTCAATAGAGCTTTTCTTCAGAGAAAGAATTTCACTGCATGCATTACATCTTAATTTTCCTTCTATAACAGCCAAATGTTGTTTAGGAAAGTCTTTCAATCTATCCCAAGCACACGTCTTACTTTTTACTGTTGTAGCTTCGATACCTCCCAGTCCTCGTCATTGAACTCTAAAAAGACTGGAACGATACCTCATTATACCAGGTCTCACGAATGAACGAAGCCGACATAGGGGCAGCCATGTAGGTCAAAAACATGCGTGGGGAAAAGTTGTATTGAACCCTTACTTTTCATTGACAGCTAATTCTGACAAATATGCAGTCCTACCGACATTGTCCTCTGTTTACTGAGGATAAAAAAAGAAAACTGTCAACAAATGCGAAATTTAGGCTAAGTTTTCGCAAGAGGTTGCGTGCTTTATCGAGTAGGGGACTGGGATGACCTGCAAATTGACCTACATGTCAGCCTCCATGGTGGCTTCAAAATACAGCTTGCAGGTATCGTTCCAGTCTTTTTAGAGTTCAATGGTCCTCGTTGTCTGTATTTTCCGCTGTTGACATTCAATTTTCGTTTCCGACTTGTTGCAGCACTTTCAGGAACCTTAAACCTTGCCCCAGCATTTACTGCCTCAGCAATGGGATCATTTCCAGGTACAATTTCCTAATCGTCTTCGTCTTGATCTGCTATAGTTATGAACTTCAAATTCAAAATGGTTGCTCTACTAACTTAAGCTAAATGGAATGTCCGCTGGAATTGTGGATGGCTGGCTCAGTTGTTTACTGTCGAGACTCGGGCTGAATTCAGTAATCGCCTAATCTGGTTTCGGCCCGAATTATTCAGGAAAAAACAAATACAAAACACGTTCTTCACTTCTTGCCTAGTTTTCACTAAAAATTTCCTAAAATTATGCTTTTGCCGGGAGAAAATTGCTTAAAGTTGCTGGGCCCATAAAAAGTTGCTCCAAACACAATAAGTTGCCAAAAAGTTGCCGAGCACAATCTGTACAAGCCTAACCGGGTCTTGATACAAACATCCATTGTTTAGCAGTAGAATTGTCAGGCTGGATCCCATTATTTACAAAACCGTTAAAGGTTATTTTCTCCAAACGTTTCGTTATAATAAAACAGAGTCAAACTTTTAAACGTACATATGACGACGAACAGTTTAAATATAAAATAATTTCCAGTTTGGGTTGTTAATATTCAGGTGCAAATGTTGCGTTTTTCTTATATTGCATGCCCTCTTCCAGTTATAGTAAGGGGGATTTGTCTTTTTGACAATTTTGAAAAATTATCAATGTTACTTGGACTCTCGAGAGATATATTGGCAGGGTGGGCGAGGGGTTGTTGCGTGCACGTATTTCTGGTTATACTAATTTCCACGGTGATATGATGTCAGCGGATACGTTATTATTGTTGAAGAATGATTGAAGACGCGAGAGGATTGAATGTTTGTCGCAAGGATGACTTCATCAGTGAGTATGGAGCAACAAATCTTGAAAATTGTGGCCTGTCCGCAACCTTACGAGGTGAAAAAAACATTGATCCAGTATTGCTGTAAGATGTCTATTCAACCTATGGAGAATGAGGCATGTCATGCCATTTTAAAACTAGCAATTCAATGGATACTTGAAGAGTCTGAAGATATATTGGTCGAAAGCGGTCGAATGATGTTGCTGTCTTGGGCACAAAACAAAACAATGGCTTTGGTATCTTTCTTTGATGAAGCTCTGTTGTTATCATTGATTGAAAGTGAAAATATTCAAACTTCACGTTTGCTGGACATTTTAATATGCGTGTTTCCATACCTACAATCATCGTCGAAAATTTACCATCATTTATGCAAAATTCTTGGCCGTCATATCACAACATGGCTCAGATTGAACGACACTATTGAATATTGCGGGGGTTTGGCGGAGTTTCTGATGAGTTATACTGACTGCTTACCTGATGAGGAAGAACAACTTTTACAAATTAACCTTTTGTTGATCCAAAGTCTAGGTAAAACCAAAATACCAAATGCGACAAAAGACCAAATGATTGAATATTTCAAGAAAACTGACCTTGTTTGTAAGTTCTTGCAGATGGTTTGGCTAAAGGATTCTTCCCAAACTTTTGTGGTGCTTTCAGTAAAAGAATGTTTTGAAATCTTAGCGAAACCTGAATTCCCAAGCACCGTGGCTTTAGCAAATTTGACCAACTACGTACCAGATGATGTCATCAACTCATTGATACATGAGGTCACGATTTCCCCTGATATACCATTTAAGGAACTTTCTGCTGGAATTTCCAAGATGGTTCAGTGGCTTGTATGGCCAAAGAAAACAAAAGTGCCTCAATGGCTTCTGACATTTTTTAAATGTCTTGTAAAGGCTGGAAAGAATAAGGTTCTTGAAAGTGTTATTCTTGCTAAGATATTACAGGTTAGCAAAAGACCTTTTGTTTTATTGTACATCATTCAAAATTCTCAGTCTGGAAACTTTGTATAATGCTTTCAATACCTTCCATGGTAGGCAGCTTGAACAGCAAGAAACACCACATCAAAAGTATACAGCTGCAATTTTGCTCACACAAATACAAAATCTGACTATTTCAGAATCATCCTCAGAGATACATGAACAGAAAATTTTCATGATTATCTGTTCAAATCTCATCATGGTTCTAACAAAACAGAGAACAGTTCGTACAAGCATTTCCTACTGAAATCTTGAATATGTTAACAGTACAAGGGTGATTTACAAGTCTTTATATCACTGCAGTGGTGAAATTTAAAAGTTTTAGTCCAAGGACAAAAACATCTGAGAATTTTGCCTTGAACTTTGGTTATCCTCAGACATTTTCATTTTATATAGGACAAACATTTATGGTCATAGACAGCAGGCATCCAACCATGTCTAACATAAAAAATTGGAAAGGTTGCCATAAAGGAAAATCAACATTTACAGAAAAACTGCTGGGAAATCTAGGGTTGGACAAAATATTTGCATACACTGTAACATAACCCCATTTTCAACATAGATTTCTATTTTTAATGATAATTATTACATGGGATTGAGAGGTATGATTAATAGTTAATAAAATTTCTTGAATCTGACATTTTGCCAACTGTCATCCAATCCATGTGAATTTAATTGTTCATCTAAACTGCCTGCAGAGTCAAGTAATAAGTTTTTTCATTTGCAGACATTTTTTACCTATTGTCAGCCATGCCCATAATGTCCACAAATAACTTTTACTCTTGTATTTATTGCAAAATATGTGAATATTAATGAGAAAACTAATCCAACAAACAACCTTATTCACCAGTCTATCAGTAAATCAATTAATCAACCTCTAAATCATTTAAATGGTTTAATACAGTATATCATGTGCATACATGCAACTATTGTGAACATGCCATTTATACCTTATTAAATACAAACTTTAAACTTTCAGGACTGGTTACATCTGATCCTTCATTTTAAATTTTAGGTCTTCAGTCGTGTCTTCATGCCTGTGGTTCGTGAAAGCAATTTTGTGGTTCTTGTTAACATGCTACTGTACTTTACCCATTCTCCAGAGGCTTTTCACATGGTGAGAAATAATTTTGCATTTTAATTTTCATTCTCATTGGTAAATTGCAAAAGCAAAGATCATTTCAAAGCATATTACAGACTAATGTATGGAATAAATCAAAAATAAACTTTTAATTCTGGGTAGGCCTGTTTTAGACAGCCAACTTTTCATGAGCTGAACCTAATAACTATTTGTGTCGACTCCAGTCTTTTTAGCACGGCTGTTGATTTATACGGCGAACCAAATGAGTCGTACCAAATGTCGTCTTGTGTTTTTGCGAACATAACTACCAGCTACTTCAATAATCGCGCGCTCCCGTGCAAAGACATAATGACGAAGTTATCGAGGAAGTTAGTGGAAGTCAGTGATGACTTATCGTCGACAAGAATTACCAAATCGGTGTAAATTAGCTGGTCTGATTGTCAATATTTCGGGTTCCAACCCCTTGGTAGAACGGACATTTAGTTTTCTGAAAAATATTTTGTCAGAGAAACGTCTGTCTATGCATCACAACACCATCAACGAGCTATTATTAAATTTATGGCAACGATAACCTACGGAGCAGAGAAGAACGAGAGGCAATCGTTGATTGAGCAGTTCAGATTCACGTGGAAAGTAAACGGCAGATAAAACTGGCCCACCTGTCACGAAAAAAAAGGAAACTCAGCGAAGGAAACATCGCTATTTCGTCGTCCGATCAAGGTAGCAATTCCGACCTCTCAGAAAGAAGCACGGATACTTTGAGTGATACTTCTTCTTAAATGGCATGATATTTTTTAAAATACCAATGGTTTAACGTAAAATTTAAAAAGTTTGCTCGGTAGGAAAGATTAAATAGTGCGTGAAAAAATGTTTTTCTAACCAGTTACCACAGTCCATGTCTTCCATTATTATAAACGTAATCGCGCGGGTCAGACGCGCGCAGCTGTTTTTACGCGTGCGATTGAACATGATTTGGTCCATATATACACTCAATCCTCCCTTATCCGGACGTCTGACATACGGTACGTCCATCTAACGGGCACTAAAATAGTCACGTGCGCGATAGCATTAATTAATACATGCACGTAGTCAAAATGGCGACAGCAGCTGTATGTGCCAAGCGAAAGCGATCAGTGCTGACTCTAGAGACGAAACTAGAAATGGTGAAAGAACTCGAGAAAGGAACTTCTCAGAGAACTGTTGGTGACAAGTTTGGAGTAGCAAAATCTACAGTTGCTGACATTTGGAAAGATAGAAAGAAAATAGCTGACGCAATAGCTTCGAGCAAGTCACCATCGTTCTCCAACAAGAAACGCTGCATCATCCGTCATCCCAAGTTTGATCTTGTAGACGAGGCCTGTTGGAAATGGTTTTGCCAGCAGCGGTCCAAAGGTGCGCCGGTTTCTGGCGTGCTTTTACAGGAGAAAGCACGCTCATTTTTCGCGAAGCTGTATCCTGATGCTGACCCACAAAGCTTCAAACGCAGCACAGGATGGCTAACAAAGTTTAATAAACGACATGGGATCAAGAATATTCAGCTAAGAGGAGAAATTCTTTCATCTGACTTGTCAGCTGTTAATCCTTTCCGTGACGAGTTGGCAAAGGTGATAGCTGATGAAGACTACACTCGTGACCAGACTTTTAATGCTGATGAAACAGGGCTATGGTGGCGCATGACACCTTCAACCTCCCTGAACTCTGGAAGAGTGACTAGAGCAGCTAATTTCAAGAAAGCAAAAGACACAGTAACACTTCTTGCATGTGCAAATGCATCAAGCAGTCATCGTCTTCCACTGACCTTCATTAACAAAAGTTCCAAGCCTAGGTGCTTCAAGCACATGGACATGAACTTTTATTCACAAAAAAAATCGTAGATGGACTGCACCATTTTTAAGGAGTGGTTTCACCAACGATTTGTACCATCTATAAGAAGATTTTGTAGTGAGAAAGGCCTGGAAAAGAAAGCACTTCTACTTCTAGACAATGCCCCATCACATCCATCAACAGAAACATTGCAATCAGATGATGGTAAGATCAAAACAATGTTTCTTCCACCAAACACCACTGCTGCCATCCAGCCCACGGATCAAGCTGTCCTTGACCCGTGTAAGCGTCGTTACAAAAGGAAGCTGCTTGCACATATAATTTTAGAAGATGAGTCAACAGACTAGTCTGTACCGGAAATTCTGAAGTCCATAACAATAAAAGATGCAGTTTATTGGATAGCAGCAGCATGGGAAGAAGCAAGCTGTGATAGCCTTCGTAAGGCTTGGCGTAATTTGTTACCTCAGTCTGAGCCTGACGAATCCAGCAAAAACTCTGAGAATGACTCCACTGATTCGATTTCTGACGTGATTAAAATTGCACTCTCCAGTAGGAGAGGACATACAACACGATTTAGCGGACTGGATGCAAGCAGACAACAATGATCCTGGACATGAAATTCTTGATGATGATGAGATTGTAGAGGATATGATGGCGGAATGTGGGGATGGTGATCGTGATGAGCAAAGTTCTGATGAGGAAAGTTCCGTCAGCCGTATTACTGCTAGTGAAGTGTTTCATGCCCTTGACACTACCATGAGTTGGCTTGAGCAAACCGGCGCAGATAGTACTCATCTACAACTAGTAGAGAAATGGCGTGATGAGGCTGCTAGAATGAGACATCAGGCTAAAAAGCAAACTAGCATCAAATCGTATTTTAGTTCAAATTAAATGTACATGTATTATACTTATTCACTCATTTTGCATACATACATATTTTAACAACTGTATAACCAATTAACCATTACAATCATTTTACATGTGACTGTTCTGAGTTGCGGGCATATCCGAGTTATGGGCAGTTCCCGGTCCCAGGGTGCCCGGATAAGGGAGGATTGAGTGTATGTATGTGTATATATATATATATATATATATATATATATATATACATACATATATATATATATATATATATATATATATATATATATATATATATATACATACATATATATATATATATATATATATATATATATACCAAATCATGGCAAATTTCCGGCAAGTAGAGCTGCTCGATACAAGATTGTGGAACTATTTAACAATATAATATATTTGGTCTAAATATTACAGCTTTTCATTACACGGTGTTTCATGCTTAACGCAGTTGTCAGATGACTAAATACTACAAGGTGATCACTGAAGTTACATGTTGTTGCGGGGCAGAAGTGCTAATTGACTGGTGGTGGATCTTTGAGGTTGCACAATTGGTATTTATTCATATGTCGGCAGCTTGACAGTAGTTCATTCCGTTTTTTGAGTATTTCCTGTTTCGGGTGAATTATGTGGAATTTTTCGGTTAAGCAAAGTTCACATCTTTTGGAGCCGTTTTGGAAAGCGGGTGTTCTGTCTAGAATAGACCACTCAGTTTAGGCGTTGCCAATATTGTTGTCTCGCAAATTCCAGATATACTTTGACAGTTCCGTTGCATTGACGCCATAGAAACAAAATCAACGCCACGGGACTGTCAAAATACATCTGGAATTTGCGAGACAACAATATTGCATTTCTACAAAGCAGTCACCAATAAAAAGGAAATATAATTTCTGTGGCATCGATCTTGAACAGGTTCATCCCATCTCTTATTTGAGGGTTGTATTATCATGTGACTTGAAATGGGCTCAGTATGTTTCATCCATTTCCGGGAAAGCGAGTAAGGTCTTGGGCATGTTAAGGACAAATCTATGGAATTGCCCACAGGACGTTAAGGAAATTGCATACACGACTCTGGTTCGTCCAAAGATCGAATATACTAGTCAAGCTTGGGACCCATATTTTAAAAAAGGATATTGTCTACATCGAACGCGTACGGAGAAAAGCAGCTCGTTTTTACACAAATAACTATCATGCATTTGCCAGCGTTACTTATATGATAAATGACTTAGAATAGATTGGCTTGCAGTTAGGAAGGGAAATGTTTAGGTTAAAACTAATGTATAAGATGAGTCGCGGGCTTGTTGATATCGATGTTAATTGTTATCTTTGACCCTACAGTAGCAGAATCAGAACTCGTGGTAACCATAATTCATAATTCATATTCAAAATAAGGCTACTAATGCAAGAACGTATATTATTTTTCATTTTTCCCTGGAACTATTAAAGTATGGAATAGTCTCCCAAGGATGTAGATGAAAGTAATTCTTGACTTTTAAATTTAAGCTCTTATCTTATTTAAGAATTTTAATTTTATTTTACCTAATTGTTTTTTGTAGTTGGTGCGATGTCTTATAGATTTTTACCGATTTAATTAATGTAGATGTAGATTAGATTTTATAACTTCCTTCGCGAATTTGCGTATTAAAGGGTTGGTGTTTTAAGGATTGAATCGCCGCTCCAAGCCACTGCAATTACGTGCCTATCGCTGACAATACTATGGCACAGTCTTCGCGTGATAATATACCAACTGACCAAACACATAGGAAACAGAATCTAATACCAAAAGTTCGAGGTTTTAAAATAGCAAGTCTCAATATAACTAGTCTTGTAAGGCACATTGATGAGTTAAGGATATACATGAGTGAATATACTGGCAATTAATGAAATGAGACTTGACCAAGATGTCCTCAGAGAAGTGGTTTTTATCCCGAGTCACACATTGATATCTAAAGATATAACTAGATTTAGTGGTGGCATTGGTTTGTACATTAGAAATACCATCAATTTACGGGTTAGATCAGATCTAAGCAATGATGAAATTGAAGTTCTTACAGTAGAAATAGACAAGTATAAAGTAAAACCGTTTCTTATTAACACATGGTATAGGCCAGTGGTTCCCAACCTGGGGTCCGCGGACCCTTTGGGAGTCCGCAAACAATTTTTGGTGGTCCGCCGAGACTAAGGGGTCCGCCGGGGGTCCGCGCAAAAGGGACGGGGTCTGCAGAATGTAACTATTTTTTTTGGCAAATGACTACCTGCAAGATTGGTTCAACTATTTTTTATTGCAAACTACCGCTCAATATCGCAAATTCCGAAGGGTGTAAGTGTAACATAAGAACTCGTAATTTTGAGGTTTTAACAGGTCACACCTTAATCTCATGTTACATGCAACCACGCTTCGCCTGTTCACTCCGAGCTTTGTTCGTACAGGAAAAGTTTTCCAGCGTTTATCTGGCCATAGATTGATCATGAGTTCGAAACGATCTGCCGCTGGACCGCTGGGAAGATTAAACTGCGAGGATACAATGTTGAGTACTTAAAACTTGGTTTTATTCCATGCCGAACTGAGCAAAGCAAACCTGAATGCATCTTTTGAGGAGAGATTTTAAGCAATGAAGCAATGAAACCGGAGAAGCTGCAGTTTCAGTTGGGAAGGGGGTCCGCTGACTTTTTTTAAAATTAGTGAAGGGGTCCCTGGGAAGCAAAAGGTTGGGAACCACTGGTATAGGCCACCGAATTCGCCAACAGAAAAGCTTAAAGAATTTGAGAAACTCTTGCAGATTATTGATACGGAAAAGAAAGAAAGTATAATAGTTTGAGATTTAAGCTGTGACCTCTTTAATAACGATACCACCGACCTCCACATAAGATAATTGAAATTTGTGGCAAAATTCTATCAGTACAGACAAGTGATCGATGAACCAACAAGAATTACAAGTAATATTAAGTCCTTAATTGACCATTTCTACACAAATAAACCTGAAAACATTGTAACTTCAGGAGTAACAAAACTCACTATTAGTGATCACTACCTGGTCTACGGTATTCGAAAATTCCCTTCTCTGAAGTAATGAAGCTACTTTGAACTTTAGCAATGAAGCTTTTCTAGAGGATGTGGGATATTTAATGAAATTAAACGTAGATCGGTATAAAGATACAAATGAGGCGTGATTTGTATGCAAAAATAGTTTTATGCAAATTATTGACAAACATACCCCATTATAGAAACGCAAAATAGGCAAGAAACGAGCTCCTTGGATGACAAAACAAGTTTTAAAAGATAAGTGGCAAAAGAATTACTTAAAAAAAGCTTGCAAAACGAAAGATACAAAAGACTGGATAATTTATAAAGAGGCTAGGAACCGTTATAACAGACTGATAAAAAGCACAATCCGTGATTATTATACCAAAGAACTACGGCAAAATAAAGGTAACATGAAAGGTACCTGGAACAGTATAAACAGTTTAATTAACAAACAATCCAAATCAGTTAATATCACGTACTTTCAAGGTGACAATAACAAAGAAATTGAAAAGGGCGGCATCCCAAACGCCTTCAATAAACATCAAGGCCCAGCAGAGAATGCGTATAACAGCCATAAGTTGAAGTGTTTTAAAACACATGTAATTGTAACGTTTCATTGCGTCTCGCAATATCATCTGAGTGTGGAAAATTTTTATGACAAGCTGTATATATTACATGCAAATGAGATAAGCTATAAAATTACAAATGACGTAAGAGCAAATTACCGTTTAAAATTACAAGCTGTTTAAAATTAAAATTATAGTATTTTTTAAGTTTTTAATTTTATTAAATAATATTTTAATTTTAAACGACTTGTAATTTTAAACGACTTGTAATTTTAAACGATAATTTACTCCTATGTCATTTGTAATTTTATGGCTTATCTTATCTGCATGTAATATATATCGCTTGTCATAAAAATTTTCCACACTCTAATGATGTTGCGAGACGCAACGAAAGGTTAGAATTAGACATGTTTTAAAACACTTCAACTTATGGCTGTTATACGCATTCTCTGCTGGGCCTTAATTTTTATTATTAAGCTACGTTTTCCGCCTGGTTTATCACTAGCCTTCAATAAACATTTCGTTCAAATTGGAAGTAATTTATCGCAGCAAATTCCTAATACAAAATATCCCCCTGAACATTATATCAGTGAATTTCAGGAACAATTTACCTTTCACGAGATGTCGGAACAGGAGGTAACCACTCTTACTAGGCGTATCAACTAATAAGGCAATAGGCTACGATAAACTGTCCGCTAAACTAGTAAAACTAGCTGCGCTATTAATTGGTAAAACACTAGCTGTAATTTTTAACAAATCTATTGCAACTGGTGTATTTCCGAATGACTGGAAAATTTCTAAGGTTACTCCCATTTATGAAGATGGTCCAAAGGATAACATGGACGACTATAGGCCTATATCTGTAATCTTGATTATTGCAAAAACATTGGAGAAACTGGTGCATAACCAACTCTATTTCTATCTTATCGAAAATAATTTGCTTACTAGTTCACAGCATGGCTTTAGGTCCTAAGCATTCTACTGCAACTGAACTACTTGAGATTACTAACAGATTGTATGACAATATTGATGTTGGCCAAGTAAACGGAGTTGTCTTCTTGGATCTCAAGAAGGCATTCGATACAGTTGACCACCAAATACTGCTAAAGAACTTATATCTATATGGCGTAAGGGGGACTGCGCATAACTGGTTTAAATCATATCTAACAAACCAACTTCAATATTAGTAGGTAAATCGACAGCTCTCCTAGCCACTAAAAATGATTACTGGAATACCCCATGGATCTATTCTTGGCCCACTGCTATTTTTAATTTACATCAACGACCTTCCAAATTGCTTGGAAAAATCAAATTGTAACATGTTTGCCGACGATACACAAATTGAGGTAACAAGTAACAATATCAGTTGGATCTCAACTTCATTGAACGAAGATTTAGCAAATATTTCTGATTGGATGTCTACAAATAAATAAAGTCTAAATTCTAACAAAACAGAGTATATGATCATAGGTTCTCAGAAAAAATTAAAGCAAATTAACTCAGACCCATCAATAAACCTTGGTGATTGTGTCATACGGAGAGTTAAGATTACAAAATCACTTGGACTAATGATAGATGAAACTTTAATCTGGGATGAGCTAGTCAACCTGATAACAAAAAAAGTTAATAAGTGCCTCAGTGTCCTAAAGCAACTAAGAGTCTATGTAGGCGTAAAAATATTATTACTTGTATATAAAACCTTGGTATAGCCTTATTTTGACTATTGTTCTCAAGTATGTGGATGTCTTGGTTCCACACTTTACGATAAACTACAACGACTACAAAACAGAGCTGCACAAATCATTACTACGTGCGGTTATGAGGCTCGATCTGATCATTTATTGAAGCATCTAAATTTGCAAAAACTGAATATAAGAAGGAACCTGCAACTGTGTACATTAATGTACAATATTTATCACGAAATATTGCCAAGTACCTTGACTAACCTTTTTATAAAAGTTGATCAGGTGCATGAATATCTAACAAGACAATCCAGATATGACTTCCTACCCCCTAAGCCTAACACCAACTACCAGAAAAAAGCTTTTAGCTATAGAGGTGCAGTGGCTTGGAATACTCTTCGAAATGACCAAAAAATTGCAGCAACAATACAAATTTTTAAGAAGAAAATTAAGAATTTTTAACTTTTTAATTCGTTTTGTACAGTGTAAACATTATATAGAATTATGGTTTTTGTATATACTGTGTGCGTTACCCACGACCTATTGGAAGATCACTGTTTTTTTGAAATTTTTCCTTTTATAGATATTCTATTGGTGAAATAGTAGCGTCCTTGTAAATAAAGATTATTACTATTACTATTTTATTATTACTATTACTATTCAAAAAAAACGCCCAGGAGTGCTTTATCGGATTTAAAACACGAGGCGATATATATTACATATATAAATTTATATAAACGCAAAGTGAGATTTTAAATTGGTTAGGGAATAAGTTGCGTTGAAGATATTGAGATGCTACGTATTTCAAAAAAATCTAATGCCTAGATGAGATGCCAGAATATACACGAGCAATGCGCTTTTTCACTCGTCTTTTCAGCAGATGTGTTGGTCGAATGCATTCAAATCGTTTTCTTGTCTCCGTAACAGGTTCTTCCCTTTGTTCCACATCTCGTGGATCGTTTAAGAAGTGAAAAGAATGAAAAATCGTCAAATTGTTTAAATGCGTTGGGCGAACTGATGTACACATTGATGCACAGATTTCCTGATGACAAAGACCTGTACACACCAATTTTACTTTCTTTGAAGGTAAGACGATAAACAGAGTACTAAAGTCTGACACTGCATGATCGAATCCTCGATCCTGCATGGGAACCTAGTCCAGTTCTGTGGTTTTAACCTCTTTGTTTGCACTCGAAATTTCCCTTCTACAATTTTCTTTTACATTTAATTGAGAGTAAATGTCACTATAAATGTAAATTAACTCAACCGATTCATTGCCATTGCCTTTCACCGTATGTACCAAATTCATAGACAGGCTACCAGCAACGGCCTTAATGGCTGCGTCAGCTGGGACCCGGACTAAAGTTTTTGGGTCGTGCATTTAGTGGTCATAATTTTCGGCAATTGATCTCGGTTGATTCTTTTTAGTCTTCCCTGGGTGTGCATGTCCGATTGGATTCAGATCAAAGTTGTCGGCAAAACCTCGAATTTTGCTCAGTCAATCCGATTCGAAACATGCCTCTAGCCCATAAACACTTTTTGTCACGGATTTGCGACAGCTAGCCTAACGACAGCGATGCTGGGTGAAAGATATTTCCATTACTTCTAATGACGCAAATTGTTTCGGAAAAGCCTTTATGGAGGACTTTCTCTCCATAACTGTGTATTAAAAATTTTCCTTCCACAATATAACAATTTAGTGTAATTACACAGGTGATTATCGACAATCTCGCATGGCGATTGGCCAGAAAATTACGTTCGTGGCGGCTAGCTTTGTAAATGTTCGCCTCAGGCTCATTTTTTAAATAATATATAAGTTGAAATTTGTAGTGCCCACAACTTGTCGGCGGGAATTCGTCTTGACCTGTAAAAGGCGTAAGTTCTGGAAGGCTAAGGCGATGTTTTACGGGACAGGTTTTAACGCGTCATGCATGTTGCCGGCGCAAGAATTTCGTTAAAATCGTTTGCAAGTAAGTGGCTTGTAGCAAACTAAACAACATTTGTGAAGTTAAAAATGTACCATCTCATTTAAGTAATGACGTTTTTATCTTTGATTCGTAGATCTCTTGTAGGGTGTCAAGCAGGAGAAAAATAGGCATGAATGAATTATATCTGTTTTTATTGATATCCATTCTTTTAATAGAGTTATTTCTGTCACCAAACATGTATACCTTACAACGTTATATAAAATACAGCGCAACTTAAGGCAGTTTATTACGATGAAAATTCAAAAGCTGTGCGCTGCCAAAAATACGAAGACGAGAAACCAACGTTTTAAGCATGGAGCCATTCGCTCGAAACTTTTGTTTCTCCTTTTCGTATTATCGGTAGTACACAACCTTCAACTCCTTTCTCTGTTGATCTTCTATAATTTTACTCTGACTAATGTCAGACGATTTTACTCGCCAATGGGTGGCCCCACAGGAGACAGATAAACCTTTTCTGTCCCCATAAAATATCAGGTTATTCGTCCCATTACAATCGGTTGACAGGATGTTGTGATTTCGGAAAAAAAAGTGCCAAAAATGTTGTAGAATCCAAAGGAATTGAATTTTAGCAGCAAAAGTTGACTGTTGCCAGTGGTATAGCCAGCTGCGACCTCTCTTTTGCACAGGCAATGCGACTTTCGTAGGGGGAACTGTTGGGTAAAAGCAAAATGATCTTAAACGAAAAGTCTTCCTGTCTGATATCTTTATTTTCAATTTGGAAAAGTTTTCAAAACTTGGGGAGTGGCTAGACCCGATGCTCAATTTATTGCAAAAGTATTCAAAGAACATATGTCATTTACCAGACTTCTCTGTAAGTCCCTAAATTCATGTCTCAAGTAAGCCCCTAGAGTTAAGTCTCGAGTCTATGAGAACAAGTCCCATGTCAAGTCTCAAGTCTCTGAAACCAAATTTGAAGTCATATTTGAGGTCTCTGCCAGCCAGTTTCAACTCTAGTCTCAAGTCTTTTCACATTGCCAAACCGAGTAGACACACAGAACGTCCCAGTGATTACCGAAGACGCTCAGCTTTTCGCTATTGCCATGTAAAGGTGGTCGTTCAGATAGGTTTGAGAATGCGGTCATCAAGTCTTGGCAGTAAAGGCGGATTTTTTCAGGGAAGGGAAGATCGTACAGACAGTGAAACCATATCAATATTAAAGCACAACACGGTTCTTCACGACCAGTTAAATTTCTTGTTTCTGCAGCTTGGAACAGCTTTCGCGCGTTTTTATAAGTTTTAATAGGCACTCGAGCACTTCCTGTTTCGTGTACACGGACACGGTCACACTCTTGTTTGTAACAAAAACGAACACTTGCCTCTCGTATTTTGCTTCCATACTGGTTTATTTTAAAATGGTCCCTCATCAAAGAAGCGTCTTTTTCGTCACCAGAAAGTGGTTGCTGGTCACGTTTGACAGTTGGTCGCTCATTGCCGGTTCATTTTAAGTTTATAACTATTAATTGTCTCTGCCGGAAGTGGTCGTGAAAGGGTATGTAGCCGTAAAACATTGGGATCGTAAAGCTCAGGTTCTAACTAGATTAGTACATTTATTATTCTGAAAACAACTGAAATCACACACCACAGATTCAGTTTCCAAGCAGCTATGAAAGATAATGAGCATTTTTGCTAGTTTCAAAACTGTGTGGTCAAAGGCTTAGGAAATCAAGGAAAGCATCAGATCATTAAAATAGACCACACCGCAAAATTGGTAAATTTTTGCTTAACTCTATTTATCCTTAACATGGCAGTTTTTGCGGATTGCTTTCTCTTGTACTTCGCTGAATGATTGATTGCATTGTCAGTGCTTTTAAATTCAAGTAAGACGCAAGTCTCAAACGGCAAAATACCAAGTCTTTAATCAAGTCTCAAGTCAGTTAAGGCAAATCCGAGTCGAGTTGCAAATCGCAAAATGTTGCAACTCGAGTGCGACTCGAATCCGAGTAACCGACTTGAGCCGCCAACCCAGCCATTTGCACTCGATCAAATGCACTGTTAGGGCCTACGCCTGGGGATCGGACCCGCGAACTTCCGAATATAGTGCAAGGAAGACTTGTTTCTCACAAGGCACTTACACTTCTGCAATAGGTACGTTATGATCGTTGGGATCTTTCCAATCGTAGATTCCATCACAAACTCTTGATTGTTGTCGATCAGTCAGTGCGATTATCGTAGAGATGATAACCGGCTAATTCCTGCCACCGTATTTGCATGTTCGAATACCCATTCGGTCACTGCGACCGCCCTGGACTTTCTTCAGCGCTTGTAGCAATGAAACGGAAATATAGCTAAACAAAGCTATTTAGTAATACTCCCTCTCAGGACAGCGATCATTTCATCAATTTTTAACACCAAACTGTTTAGTTTGGACAAGAAAATTAAACTTTATTTTTCAGAACCAGGATGGTCAACTTAAAATCCACTGGTACACGAAGTACAACTAACTGTTTATATGGAAGGCGAACTGGCCTGTTAAACTAAATAGTTATCACTGCATAGTTTTTTCTCTTTTAAAAAATTCTTTGCGTTTATGGACAAACGAGCTAGCGTGGCAAACGGAATCTCGCTTGAAACTGGCGAGATATCGGTGAATGTGAGGGAAATTTCCCATGTAAATACTCATTAGCCAGGATGACCCGCTTACCTGTACTGCTTCTTCAAAAGAATGCGATAGTTTCACACGCTTATACTGTCAGTTGATAACTGTATGTGAGGCGTGTAGATAGAATGCAGAAACGGACGGCGCAAGAAATACAAGAAATTACAAAAACTTAATTAATTAATATTAAATAAATAATTCAATAATGATTGAATAAATGAACAAAGAATGCCTGAATGTCACCAACTACATTTCGACAAACATATCTCATTACGAATCACTGTCGCATTTAGAGTCGTAGAGTTCAAGTCGTCCGTATTACTTCGACGTGCTTCCAATGGCGAGATGATTACTTTGAGCAAACCAGCGGGGCTTTTGTGGGTTCGCCCCTTTCTCCAACCCTTGCGAACCAATTCAAGGAAGACTTCGAGAACAAAGCAATCTCCAATAGTTCACTACTACCGAAATCATGGTAACGTTACGCGGACGATATCCTAACTATCTGGTCCCATGGCAAAGAACTTGTGGATTACTTTCTCTACTATCTCAACAACATACACCTCTCAATCAAATTTACCATGAAAATAGAAAATGAGCATAAGTCAACCTTTCCTCGACGTTGTCCTATCTAGAAAAACCGGTGGGTCCTTGAGCCACTCTGTCTACCGCAAGCCTACACATCCATACCGTTACTTGAACTGTCGATCTTTTCACCACCGCAAAATCAAGCCCTTGGTTCATTGTGCACACTTCATCGGCAACTGGGAAAGTATAAACAAGGAGCTAGAACACCTGAACGTAGTTCTGAAGAATAATGGTTTTCCACGTGATATGGTATTTCTACAATCCAGATCACAATCATCCGCCAAAAAAGTAAATTAGTCACCCCTGTTGTTTACCATACATCGGTTCTGCATTCCACAAAATCGAGCGAATACTCGATTAAATCCGGTATCCTAGTATACCACAGTCCCCATCTGAAAATCCATCAACTAGTTTTCACTCATAAAGACAACGAACTGCAACTTGAAAGACTGTGTGTACCGTATCCCTTGTGGTTTAGTTTACGTCGGTGAAAGCCAAAAAAAGTGCTTTTATTTATACTGGATAACCCTATCAGCTACCTAAGCTGTTTTCTCCAGAGATCCAGTAAGGGCCACCCCTCATGGGTCCAGTGTTACTGCAGGAGGAAACCGGAGTACCCGGAGAAAACCTGCGATGCTTGGTACAGTCAAACTGGACAACACTCTTCTCACATATGACAAAGGTAACTTTAATCAGATCACTGCACGGAGCCGGAATCAAACCCTGGTCACAGTGGTGAGAGGCACGTACACTACCACGGAGCACGATCATCGTATCAAGTGGGAAGAATCTAAACTCCTCATCCCAGTCAAAAATTATTTTGCAAGACAAATCAGGGAATCAATCGAATTATTAAAATATTGAACAATTCCTCAGGACAGCAAACAGCTCAATGAATTATGGTTGACAGGTTACTGTTAATGCTAACAGTTTCTTTTCTAATTAGAATTTTTTGTAAGTGTTCTCATATGACGAGTGCATGTAGATGGACCGGTATATTTTGGAACTCTGACGCTAACAAATGGTTACAGCTTCTCCGACCACAGCCCCAGTTCACGGATCGAAAGCTCAGATAAATAAATTATACAAGGTGTAGCCCAAAAAATTTTAATTAAATAAAAAACAAACTAAAAACTGTTCAGATTTATTACGAATTGACCAAATTCATAAGAAACCAATTACACAACTGACCCTTGTGATCCAGAAGCAGTAGGTAACTCGGGCTTGGCCTTCGCCGAATGTCTGTTAATTGAAAAAATGGGCTCATTGTCTGTTTGTTAAATGTAAGAACGACAGGAAGTTTGGAGAACAATAAATGGCCGTGCGAGTGTTTCCACAATGTCGAGTTCTCACGAACTTTTACGGCGGTTTATACAACTCAATAGCAAAACGGATCAATGTTTTTTAAATCGTTTATTCAATAACTTGTAGAAACAGCAGAAGTTGATCTCCTTTATCACCTTCAAGGGATAAATTCTCTTTTCTTTTCATGACGTGCAGTATAAGAGGATGCATTAGATGAGGGGTATAGTGGTGGCTTTTTCACTTTTTATATCGATCTAAAGCTATCAGCTCGTCAACGAAAACGTCCTCGAAATTCTTACTTTATAAATTTCATGCATAAAATAGCCAGTAAAGAAATAGTGGTTATCGTTTTTTGTTCTATAAAAATAAATTCTCCTTGTTGATCATGATGACGCTCATGGTGGCCTAAGTTTTTCCATGTCCAAAAATGGTTAGTCGTCAACAAACTTAGCCTGAATGTGGCAAAGACTGAATTTATGATCATTGGATCTAAGCCAATGATGAAGAGTATATCAAATTCACTACCCAATATTAAAATTGATGACAAATCAATCAGTCAAGTTAATGAATGTAAAACTCTTGGGGTAATAATTGATCAGCACTTGTCTTGGAAAAACAACACTAACTATATTTGTAAAAAAATAACTTCAGCAATATCAGCCCTTAGATGCTTAAAAGATTTCGTTGACAAAGATTCACTATTATCCGTGTACAATTCGACTGTTCGTCCATACTTTGACTACTGTTGTGAAGTATGGGATGGTTTTGGTGAAACCCAATCAAAGAGGCTTCAAAAATTGCAAAACAGATCTGCCCGAATAATTACAAATATGAGTAATGATGTAGATCACTCGATTGCTCTGCACGCATTAAATTGGGAACCTTTGAAAGTTCAAAGGAAAAGGGCAAAGTCAAAAATGATGTTTAAAATATTGAACAACATGGGTCCGAAATGCCTCTCAAACCTCTTTACCTTTAGAAGCGATGTTTCAGATTATGACCTACGTGATACGTCGCTTAAACTTTCTTTACCAAAACCGCGTACAAACAGCATGAAAAAAAGCTTTTTGTTTGACGGAGCTAAACTATGGAATAGTTTACCTGAGCAAATAAGAAGGTGCACTTCTTTCACGAGGTTTGAAACTAAAATCGCTGCTCACAGTATCGCCTACAGCACTTAACATTTAATTCTGTAAATATACTTTTAATTCTGAATCTATCTTTTCATTACCAAGTCCTAGCTTCCATTGTAAATACCTTAGCTATTAGCGTAGACCTTAACTAACTAAGGAATCTCTTGTAATTTGTACACATTTTTTTTTTTTTTAATTTTCTCACGCCCTTCGTGGAAACCAGCATATGTTGTCGAGGCTAGCGTGAATAAATAAAGTTATCAGTTTATCAGTTATCAGTTATTTTTCAAACACGGCTTTCGGCCGATCAACTTACAAGCTTTCGAGCTGTTATTTTATAATTAATTAACATTCTCAATCTTCTTTCTGATTCACTTGATCGTAATTGATAAAACAACACAAAGTGTTTCACCGCATAAATTGTACATTTGATTATACGTTTAAATACCCATATTCTTATCTTTACAGGATGTTCCTAAACCTTCTTACGAAGCAATGACCAAGTGGTTACATTCCATTGATGTTCCACTTACTAGTGATGAAAACAAAGCAACTTCACCTCGGTTTTGGTCTCAGGAAATGATTGCTTCAGTGAAAGGAACAAGAAAGACAGGATTGGTAAATTTAGGGAACACCTGTTACATGAACAGTATCTTACAATGTCTGCTTATGCTTGATGTGTAAGTATTTACATTTTTTTTGTCGTTGCTCACGTTTTCTATGCCAGCATTGGATGATGAAAGAATACAGGGTAACATTTGGGAAAGATAATGCATCTTAATATACCGCTAATGTTAAGTTCACTTTGTTTAGGGTAGATCTTAAATTCCGTTTACGTTGTTAGCATTTAGGGCACAGCACGACTAAAATTTTGGCACAGGTGCCGCTTTTTTTCGGACACGGTACGGGTGATTTTCTCATTGCAAACGGTGCGGACTTCTTAAAATTTGGTACTGTGCCTGAAAGTTTAGCCATGCAGTGCACCTCTGTGTATGTAGCTGTGCCGTGCCCAAAATACTACAGGGTAAACGGGGGGTTAATATGAGCCGTTCTCTGTCGTTTGCAAGGACTATTTTGAAACTTTATTTGTCTTTATTTAACAAATAGAAAATTGTTCGAGTGTCTATGCACTGCAATTGAACATGAATGAAATCATTTCATCCGGAAAAATACCTATTGGAAGCGTATGCTGTTTCTACTACAATACAAAAAACACAAAATTCATTATCTATTTGTTTCATCTGACGATTGCGCTAAGCTTGAAACACAGTGTAATGACAAACTGTAATATTTAGATCAAATGTATTATATTATTAAATAGCTCTACAATCTTGTATCGAGCACTCTACTTGCCGGGAAATTTCCCATGATTTCGTCCATTTATATATATATTTCTAAAATCATTATTAATTCATGAGGAAAAGACAAAAGAAAATCATAAGAGTGTCGGATCTATATATGTGACAAAGATACATGTGCCTTTATACATGAAGAAGTTCAATTTTTTCGGCTTACGAAAGATAAATTTCCAAACTTTGTTCACGAATTAGCGTATTAGGAGGTTCATTTTAGAAGACATTTAAAAAACTCGCAGTTCGTGCTTTATCGGGTCTAAAACACTCGGCTATCGCTTCGTGTTTTAAGTAATATTTCAAGTACGAGTTGGTGTTCTTCCTCCGATTTCTAGATACCGAGAAACGAGTTGAAAAACGAGGCAAAGCCGAGTTTTTTTAACGAGTTTTGAGGTATCTAGAAATTGGAGGAAGAACACTAAACGAGTGTTTGAAATTACTTCTCAAACGAACCAGTATTTTAGGAAAAATTCAGTCAAAAGTTGGAAAAATTCAGCTGTAATCTTCCTCGGATTTCTAAATACTGATTAATTATGTATTTCTTTTGTTTTTTCTTCGTGAATTATTAGTGAGTTTGAGAAATCCCGATAAAGCACTCCTGCTCGGTTTTTAAATATTACATATAAGTGGACATATATATATATATATATATATAGATAGATAGATAGATAGATAGATAGATAGATAGATAGATAGATAGATAGATAGATAGATAGATAGATAGATAGATAGATAGATAGATAGAGATAGAGAGAGATAGAGAGAGAGAAAGAGAGAGAGAGACAGAGACAGAGAGACAGAGACAGAGACAGAGAGAGGGAGAGGGAGAGGGAGGGAGAGGGAGAGGGAGAGGGAGGAAGAGGGAGGGAGAGGGAGGGAGAGAGAGAGAGAGAGGGAGAGGGAGGGAGAGGGAGAGGGAGAGGGAGGGAGAGGGAGGAAGAGGGAGGGAGAGAGAGAGAGAGAGAGAGAAAGAGAGAAAGAGAGAGAGTGAGATAGAGAGAGAGATAGAGAGAGCAAATAGTAATAGTATTTTGCTTACCTCAAAGCCGCAACAGTCAGTTTCATCTGTGGGGAATCTTCAGGCGGAAAAGGCAGATTTCGAGCTCGGTGTTGTTTGAGCTTTCAAAGTATATTTGGGAATTGAAAGAAAATAAACAAGATTTTAGGATTGATTGGTCAATATTAAAGCGCGCTATTTCGTACAGAGGAGGATCTAACAGATGTAATTTGTGTTTGGAAGAAAAATTTCTCATACTGAATGAAAAAAACAAGGATTCATTACTAAACAAAAAGTCAGAAATAGTTTCGGCCTGCCCACACAAAAACAGGTTTCGTGTAAAGAACTTGAGAACAATAGATTCGTTTCCACACCTACACGCCCACGCTTCGGCGGCAAGCATATAAGCGGCCCGCATTTCGAAATCTGCCTTTTCCGCCTGAAGATTCCCCACGGATGAAACAGACTGTTGCGGCTTTGAGGTAAGCGAAATACTATATATATATATATATATATATATTGTATATGAATGAGCTCGCTATCCGGTCTGTACGCAAAATGACGCACGCTGATTGGCTGCCTAGCCGTGTAATAAATTTTTCGTACAGACTGGCAAGTTTTGGCGGGAAAATTTCCGAGTTGATTTCAAGAAAAACAAGCCAGATTCACGTACCTTTTACAGAAGATTTATAAAAACAAACGACGAAAAAAGAAGTTAAATGTTTTCAACGATAATTTTAAGCGGAAAACTAGACGAATAGATGCAAAAAACTACGAAGTAATAGGTCAAAACAAGCAAGTAAACCTAAGCCAATAATTCAAGAACCCAAAGTTTCGTTAAAAGCGATGAAGAAAGGAGCCAAAAGCCATATAGTAAAAACCTCAGGGAAATACTTTCCCGTACAGACCTCACACTCGGTTAATAAGTAATCAATATATATATATATATATTAACCGAGTGTGAGGTCTGTACGGGAAAGTATTTGTCTGAGGTTAGTACGATTGTACGATATACGGTTATACGATTTATACGAGGTTAATAAGGAATTTATTGGAACATACCTGAATCTGGTTTGTTTGTCCTCAAATCAACTCGGAGATTTTCCCGGCAAAACTAGCCGGTCTGTACGGAAAATTTATTACTCGGCTAGGAAGCCAATCAGGGTGCGTCTTTTTGCGTATAGACCGGCTAGCGAATTCAGACATTTAATATATATATGTATGTATGTATGTATGTATGTATGTATGTATGTATGTAAGTATGTATGTATGATTAGCCTCTAGCTACCCCAACTGGTAATCGGAACCAAGGTCTCTGCCTAAGCGTATCAACGCTCTAGTCCAGTGATCTATTAGGACGTCGGATGAGAATTGCTGCTCTAGTTCAACAAATGCGTACAGTTGCTTGACTAACCCCTCACAAAAAATGGGGAATTTTTATACAGTTATCTCTCGGGAAACGGTGAAAATGCCATTTCAATGTTCTACATACTCAAATACTTGCCAGGGGAAGCGTTGCCTTGGAGCCCTCTAGAAAGATACGTTTGTTACTGATGAAAGTACTGACGAGTTACACGCCGCCGTCTCGTGGACCGCCTCCCGCTCCCCTCCGCACGATTGTGCATGTTTGCCCCAATTCCTTCGTTGTTTGTATAAATGAAGTTTAACTTTAATTTTACTTACCAACTTAAAGTAGACTTAATTTTAAATGTTTTTGGTGAAGTCCTATGAACTCTTCTTTTTATTCAGGTTTCGAAACAAACTGATGTCAAGACGTGCGTCTCCAACCCGAAATCCAGTTATGTATAGTCTCCAAGATGTTTTCACATTTCTAATTTATTCAAAGGTAAAACAAACTTTAAATGTGATAGTTTTCGTGTTCTCAATATTCGTTATAGGAGTATATTTATTTCAGTATGAAATTGTGATCTCGCCCAATCAACATGTTTTGCTGCCAGAAACTGAGAGGAACTATGTCCAGTAGTTTCTTGACCGTAATTTCCGTCACAAGCAAAGCACACGTTTAAAATGCGAGAATATCAATGCATATACCAGCTTATTGTTATCAAAGTTCTTCAGTAGCTTGTCATAGAAGCTTGGCATGTCTATTCATAAGTCAGATTTTCCAAACGGTCCGTCTAGACTCTCGTTGCTAAGGGTTTCCAAAAAACAAAACTTAGAGAATTGTCGTTAATATGTTTTGATATATCTAGTCGTATGCTTGGGTCATTTCTTTGCAACGAAATTCAAAATTTAGGTTGTCAAAGAATTTGGACCAAACTCCCTATTCTAGATTTTTTAGTCAACTATTAGTATTCTTAGCAGATTAAATGTTAGAAATGTTCGACATTTTGTAGACAATCCACTGAACCACTACACTAGATTTGCTGGAGTCGTGGGCTCGATTTCTAGCTGGAAAGCATTGGATTTGCGCTTTCACCACTGACCCCTGTATGTTCTAATCCTTAGCTAACATTTACTCGATATTGATCAATCGAGAGTTACTGCCATGGTCATTTTTAGCAGTTTATAAAAATTTGCCTCAAAAGTCGCCAGAAATTCAACCAAAATCTACCATATTACTTCACCACACGGAAGAGGCCAGACAACCTTGATTTTTTGTGTTTCTTTTTTTAGTAATTGTTGTATGTTGTTTTTCCTGAGGATAATACCTGACTTAAACATGTTTGAAGGAAAGCTTTTCGTGCAGGGACGTTTGTTAATTGTTTTTCATACTTACGTGTTTCATACGGTTTTTTCGTGAGTTGCATTGATCTTTTTGATTTAGCGCGATGCTGTTGCACCTGAATCTTTCGTCCGTCAGTCGCGTCCTCCATGGTTTCCTTTCAGAACACAGCAAGATTGCTGTGAATTTGTTCAGTACATGATGGACAGATTAGAGGTGGAAGACAAATTGCTATTGCAAGATGAAACTCAACCGTCTAACACTACGAACATCGTTGAGGAGAACTTTAAAGGAGTTCTTTGTGTAACATACAGGTGCTTGAGATGTGGTAACGAGTCACAGCATAAAGAAGCCTTTACAGACATTTTACTTGCATTTCCAGACAAATGTCCTGCTGATGTTGGCATGACAGGTGACTCATACAGGACTAGAACTGACAAACATCCTTCAGACGAAACTCACAGCGAGCGTCCGAAGAGCCTGAAAGGAGGAGACCAAATAAGAAAGTTCCATGAGGCTCGAGCGCCTAAAGTGTTTAGCAACGAGCCGTTTGAAACCACAAAAGAAGGTGTCTCAAATGTAGAAACATCTTCTGAGGCACGGACACAAAATAATGCCTCCACAGATTCCTTGGCCAAACGTGGTACTGAGCGTTTTACGTATACTATCCAGGAAATGCTCGATTATTTTATGAAACCAGAAAAACTATCTGGGAACAATCAATATTTTTGCGAAGAATGTCGCGAAAACGTGGACGGTGAACGACGCGTGCAAATCGGGGAGTTACCCAAGTATCTCATGCTGGCACTTAAGAGATTTAGTTTCGATATAAAAAGTCAGACGAAGCCAAAGTTGTTGCACATTGTTCAGTACCCAGAAGAGCTAAATTTTTTCTCCGCTGATGAAAGTTATAAGTTGACTTTAAATGACTCTGAAAGTGAGGTGGATTTAGCCTGTAAAAAAATTGAGCTTGAGGAACGTGATGAAGCTAGGATGGAAGAATGGGATGACTGGGCGATGGATACCTCAAAATCCTTGTGTTCGTATTCGCTGTGCTCTGTTGTCGTTCATTCGGGACGTACTTGTGAGGCCGGTCATTACTACAGTTATGCATTAGATGCACAAGCCAAAGATCATGTGGGAAGTAAGTCCCCGCAGTGGTACAGTTTTAATGACGAATACGTTAAGGAAACGTCATACAAGGAATTCATGGAAAGAGAGAAGAACTTGTTGACAGATACAACGTACATACTGATTTATAATCAGGTTGAAAGAACTGGAGAAGATGAAAGAAATGTAAACCACGAATTTGTAGCCCCACGAGAGATGATCGAGCGAGTCCGATTGGACAACGTCAAGTATTTTCAGGTAGGGCGCACAATGTCTAGTTTCTATTTCGTTGGGAAAATTTTATTGCCGAAAGAGTTGCCACCCAATATCTTCATGGTAGTTTATGACTGTGTTTGACAAGAGGTCGGAAATGGAATGGCTCTCGTGATTGAAAGGAAACCGGGTTTGAGAGTAGGTTTTGTGGAACAATATGTCATTATGCTATTATAGTAATCATAGAAGACCTAGCCCAACTTTGAACTAAGGTCCTGCTCCGGTACAATGACCACGTGAATGGCCTTTTATAACACCTATCAGAGTTCTTACGCCTTTACTTAAGTCTTTATTTATATAACAGTTTATTTACAACAGTGCATGTTTTTGCTTTTGTGGTCTTTCTATCCAATATGTTGCAACGGCTAAATAGCCCTTTTTGGGTAAAATATGTGTCAGCACTAAAATTCTAATATTTCAATTGTCAGAAGATGGTAGAAAGTGCGAAGTAAAGTCGTCTCTACCCTGCAGAGAAAGACAGCATATAGTATTTCAAAGGCAGCAGACGATATAACAGTTTTAAAAACGTGTTAACCAGATGAGAAATGCCAAATATTGAAGTATAGCGAGAATTACCAAGTTCAGAGATAACTTTTGCCAAAAAACTGAGAAAACGACCTTCACTTGGTTTATCTTACATGGCCGAGCTCAGTTAATATTGGATTTTTATGTATGTTCTTTCTTAATCATTTCGTGGGGCATATTCCTCCCAAAAAAGCTTACGAGATTTTTTTTTGGATTTAAGAATCAAGATAATCTTTTGCTGGATTTTCGGATTTTCTCTCTCAAGTATCTGGGATTTTTCGTATCTCCCAGTCCCCAATTTCTCCCCGATTTTTCTTCTCGTTAAATCTTATGCCACTGCCGATTTATTTATTGTTATTTTTGTTGCCATTGTTTGATATAAAAAGGTGATTTAACGGTGATTTCTCGGATGTAAAACAAGCATTTTAAAAAACAAATGATCGTTAACGAGAACAGTGAAAAACATTTCTTTTAGTACCGATTTCAAGTTCATCAATTTTCACAGCATGTAATTGGACAAACACTCGGTTTATATTGTGATCGAGGGGTTCTGTCAGGAAATGATCAAAAGATGGGGTGAAACACTTGGGCATTTGGCTTGCAGCTAAAATGCGCACTTGGGCATTTTTAGTGCGCGTGAATAAAAATCTAGAAAATATATCTGCGTATTAACGAAATTTAATCAGGATTTTTGCACTTTTGATAGATTGTTTTATTATTTTCACAAACATGAAGAATTTCAATGTATTTTGGCAAATTTGCATTTGTGATTCAGACTGTATTTATTTCTAATTGGATTTTTAAGAATTTTCTGGATTTTTCTCAATGAGGAGATTTTCTGATTTTTCGATGACAATTTTGGATTTTCGACGAAATGTACGAGGATTTTTTTTGTAATAGACCCCTCGAATTATTTTTTACTGAATTTCAACCCAAACCATAACTGAAACACTTCTAGTCACATTCAACACTAGTTCTAAAAAATGAATTTTTACGATGGGACTAGCTTAACGTTCGTGTACAAATTACGATAAATGGTGCCCATTTATCCTCCTGATGCATGAAACTAATTCGAAAGAGTGTTTTATCAATACGTTCAGCAATACGTAATTTATCAGCCTCGTACTCAGGGCCATTGGTAAGGGCTTTTGCCAAGGTGACGAAGAATGGCGAGGCAAATGACTGCATTGATATCTATTTTACCTCTACATTTGGAACAGTAAGTCAAGTCAATCATTGGGCTCAAGAGTGAATCCAAAAGTAGCGGATATGGAGATCTTCGGACGTCAATCTTAGTCTTCCACTTGGTCGTCTTGGACGTCGGTTTTAAGTCACGCGATATTTTGTCTTTTGTCGACAAAATGTTCATATTTAATAAAATAAATAAAATGAAAAAAAGAGAATTTAACGAAAAAAAGAAAGTTTAAAAAGTTCAAACGTTTCAAGAAGCCTTAACGGATGTATTTCGAAGAAAACAACTGACGTCGAAGATAGGAAAGAAATGGCAAAAATATTTAATTTCAAAACTTTAGTTTATAACCAACGAACGGAACATCGTTTTAAGCATTAAAATCGTAATTTCGACCGTTCATTTTAACTGTTTGGTAGCATACTTTATCCTGCTTATTGTGAGGTACATGTTTTTGACTGCATCCTTTGGAATTATAGAAATTTTTCTTCTTTTTTCGGCTAAGTTAAGTTGACGAAGGAGTAAGACGCACGACTTGGCGTTTTTTGGTCGCGAAAGATCAGATCGAATTTTTTTAAATACAAACTGACGCCCAAGATGACAGAGCTGGAGACCGAAACCGACGTCCAAAAGCCTCCATGTTCACCATTTTCGGCTTCGATTTTTGATTAGGTATTAGCCTTCCAGTTATGACAGAATTCAATGAATGACCGTAGCAAAGGCTACAGTCGTTGACAGTTGGAACAATTTAAAAAAAATTTCTTGTGCCTATGTATGGTTATATATCTTGTTTAAAATTTGTCAGGAAAAACAACGCCTCCCAGTGACACCTCAGCGAAAAGAAAACACTCGCTCACATTTTGAAGATGATGATGACAAGGATGACAGCTTACCACCCTCAGGAAACTGTGGTTCGAATGGTTCAAATTTTTCAATTCCTGGAAATCGGTTTATTTTTTGAAAGGATTGGCAGGTGTTTAAAAATTTTTTCGTTTTTATTTCCGTGAGTTAAAAAGAGAACCAAGAAAGTCATGTTAGTATGATAAGTAGTGAAAATGTGTTGTGGTGAGCAAGCAACGAGGTGGATATCAATGTTCCCATGAAACAAAAACAGAAATTCACAAACCATGTATAGTTCAGAGTTTACTGTGACTCTACGAGAACATTTTCATCCCGACAACCACAGCGTTTGAGTAACGTCTGAGTACACCAGGCAAAGAGGTGATGTTAAAGTATCTGTTTTGAGTATTTTATTAGTAAAACTAGTGTAGCAATGCCGAATTGTAGTTGTGCGAGACTAATTTAGAAAACTGCATCAATCAGGATTAATTTGATGCACGATTTTAATCAGAATTAAAGTCACTATAATCGTCACTTCAGTTGCGTCACGTTTGTATTTCGTATTTGTAATTTTTCTATTTAATGGTAATCAGTAATGTAATGGCTTCAATTTCTTGTGTATCATATCGCAATGGATTAGCTAAAACCACCTATACTTTTAGTGTTTGCATACTTAGTACGAACTAGGGTTATGAGGGGATTGAACGAGGCGATTATCTGTATATTCGTGGTGGAACAATGTATAGCTTGGTGCCGAGACCCAAAATATTGTGCCACCTGTCACCCTCAGTAAGCGTAGAGAAAAAACCGGTCAGATTAAGACTAGTTTCATCGGCTGCCACCTCGTCTCATTTGCCAAGCCTTCGTACTCGGCAAGGGCAACACCGCTGCCAAAATATGCTTATGGATACGTTTTCTGAATGTTTTACTTGTTTTAAACAACAAACCTGTTGCAATGTGTATGAAAAGTGCCCATTTGATACCATGTGATGTTTTCATTCTCATTGTCATCATAATTCTAAAGTTGTCATGCGCATTTGAATACATTAAATATCAAAGAAACAATCCTCCAGAGTAACCTCTCATGGTCATGAAATGGCCAAGCTGAAGAGCGAAAGAGGTTCATTTGTTTGAAAACACAGAGTAACACTTGACTGTTCATCACTATTTTTCAAAGTGAGGCTTGAAAATTACGGATGAGTAAATTGATTAGGTTAAGTGTTTCAGGATGTGCAGATCACCGACCTCATATTTTCAGAGGATCTTTTTTTTGTATTTGGGAAAAAAACGTGTGTTGTAGTGCGGCCTAATTACGCACAAAGAATTCTCGCCAATGAACTCTAAAAAGACTGGAACGATACCTCGTTATACCTGGCCTTACTATTGAATGAAGCCGACATGGGGGCAGCCATGTAGGTCAAAAACACGCGTGGGGAAAAGTTGTATTGAACTTTTGCTTTTCATTGACAATTAGTTCTGAAAAATACGCAGTCCTACCGACATTATTCTCTACTTACCATGAATAAAAAAGAAAACTGTCAAAAAATCCGAAATTTGGGTGACGTTTTTCACGACAACTTGCGTGTTTTATCGCGTAGGGAACTGGGATGACCTGCAAATTGACCTACATTCCTACATGACAACTTGCAGGTATCGTTCCAGTCTTTTTAGAGTTCAATGGTTCTCGCCATTTTCTACGGTCCGAGCCCAGGGACCGCGAAGCTGGCGGACAAAGCTGGAGACCAGTTTCCTTTCCTCCCCTCCTTTTTTGAGAATTGTTCTTTTTTCAAATAACGAGGGATTATTAAACTGGTGGACGAACGTCCTGATTAAAGTAAGAATTTTACCTACTGTGTCCTCCCCGTTGTCTAATTTTTATATTAATTTTAGCAAAGGGCGGAGGTTCTTCTATGAGATCTAACAAAAGACACTACATGAAACTGACACAAAACCCCTAACTTCGAAGATCTCTGCGCATTCTTTGGTACCTGTTGCCCACGCATGCGCCCAACGCTTAGCGGTACTGTTGACTTGAACACGTTCAAGTTGGAATTGGTTTCGTTAATTCCTCTACTGTCTTTGAAATAAACATACGCTACTCGCGGAGGAAATGGTTCACTTAATGCAAAAGAAAGTTTTGGGTCAGCTTGGCCTCGTTTGACGGATAAACCCTCTGATATACACAAAGGTTTTTTTTTTTGTTTGTTTTTTTCAGTGTATAACCACCGTGAAAATACCCCCGCTCCGATCTATGTTCGTTTGTATAGCATTGCATTACGTACTCCCTAGTAGTATAAATATTTCGCCAGACATAAATGCAGTTTCTAATGCTTGGATAAACAATGATACTTCCAATTAAATCTCAGTCAATTACTGTCAACTAGAAACATTGCAAGTTTCTTCTTCAAAAAGTCGTCTGCTACCTTAGCACCTTTATTCCTGAATACTGTCCACGAGGAAAAAAACTCGTACGTAGATTTTATAATGATCGACTGGAAAATTGCAAATCGGAACGAGCAAAAATGAACGGAATTGGATTAGTATTATTTCAAGTAATTTGTATTTACCTCCATGTATTTTTGTCTTTAATCTGCCGAGTTTTCGTCCCGTTTGCCTGGAACGTCTTCAGAGCATAACTGAAGTTATGAAGAGTTATACTCTGAAGACGACCCGGACAAACTGGACGACAGCTCAGCAGATCAAATAGTAAATACAAATTACTTAAAATAAATTTATTATTCCATGCAAAGTTTCAAAGAACACATTGGATTGGACACTCTGGTGCCAAAAGAAACAAATTAAAAAAAACGTCTCTTTTTCAAAACGTGAATAGGACCTATGCGCTTTGTAAACTATTCAGGCTCCACACAATCGACCTCCTACCTGAATTTTAGTTCCGCACACTTGTTCACCAGTCGAGTTCGAATTTCCCATCATAAAACGTTTCCGAATCCTCACAAAATGTCAGAAAATTTCAAGTTTCTCGAGCAGCATCCTCAAAGTTTGGCCCAAGAATTTTCACTTATCTTGGAATCAGGTAATCACCTTTTGACCGAGTCCGGATAACTACTGAGGTACATTAAACAAATAGATAAAAGTTCGAGTGTCTCTGCCGTAATAGAAACAGTAATGAGGTCATTCCAACCAGAAAAAAATCCTAGTGAAAACTTAAGGTGTAGCCGCGTTTTCTCGGGTATTTTTCTGGTTGAAATGGCGTCATGAATGTTTTTATAACATCACAGGGACACGAAAGCTATTTTCAATTTGTTTTTATAAAATAATCAAAGTTTTTTCGAGTTTCCGTGACATCATCCATGTTTCTGTCCTGTAAGGGCCCATTTACTCGTTATGCTTGTCGTACACAAATACTCATTCTGATGCATCCGATTAACTCACTGAAGCCTTCCGACGTATTGCAACATTATGGTGCCTTTGAGATAATACTACACAACCCAGGACAAACAATCGTATCGTGTTAATTGGGTCTTACGTCGTATCGTGTAAGTATTAACATATTCTACTGAATGCAGGATCCGTCACTTGAAGATCAACTCACAACAGTCGGTTGATCTCGGAGAGATACTGAAGCAGCATCAGGGATGAGTTGACTGTGAAAGGTAGAGAAGTACAAAAAGTACAATACGCTTTCGCGACGAAAATGCGCAGCTACATAGAACCCATGCCATACCTCAAAAATTGCGTAGTTTTGAAATCATCATCTTTGCTGGACACAAAATCCAGATTCGCGTCAGATAACGGTGGTGTGCGGCCACGCTGGCGGTCGGCCGCTTATAAAAACATCCCAGAAAAGAAGAATTTGTTTACATGCAAAAACATCGCACTCCCAGGTAAGTCTTCACATTGAAATAAAACCACTCCTTACGCTTTTAACCTATGTAATGGAAAGGAATGGAAAGCAGCAGGATGGAATGCACCGCAAGCTTTCCGATTTATTCCTCAATTAAAGAATAAAACAAAGGAAAACTAAACATTTTTATTGATTTCGATTGTATTACACGTAGTTGTTATCTGTCAAGTTTTTTCATTTGCCATAAACCATCATTTAAATAATGGTAATTCTCAATTCCAACACCCTTGTTCACAGAAACTCTGAAAGAAAAAAAAAAAAGACCCTACAGCATATTGAGCTAGATGTAAAAGGCTGTTTACGCGGACAATTTTTAGCATCCTGACAAATGCGATCGAGTGGATTGACTTTGGTGAGTTGTTTACTCAATCGCATTCTTCAGGATGAGAAAAATCGCAAGAATTGCCCGTGTAAATGGCTCTTAAGAAAGGCACTGCTATCGTTGGGAATGTTGGTGTTTACTCAATTTTCATGGACTGCTACTGCGAGGATAAATATCGTCCATACAATTTTTGTCCGATTTGAAAAGATCGTTAAAAGGACTAACGGCTAGAGTGCAGTTAACGGAGCCCTACGAACCGCTGACCTTTCAGGATTAGGTTTACAGTTACAGTTAAGATTAGGTTTGGGATTAGAGTTGGGTTAGGGCTTGGATTAGGTCATTAAGATTTTGTTTGCGTTAGGAGTAGGGTTAGGGTTAGAGTTAGGTTTACGTTTAGGGTTAGCGTTAGGGTTAGGTAAGTTGAACCCGCAAGTGCCTTATTGATTCAGAAGCGTCCCCTAAACTGCACATGACCCTGATTAAGAATGGAGTTCAAGGATTTAAATAATCTCAACTTGTTTCAAAGATATTGAGAGACTCAAATGTTAGTTGGGAAACTCGAATGAAACGTCTTGTGACGTTACCGAGTCGACAAAGACTAAATAAATTCACAAAATGAGTATTTGTGGAAGTAACTGGTAGAAAATATTGAAACTTTCGAGTACACAGGTATTAAAAAAATACATTTGTGCACACTGTTGCCTTAGTAACCGCTACACGGAGCGCTCGGTTTACTCCCAATAAATGTTGCACTTGACTCTGTCTAAACGCATGCTTGTCATCTCTTAATGAGTTTTTTCCCCTCGAAGAATGTTCTAAATCTGGTGTCTTCGTGATTTTAACAAATTTTGAATCTTTTCTCGCCTATTCGTGCGTTTAACGTTGGTGTTCTAGGTATCCCTACGCGTGCTTTAGTATATCAATTAATGATTTTTAGAGTTTCTTTGTTGGTATCAGTTCACTGGTTGGTAATAGAGCTTGCAGCCCCAGTGCCAGTTTCTTCAACAGTTTGCTTGGCAAAAAGGCCTTCCGCATCTCTGTTTTTATTATGGCCGAAACGTTTCGTTGAGCATTCCACCTGTAGGTCGGAAATCAAAGTTGGAAATCGTCACAATAGAATACAACTTTTTGATGTGAAACATCTAGCGTGTACTCGCACGGTATGTTAAGCAAACATACCATATAGTTTAGTGGTGTTTTACCAACTAGAGCAAGTGAATTGCTAAGAATAATTTTAAAAGCCTAATATTCGTAGGATACAACATTGAAATGAAGCAAGTGGATTAACAAGATTGTCGGTTATATGAACGCACAGATTTCGTCACTTAATGCAGAAGTATTCTACATCACTGGCTTTTATCCGTAAGAATCTCCTAACTTATTTGACGTTTTTAGCCGGTCACAACCATCAACAGTTTTATCTATATATGCTAAATTCTAACAACTTACATTTCTTCGGAGGACATTTTCATATTCCCTACTGCCAATGCATGCATTTTTCCTTCGGCATGAATAGCCTGATAACAGCAGTTCAGGAGAAAAACGAGCATAAATTTGCAAAGGTTGACACAAACACAACATATTATAAAATAACATATGTCCTAAGCACGCTCTGATTGGACGAGCCTCATTTTTTCTCAGAGTACGGAGACGCGGCTGACGTCATTTTCATTTTGTATTAGAGTACAGAGACATGGACGACGTCACGAAAACTCGAAAAAACCTAGGTTATTTTATAAAACAAATAGAAAATAGCATCCGTGTCTCTGTACTGTGATAGAAACACTAATTACTCTACTTCAACCGGAGAAATACCACAAAACACTCGGCTACGCCTACAAGGCATTTTTCCGGTTGGCATGACTTCATTCACGTTTCTATCACAGAACAGAGACACTTGAGCAATTTTCCATTAGTTAATCAAGAAATACTATATAATGTGCGAGTTCGCATTTTAACTGCACTGGTTGTTTACACGGCATCGACATGGCCACACAAAAAGTCGCCACAAATACCCCAAAATGAAAACCTGGTGGTGTTCACCAAAATCATGACCACCTTGACATGAAGAAGTCAGTAAAGGTCTTCACCGCATGCCGTAAACACGATCACAATGAAACCCACTTTAGGCAGTGCCAAAGACCGCCTGCCCCTCAGCTTCACCGACCTCATCCATATTAATGACTGGTTCAGGTATATAGATACTAATAGCTACTTGTATTTTAGGTGTCATCTTACTAAGGATCCTCATTAGGATGACTGTTCATTCTTAACTGGAGTTCATTGCACTTAGATATCTTGAATTAATCGTTATAGACAACTTCCTCAAATAGTATTTGTATTATTCCAAAACACCATTTTTGGGATCACGAATCAGGATCCACGTACTTTTCAACATTACTCAAGGTTTTATTGAAAACAATCTAACAAAAGGAAACCCCAATACAAAGTTTTAGCAATTGGTAATTCTCATGAATTGAGAAATGAAGATTGCTTCATTACAGTAGGAAACACTAAGTATATGCAGAGCCGTATCTAGGTGGCAATTCGCCTGGGACAAATTCTGTTGAAGACGCCCCCCTTGGCCCTCTCTAATGCACCCCAAGTTTCTCATACAGCTCAAACGATGTGCTTTTGCTAGTTTATAGTGCCTTTCATTTTTTACTACTCAAAATATAATTGAAAATTTAAAACTTTATTCTCAGCCTTGACAGCTTCAAATTCGTCAATTTACGATGAGAAGTCGAGACATTGATTTAACATTTTGTTGAACTTTGTAAAATATTTTTGACTCCAGAAAAAAGGCCAAAAAAGTTGAATTAGTGTTCTTAAAAATGTTTGCCCATAAAATTTTACGCCCAGGACAAGCACCTCAATGGCCCCCCACTTGGTAAAGGCACTGAATGTACATGCCATTAGGTACATACTACATACTCTGGAGGTCGTAGACCCTAGAGGTTGTAATGATAGCCGACTACAGAGATTCCGCTAGCCTCTATTGTTATCGGGTACTTTGTACCGGTATTAACTGTCCTTTTTTCGGTAGACTCGTATTTAATTGGTACACCTTAAAAACCATATTTATGTTAAAAAAAATGTTACGGGATTCCACTACTCTTTCTTGTTTTGAACAATCGTAACGCTTGGTTATTAAACTTTTTATTATCAACTAGTATTTATATAGGTACATGTATCATAATCCCGCTAACCCGTTACTTATTCAGGATATATTTACGTCTGGTATTAGCACAGGTAGCTAATACTTATTTGCTCACCAATCTTGCGGTGTCTATTTGAACTCAAGAGAAAACGGTTAACCTTGGTGACAAAGTTAGATCATCATGTTGTGATTGGCATTGTATGACTGTAGTCTACAGTATTTTAAATTACAGAGTCAACTTTTAACGCAAAAAAACAAACTTTGTTGGTACAAGAAACCGGCAACTTAAAATTTTTCCGGTACAAGACAGTTTTTTACCGGTAAAAACCGGTATGTGCCGGTCTAGTCTAACGGAATCTCTGCAACTATGTAAGTTCACTCACTCAGCGAACATTCATGTGAACTTAATCGTCGGGAAGAAATGCGGCTTTACTGAAGAAATATTCTTGCATGGGGTTCATCAAAGTAGTGGCGCATATGATACGGTACTGTAATCGTAAGATAAACATGAATGCCCAGAAAACATTCAAAAAAAAAAACCAGCTAAAAGGTTGGCGCAAAAATGATGAATATTTCCATCCATTGCTCAAGACTCACATTAAAGCCATATGCCCTCTTTGGAGTCACCACTGGCAAATGCATCACAATGAATTTACTTACTGACGTATTGACCAACAAAAAGAATTAGATGAAACATAAAAAAGTTTAAGGATACAATGATTGAATCTTTTTCTGCATGATTAAGCTTTGCACCAGGAGACGTTAGCCCAGGACACATGATATTTGCTCCACTAAGAATAAACTTAATTGCACCTTTATCGACTTGTTGATGGGGCAATATAAAAGGATCTGCAGTGTTAATGAGAAAGAAAAGAGCTAAGCAAATCAATCAAACATCAGGATAGAAAAACCTACCAAATTCTGTATCAAACTCTTGTGAAAGGGCCAGAAGTTGCATTGGCTGAAAATCATCAACAGAGCTGTACAGAAAAATTATTACCTTTATCATAGTTAAAGTGTTATAAACTAATAATTCTGGTTTTTGAATGTCTTTAATGACATTAATAACAAAAGTTTGATCCTAAAATTTGCAAGTGCTGGAGATAATAGTCATTTTGGAGGATGGTTGACTTTATTAAGGATGTTCATGCCTTGCCAGCATCCCACTAGTTATGCACCTGATACTGTCTCATTCCACTGCTATGTAAAAAGTAAAGGTAAAGTACCTTTATTTATACTGGATAACCCTATCAGCTATGTAAGCTGTTCTCCCTAGAGGTCCAGAAGGGGCCACCCCTCATAGGTCCAGTGTTACTACAGGAGGAAACCAGAGTATCCAGAGAAAACCTGCAATGCTTGGTAGAGACAAACCAGACAACACTCTTCTCACATGTGACTAAGGTAACTTTAATCAGATAACTGCATAGAGCTGGAATTAAACCCCTTATCACAGTGGTGAGGGATATGTGCACTACCACTGTACCTCCAGCACCCCACAGTATTGAAGCTCTTGCTAACTTAATTTGCTATATTCTGATGTAATTAAAATAGGCTATAAAAAGGGATGCAGTTATGAATGAATACTGTTTTATCAGGAATTGACATATCAAAGAAAAAAATTATTTTCCATCAATGTGGAGAAGGGAATAAAGTTAAAGTTTAGGTTTGAATGTAGTGCATGAATTTTAGTAGTTCCAACATGGTATTTGACCAATATCATGGACTCCCTCTTGATTGTTGTCAAGCCTGCCAAAAAATTCTGTTCCTCTTATAAAACATAGTTAAAAAACTCATTAAGAATTCATAAGGAAAATACAAAAGAAAATCGTAACTGTGTCGTGTCTTCATATGTGATAAAGACATGTCTGACTTTATCCTGAATTTCTCTTCAAATTTTCCTTAATATTTTTAGCTTTGAAAATAAAATTGCCAAACTTATTGAAGGAATTACTGTATAAAACGTTTCATTAAGTGCTTCATCAGACCCAAAACACTCGGCTTCCACCTTGGGTTTTATATCCCATAAAGCACTCCTGCTCATTTTTTAAACATTACTTAGCCAATGCCCTTTATATTCTTCAGCTCTCACATCTAATACTCAGTCAAAAAATGTGCCAGTAATAAAATGACAAAATAATCAAGTTTCCCTTCAAAACCAAAATAATGAACAAAAAAGCAGACAATATATGGTAAGAAAACATTCATTCCATTTGTGCTGTCAAACTAGTCAGTCCAGTAAATTAATTATTGGGAGGGAAGCAATAATTTTGGGGTTTGGGACAGGTCTAATGAGAAAATTTGGGCCTAATTTATTTGGGCATCCTATCAGGCTGAATATGTCTGCCTGAATATTTCTTGCATAAGCAGACATTACATAGTACAGTGTATCAAGGGATACCAGTAACAGTGATCTTTCCATTACCATCAAATCCAGAGCTACCAGACTGACCAGCTCAAAATGTAAATGTAAAGCATCCAAAATGTTCTCTCATTTGATTTACTTACACTGGTGTAGCAACCTTAATGTTGGATAGTAGGGACTGTCTCGTTGTTTAAAAAATAACAATTCTGAATTCACAGATATTATTTCAATATGGTCATGGCTAAAAAATACACACACAAAAAAAATATTCAAATGTCATTGCTAACAGAACCTGAAGTCAAGTAAGCAAATTATTATACGATACCATTTCACCAATACCATGGACTCCTTCTTTGGGCAAATATCATCAATATGATCTTTAAGAGAAGGGAACTGCTCCACAAGCTTTGTCCTGATGTTTCGTTGCACAGATGACTTCAGCTGTGTGATACCAGAGATATTTTCATCAGCCTGAAACCTTTGGACAACATCTTGTCATTAATCCAAGAATTACAGTCCTTTGTTTACAAACCATGTTACACATAGTTATACTGTAATTAGTTTGCTACAAAGGATTTTTTGCAGCCAAATTTTTACACTGAGTATAAGGGTTAGAGATTTCCAAGATTCATTATACACCTAAAATATGCCTTTAATCATTTAATGGTACATTACGTGTCATGAGCAACCTATCTTGTTGCTGTTTTAGAATCTAACTTTTAAAAAACTGAATTCAATTTGGTTCCTAATTATCATTGATAATTAAAAAGTTAAGCTTTATAATTTATATGTGTATATAACATATATAATCATAAATCATAAAACAAAATTGTAGAATCATAGTTCCACTTCACTTATATTGAAATTAAGTTACTTAAAAAAAATAAAACCCATCCAAATATCAAGGTTTTCTGGCAAAATTGCTACTTGGATGAAACAGATATTTTGAAATTTAAACAGAGATTGCAGAACTAGTGAATTAGAATGCAAGCTCTTCAGTTACAAGTATTTTTTTTTTAAATAACTCCCTTTATTTTCAACCATCAGTTCCCAACAGATAGACCTCCTCAGGCAGCAGGGACTGCAAAGGCACCTCTCACCCCCAACCTCCATCCCTACCAGCCTGTACAACTAACTGCAACCCTCATCAGGGATTAATAAATTCGATCTTCCACGGACGATGGTGGCCTGAGCCAAGTCAAAATACGAATCCTGAAGTCCCAACATCATCCCTAAACCTAAACCTTAATTTTAATCCTTGCTCAACGTCCGCGGAAAATCGTTACTTCCATGTCCCCAATACCCTGCCTTGTGACAATTAAGGCTCATTTACATCTGCCAAGTATGCCATAAAAAGCTAATTAACAGAACCCTATAGACAGCTGGAACTTATCATACATTTTCAGCATCTGACTTTATGGAATATTTACTATGCCTGGTCATGAAAAGATCGAGCGCGCACCCACCGTCCAACAGCTATATAATCCATGTGTCACACACATCATATCACAGTTTATCTAAACTAAAAATTCGATATATAATCTATATTCCAAAATAAATTTTTACTTACTTTTTGAACATTGTGTTGGGGGATTCTATTTATTCGAGCCAGCATTCATGTTCAGCAATTTATCAATTCAATACCGTTTATTTCTCACTACACCACGTTTTTGAAAAAAAATTTCTAACATGGTGTCAACACGGCAGTGTTCGACAAAATTCTCAATTGGAGAAACAGTATTATGTTATGAGCCTGATGCATCCAAAGCAAAAGTGTTGTATGAATCAAAGGTATCTCAAGTTTAAATTACCTCGGTACTTCAGAAAAATATCAATATAAGGAATTTCAAACATCGAATAGGATCGAGAATTGCAGAAAAATTATTATACCTTTAGCTTTGAATATTTAAAACGACTCATCATTAGAACTTCAATTTTATGAACGAGTTTAATGTTTAAAACAAGTCTTTTGGTATTTGAGATGAACTTATAAATGTAAACCTTGGTTATCTGTAATTTAGTAACCTACAAACATGATTAATTTTTTAGATTTTAGAGATTGATTTTACGAAAGATGAAAGAGGAAAAAAGGTTCCTGAATATTTTGTTCATTTCAGCGGTTGGAATAAAAGGTAACTTCAGTTTTTATGTTCATTGAATCAGATGATTAAAACTCCACAACAAGTTCTAAAAAACTTATTACCTTAAATACTTTACCACATAAATTTAAAGGTCAAAGTGAGCTGGATGTGACTGTACACCAAATTGCCATTTTTTACCTGCACAAGAAGTATCTTCCTTGTACTTTACCTCTGTCTGTGTGAACATAATCTGCTTTTGATGCTTTGAGCATTTGACTGAGGTGGTAAACCAGTTTATGGCTCCTTATCAACTTGCATTGTTACTCTGTAAAAGCAATACAGACTGTACACAACAATTCATTTAGGCATTCAATGTTTTTAATAAATCACAAAATGGCATAAAATGGACTATGAGATGCACACATGGACAGCCAGTGCAAGTAGTGCATAACCTCTGTTAAATAATATCAATAGCAAGGCCTATCTTACCATTTTAGTTTTTTTAGCCAGATTATTAGCCAGAACCAACTTTTTTTAGCCAGATTTCATACTCATTAGCCCTTGATTATTAGCCCTGTCAGTTTTATCCAACACTTTAATTCTTTCTATTATTTTGTGGAGGAGGCCATGAAAGCAACACAAACCAGACAAATTCTTCTCCAAGAGGAATAGTGGAAACTGCTGTCAAAATCATGTGATAGTCTTGTAGCTTGATTATGCAGGCAGAAAGAAAAATCTGTTTCTTTGCACTACAGGAACAATATCATGAAAGTGTTCAAAACTAGAATTAATGTTGGAAATTTCAGACACTTGTCTTCTGTCACTTATTTGTCCAAAGACTGCATATACATACTACTATATAGATAGTTAAGTTGCTAAGCTTGAATGCAACCACATTTTTATGTCAGTGGTTGCCCTACCGTTGCACTAAAAATGAAATGATAATAACATATCCAATTGTGAAAGGATAATGGCAACCCATACCCTTGTATGCCAAAAGATTGTACACACCTTCAGAAGGTTCTGGTGGCTCTGGCCTTGTATTGGAAGCAAAGGTCAATACTAATGTATTAATACTCTTGCCAAAATCAGTGGTAATACACTTCTGGCAAGGCAAAGAGAGGTTACTGTTGACAGAGTACTACTTTACCTTAAAGATTAAACTTTTTCTATATTGATTCAGAACTGCCTACACAGCTCTCCATTTTTGATATTACAGCAAAAGGTTATTGATGGGAAGTTCCTTAATATAAGATTTATCAGTACAGTCAACAAACCACTGTTTTATCAGCTTGCAGTCAACCCACAGTATATTTGTTAATTCCATATATGTCATTGTTGGTCTTTTGTTCATTGTGCAACCAGGTATTTGATGAGAATCTGGTTTGTACAAGTCTACCAAGTAAATGAGCATCTTTTTGGCTTAATATTATCTACTAGCTTCCTAATTAATCAATACAATTCCAAAGTGGGGGTTATACTTGTATATAGATATCACTCTGGCCAAAGTGGGACTTTGAGATATTGAAGAAGGACTTTTCAATGTATGATATATTATATTTCTTGTGCATGAGTTGTACTCTTTGATTTATATTTTATTTATGTTGATAAATTTTTAGTTATTTTGAAAAATTAATGATAGAAATTTAATTCCTGTGCATAAAAAGAAAGCCTTTCACATATTATAACCTTATGGTGTAATTCTGCAACATGAAATATGTTGAGATATATTTTAGAAATGTGGAAGCTTGGAGGTATCTTGAAATGATAGATAAACATTCATCAAGCTCTATCCTCAGAAAAACAATTTTTGAGCCCCAGATGGGGATCAAACTGGCAACCTTCTGATGACTGGTGAGACACCCTTACCGTTGATCTACCAAGACTCAGATAGTGAGCTAAGGTGCTAGTTTGACGTATGTGCGACCTAAGCAGACACCACTATATGTTAATAATGATATTATTGAGATATATTTTAGAAATGTGGGAGCTTGAAGATATCTCAATAATATCATTGACACATGGTAGTGTCTGCTTAGGTCACACGTATGTCAAACTTGTGCCTTAGCTCACCATCTGAGTCTTGGTAGCTTAATGGTTAGAGCACCTCATCAGTCATCAGAAGGTTGTGGGTTTGATCCATGTCTGGGGCTTATGAATCATTTTTCTGAGGATAGAGCTTGATGAACATTCATCAATCATTTCATGAAATATGTTGCATTAATTCATGAAAAATGATGGGACTTAAATGTCACACACCAACTCGAAAATGTAAAAGACCAACTTTGTACCTGACATTCTGTCATACACTCCTATAAAAGGTACTTACAGGGTTGAATTAACCCATTAAGCTGCAGAAATCCTTCACTGCTTTATAAAATCATCTGTCATTACCAAGAACAAACCCTACAGTACACCCAGGCACCAAACATGGTTGATTGGGGAAACTGATTAATGCAAATGAAGCAAACTAATCAGCAATTGGCCAATTATTACATACTAGTAAGCAAAACAATTGATATTTTATGAACAGGAAATGCACTTGTACTTGCAAAAGAATATCAGTAACAGCTCCAGCAAGCTTGGCAAAAATATCCAGTCTATATTTACAGTTTCATGCAATATTGGGCTAAAGAATTTTGAGGCAAATGATTTATCAAATCCTCAGTGATAGCCATTAACTAATACTTTAAAGGTGTAATGAGAAACAAACTTTGATTAGAAATTCAAGTGGATGAGGAGAGAGTTGTTTAGGGCAGAGGCTACTGTAAATAGTGGTTGATGGAAGATAACAGGCACCTTCTTATCTGCTGACTGGCAAAATCATATCTTTCTATCAAAACAAGCTACTTATAGATAAATGAGGAAATGTCTGGAAACTTAAATTCATGTAGATAGCCCTGAAAGGAACCAGTGATTTGTGCATGTGAATTTCTTTGATGCTATTGTACTTAGATTCCGATTCAGTTGTTTCAAAATATGAAGAAAATTAAGTATTGGTTGGTTAATTTGTAACAAAGAAGGACTCTCCTTGGAAAACTTTTAGTTTTAACAGTTTAAAGGATACAAAATAGTATTTATGTCCAAGAAAGACTTTTTCAGGTAGCCACACCGGTCAGGTATAACCAGTGTCACAGCAGATAGTGTCCCCCTATGGATACTGTCCCCTCAGACACTATCCACTAGTGGGCACTCAAAATTTTGTAGTTACAGTACAACTATGTATTTTTACTTTGTATACTGTAAATAAGAACACATTCACCAAAGAACCCCATTCGGACGTGGCCTAACTCTCGGGAGATCAGTTTCTTAAGATCCGTACTAACACGACTGGAATGTGAGATTGTCACATCCGATTCCTGCCCCTGGCAGATGTGATTATGTACTAAGAGCACAACCCCTGCTCACGATTCGTTCGTGAATGTTGCAAAACGTTCTAAAGACTCTTATGTGTGATTCATAAATGTCAGGATTAATAACCTCCTGCGACAGTTGTACGATGCACGTTAGCCTTCGGATCCAACTGTCGCCGAGGAGGTCATTTCTTGAAGTTTCAAATGATGATGAATAATGAGTGGTTAAGATACGCGATAAATATGCAACTAACAGACAAGATAAGGTGAGAAAAAACATCTGGTACCATCGTTTTGGGAAAAAAATCAAGAAACATAAAAAACACATGTTGTTTCGTTCAAGCTTCTTAGGGGTTATTTGAATTATCAGGTTTTCCTACGAACGACCAAGATATTAGACCATCTGAACTACGTAATATAACTTCTTTCCTCTTAAAAACATTTTAAAGAAAGCTTCCTTAGGTAAATATGGCAGCATTGATATTTCTAGTTCATATTAAATTTTTAAGGTCTTTTATGTATTCTTGTAACAATTTAAATACTGTATATTCTAGTAACTTTTTGATGTTTTATGTATTAATTGTTTTATAGTGTAGCTTCAGGGCCGGTAGTTTACCAGTTTGTGGGAACTGTCACTCGTTACACACATTAAATAATTACTACTTATTGACCGAGCGTGAGGTCTGTAACACTGAAATATTGGACCGATGTTTCACCCTGCTTTACTGCTTCACGATGCTTCACTCTACATGGTTACTTTTCCTTTTCTGGTTGTTCGTAATACATTTTCACTTCATATATTGTCAAAAATTTTAACTTCTATTCGACACAAGCAGGGCTTTTTTTTAATCTCCCCTGAGCGGGTAATTCGGGAAATATCCGTCCGCTTGTGAACCAATCAAGTTGCAGGATTTCCGCATTCGGACCGCTCACTGCAGCAGCCATAAAATAATCTACTATTATTATTATTATTATTATTATTGTTTTTGTTGCCGTTACTATCACTATTGATCACTGTTAACACGACGGTATCCGGTATCACAGGAGATAGTGTACCCCTTCGGGTATAGTCCCCCGGATACTATCCACTAACGGATACTGTCCCCTCTAATTAGATTCCCGCGGATAGTGTCCTCAATGTGAAAGTGAAGGACGAAAGCATACACTTTCCTGACAAATCGTTTATTTTAATAAATTAACTAGTTTTTCTGACAAAATGAATCGTTAAATCGAATTTAAAATTGTTCAACTAAATATCTTGGAAACTATTAAAATCGTTCAATTAAAAATTCAAACAACAAACTGTTAATATCGCTGGCTAATCATTTACGCAACAAACTATTAAAATCACTCGGCTAAATATTTATTCAACAAACCTTGGGAGTTGCTTGGACTTTGGTAACTCCGTTGCCGATTGTTGCTTTGATGACTCATACCTGTCAAAAACCGAGCACCGAAACTGCACTAGGAGTAGCCTGCATGAATTATATCCCTTTATGAATTATGAGTCACACGAAACTGATTGCTGTAACTTGGAGATTCCTTTCATATTTTCTATCAAAATACGTAAAAGATAAAAGTTACCGCACTAGTTTTGAATTTTTGGAGGAGGGACAGAATCCGTGAGGGGGGATACTATCCTCTTAGCAGATAATCCCTGGGGAGACAGTATCTTCTTGGAGATAATGTCTGGGGGGACAGTATCTGCTAGCAGATAGTGTCCGGGGAGACACTTTTTGCAGGGGACACTATCTGCTGTGTCTGTGGCTATCCCTCTGTATTTTACTGTGCCCAATGCCAGATAATATTACATGTCAACGGGAAACCATCAATCCGAAAGGTTTTAAACCTTTATAAGAATTTTAAACTGCTGTGAAGTATTTAACCTTGTGTTTTGACTACCGTACTTTGCTTAAGTTTGAGAAATTAACGGGAAAGTGGGTAATTTCTCGCTTTAACAGGCTAAGTATGTTTCAAATTAATGTCAACTCGGCTGCGTTCAAACGTCCAACTTTTCATATGCCGAATCAAATGCAAATCAGTTTGAATAAAGACTTTTGCTCATTAACCGTAGATTGGGCTACTGGGGCTTGACTACCAAACACCAACTCTTACAGCAAGTCTCTTCTCCTCTCTCTTTTATTGCATATGTACATGTCTATGTGTAAGGTAAAAAGTTAAAAGGTTGATAACAGCCGTGACTGATCTCAAGAATTCCAACGTTTCGAGCAAATGCCCCTCAACCTTTTTACTTTTTACCTTATTTATCTCTGTCTACACAGTATTTTATTATTGTATATGTATATGTATATGTAAGTTAACATTTCTGACGAAGGGAAATTTTCTGAATGATTTTAAGACCCTAACGGGACCTGTTGCGAAATATGTAACTTTGGGCCATTCGGTTGGGAATCGAACCCGCGAACTTGCGAATTTGGTACAATGCTCTACCAACTGAGCTACGGAGGTCGTTGCCAAGAGCATGGCCTCGAGTTTAGTATATACTATGGTGATAATCCCGGTGAAATGAAGTGTATATTCAATGAAATATTATGGCGTTTACACTCAACAGCCTGCTAACATTTTTAAGTTAACATTTCAGACTAAGGGAACTTTTCGAGTGTCTGAGTATGTATGTGTGTATATAAATATACTGTGTACTGTTTCGTTGAGATGAAATGTTTGAATCTTGTCAGATGCTAGCAAGTATTTCTGAGTTAATTTCTTTGGAGCATGTGCATTGAGTAGATATTTTTCGTATCCATATTTTTATTCTCATCTGCTAGACTACTACAATACCTTCTTTACAGTGGAATGGCTGTTATCTTTATATGACGCCATAAAGTCTGTTTTAATGACATAAACGGTGAACAAAAAATAATAGAGGTTTCTTCAGGAATTAATGAATGAATGTTTCTATGAGATCATATTCGAATTTCATGACCTGGCAGAGCGAAGTGCTTGTTACCGGCAATGAATAATTGACTGGCTCTGAACATTGTAAGTACCTGTGTATGCCAAACATTCACAGATTATTTCCCTTTTAGCTGGGATCGGTGGGTACTAGAAGATCAAGTGCTTGAAGGCAATGAAGTTAATAGACTGAAAATGAAGAAATTGCACGAGGAAGCCGTCAATCGGTGAGATCTAGAATTTATTTTATAGCAGATGTTTAACAATTAAAGATTGTGTGAATATGGTAATGTATTATATGGCTGAGCTCGCTATTCGGTCTGTACGTAAAATGACGCACCCCGATTGGCTGCTTAGCCATGCAATAAGGTTTTCGTACAGACTGGCAAGTTTTGGCGGGAAAATTTCCGAGTTGATTTGAAGAAAAACAAAGCAGATTCAGGTGCGTTTACAAAAGATCTACTACAACAAACTACCAAAAAAATAGTTAAATCTCAACGATAACTGTAAGCAGTTAAGTAGACGAACTGGTACGGAAAAAAGACGAAATAATAGTTAAGTACAACTACACAAGCAAGTAAACCTAAACCTCTCACTCACGAGCTAAACAGTTCGTTAAAAACAATGAAGCAAAGCACCAAAAGACATGTAATAAATTCCTTACTAACTTCGTTTATTTATTCTGTACTGGGAATAAATTTGCCCTCGGGTTTTTCGGCACAGACCTCGCTTCTTCGTCACTCGGTCTGTACAAAAACCACCGGCAAATACTTTCCTGTACAGACCTCACACTCGCTTTATAAATAATAATCTGTTAATGTTAACTGATGTGTACCCTAGCAGAAAGAAAAGTAACAATGGTGATAATGATGACGATGACAATTACGATAAGGATAATTATAAAGGTAATGAAAATAATTAAAACAATTTAATGTTTCCATCTTGAAGGTTGAAAAGCAAGAAAAAGCGGAAAAGTTGTATGTCAAACCTTGATAATACGTCTCATTCATCTACTGAAGCTTTAAGCCTAACACCTCCACAGCAGGTAACTTGAGATGGAGCCTAATTTATTACAAAATTCCGACGCATGATAAGGTAGCAATATTAAATGCAATGTTGAATGTCATATGCGAGAAGGATATCTCAAGACAGTACGTTGGAGAAGCTGTAATTGAAGCTATATGGTAGGGCCCTATAACCGTATACAATTCGTATTAATGTATCCGATTAGCTCACTGATCAGGCAACATTATATGTCAAATAATTGTATACGACAATCATATCGTGTAAATAGCCCCGTGGTAAGTCTGGGCCGGGCAACTCTTTCAGCTGTTTGTATTTTCATCCACTTTATTTGCATAATACCGTAAATCCACAATTAAGGGGCGGCTTATTGATTTCAAGCCCGTTTTAACGGTGGCTTAATGAAGAGGGAGGGCTCATTTAATTTCGCCTAACGCCTGTAGGTTAGTGTAGTAGTTGTCAAGGTGAAGAATTAGTTGGACATTTGCCTACAGAACTGTCGTTCCTATTGTGTAAATTTTTATCTCGTGAAGGTTGTAGTGTAGAATTTCTACCGACGAGATTGAGGATTTTTGAGGAAAGACTTGTGGTTCCGAGCGGCTATATCGCTTTCTCAAACAACCAGAAAATGATATCTATACTATATAAGGAGCTAGAGCAAGAGTACTGGATATGAATTCGTACCCGGATTGGTACGGTAAAAATTCACTAAAGATACTGTCTGTTATTTTTCGTTTTAGTTGTGAGTGAAGGGGGAAGGAGAGGCTTAATAAAATTCTTGCTCCAAAAAGGGGGCTTATTAAAGATGGTGTCTTATTGGAGAGGGGGCTTAATAGAAGATTAACGATAGTGTGAAAGAAAAAAGTACTCTTCATAACAGATGGAAAAAATATTTGGACCAGAAAGCGGGTGTGCTTCAATATACCAATTTTGATCTACCACTGTGATTTGTTTTCCTGTTGTTTTGCAAATTCTTTGTTCGTCATTTAGGAGAGTGTCATTTTTGTTTTAATTTGGGAAGAGAGGGGGCTTTTTGAAACACAAACGTCCGTCGTTTCTTCAAATGAGGGGTTTTGTTCTTGAACTTTTCCAATTGACTCTCGTAATTCTTTTGTTGCACAACAATATTGTAAACTACTATTGAATCACATGGTGTATTGATATTCCTTTTTTATCGACTGCCAGCTACCATCAACTCCTAGTATTCCATCAGTTCCATGTATTGAAATTGAAATACCAAGTTCCCTAAAGCTGAAATTAGAAGACGATTGCTACTTCATAAAACGAAAGAAGAAGGTGAGGTTTTTTAGAACAAAGTTTAGTCAGTGGTATTCAAAATCTATGATGATTTACGCAACTAATTTGTAAAGCCTTATCATAAAAATTATCTCGTGCATGTTTTTTGTCGGTTAATTAACTTTATACTTCATATAAAAAAATGTAGTCACATGAAACAGTTTTTGGCCATGGTCTGGTAACATACCTTGCTCTACTGAACCTATACAGCAGAATTTAACAGCAACATGTGGGCGCAAAACTATCCACATATTTAAAAAATGTAAATTAAAGCGGAACTGGGAATAGGCACATCTGTATCGTTTGTGTATAAAATCAATGGACATTCAAGCTGGAAGAAACAACGATACAGATATAAGGGCAGATAGACAGGTGCATAGGTAGGTAGGAGTGTGAGAAAATATATCTTGATATAGACATGGACATGGACATAGATATATAAATGTATAGGTATAGGTAAAGGTATAGGTACAGGTAGAGACATAGGTATAGGTATAGGTATAGGTATAGATATAGATCACAGATATATAGGTAAGACCGAGCTTTCGGATAATCTATTATTAGGGTGAAGAACGTTTCGCATTGGAATATTTTGGCTATACATACAGTAGATCTGAAATGTTCTTCACGCTTATGGTCGATGTTTTGTCCGAAAGCTCGGTTTTTAAGGCATGTTACATTTTTGTAAACTTTTGTATTAATCATTTAAAGAGCATTGAAGCTGGAAGAAAAAGGCTATTTTAATACAACTAGATATTGTTTGTTGTGGTATTTGTGAACGCGAGGGAATAAGAGAGAACTTTGCCAGTATCGCACACTGTTTGAAGTAACCGTTGTCATTGGTCGTGGACGAGTCAAACCAGTTTTGTGAACCTGTTAAAGGATTGTCATGGAAATAAAAAACTTCGTGGGTCAAAAATTTGCTTGCTTTACTATCATTGTGAACTCCGAGGCCAGAATCCTTATCTTCTTAAGCGGTCTTTTATATCCATTAATAACTAGATCGTTATGGTGTTAATCTGTAGTGGAACCACATCGTTAACAACCATTTTTAAGCTTTTTATTCCCATTTGACCGTCTCGCGAGTCTTAATGTTGACTTTTCCTTGAATGTATAAATAGCTTCATTTAACTGAAATTAATAGCTGTGTTTCCTTGCCGAAAAAGAAGTTAACAAAATAAAATGTTTGCGTAAGAGTAAGGGTGTTTTGCAAAAAGAATTCCCAAATAAACTACTACCACAAATTTATCATAAAAAAAAATTCATCGTCATTTATAGAAAGTTAAAAAATTTGTCCCTAAATACGCCTACCTTCAGTTGTAAAAGTATACGAAATTTTAGAGTAGTGGTTTCCACCATTAATTTTGGATCCCAATTTACTCCGTATCAACTCCGTCGCACTGTCGACATTTTTTGTACAAATATTGCTGACCCTCAGTCCAGTTATATTACATAGCTAAGTTGGACGAAAATCGGAAAAGGCTCTCAGCACTCATGGCCACTGCATGGAGCCGAAATATTTAGTATAACTTTTACTCATTACAAACCTAAGTTACTTACTGCTAAGTGCGTACGCTAATTTTTAGTGCTATAAAAGTATTATGTGTATTACGACAATAACTATATATAGATATGTTTTCTTCTTAGTTGGTGCGTTTGCCTCGTTCTCCCAACGTTATTGATATTCTAAAAGATTATATCGACCACTATACCCGACAGGCTGATCAAAGTGTTCCTGAAGTTCGATCGAGGTAATCTTCATTTTTCTAGTTATGTCTGCAACCTGGACTTTGTAGCACACTTGGAAGGAAGGAAATGCCAGAGACTAACCGTTCTTCAGCAGCTAAACGTTCGAAATAGTAAGTCGGTAGTAATTTGCCAAAAACAGAACAAGATAGTGACGTTTTGAACAAATGCCTTTATCAGCGAAAACTGTGAGGTGAAATCAAAAACACTGTGTCATACGTTTGAAAAAACGTGGGAGATAAATGAAGCCAATCAGATAAGCGGTGAGTAAACAAAATGATGATAAAGATGGGAAGTCATCTACTATTATTATCGTCTATCAGTAATCTGAAAATAGGAGGGGTCTTTAAACAAGGTTCGTTTATGCTGGAGGACGGTATGCTCAAAAAACGAGTAAGTTCTTTTTTTCTTTCATTTTTGTTTCCGTGTCAAACCCCTGGGTGTAGTTTATTCAGGTATTTATTTTCCAAGCAATATTAACCACTTATTTCGCTTACCCTTTTTGAAAATCCAAATACTTATATTCCTTCAATTTAAGAGAATGAGGCTAATTTTTGTGTGTTAGGGAAAGTTAGCATTGTAACTCGAAACCAAGGGATTTTCAGATGACAAAAAAATCGCAGAAATATTTGTTACAAACTTGTTCTTTATACAAAAACTCACCAAATCATTTAAGAAAAGGTTTTTCAGTTTATGGTTCCGTAAAATTCAGAAAATTCAAAAAATTCCCATTGACTTTCCCGAACGACTGGCTCGGGTCTGCTGTCCTGTAACTCCTGTTATAAATCAACATTACCTTACTATCGGAAATTGGTGCTCGTGTTAATTAAGGTATTTTATATTAACGCGACCGAAATTAACGCGAATCAAAGGGAAAAGTGCTTCAAAATAAAGTAAATTAACGTGAAAGAGGAGACAACATTTCAACATGAATGAAATTAACGCCATTAACTGCAAGAAGCACGTTTTCCCGTGACAATGGAAACAAATTTCATTTCATCACTCAATACTGTCGACTCACTTCAAGTGTTTTTAGACAATTCATTTCATGAACGACTTGTTACCGTTGAAACTCATAAGTTTTGTAGGAATATCAACCATAAGATCCCGATAAACCTCACTGTGTAATGAACATAGAGGGCACACCAAATCTTACTGGTAAACACGAGAATGGAAAGAAAAGCTATAGTTATGTAGGTGTCTACTATGTGTGAATAGATTTTAGAATTTGAAGTCATAGTAATGGAAATTCAGGTCGCAGCTTTTTGCTCTCTACTTAATTAATGTCGCTAAAATTAACGGTGCCAAAATTAAAGTGACTTTAATTAATACGAATTTCTCGAGTTCGTGTTATTTTCGTGGAGCGTTACTTTCCTACTATAAGGTAAATCTTAAGTCAGAAGTTACTACGATGCAAAAAGGAACCCCAATTTTCACTTTGCCATCATTTTGGAGACCGTGTTTAGCAAGTCATTCTCAGTCTTTTTGTATTATATATGTCATCGCTCATTGCTCAAAAAAAATCGTTATTTTACTCATTTTCAAAGATGGACCTCGATCAAACTGTTGCTCTTTCTGGAGTATTAGTCCGGGATATTACTTTGTGGAATCCATTTTTAGAGCCTTTTATCTATTTGCTGAACTAGCAAATTAATCGAATTACAATATTAGACATTCAAATTAATGGGGGAGATTAATCCTCGAGTTCACAAACTCCGGCAAATTTCAGCTAACAAAGGCTAGTAAAAAACTTACAATATTTTGCTTCTGTTAAACCCGGTTCATAACTCATCGTTTACTGAAGTAAATTTGTGATAGTTCACAAATAACGACTATTTGATCTAGGTTCAAGTTTAGAAAGGTGTAATGCTCATTATAGCAAGTCTTTGGTTTGGCAATTTGTTACTGGATTTATATCTGTGCTACTAAGTATACTGTAAAAAAAAATTAAGGTTCCTTCTTAATCGTCTTGGACGTTGTTTGTATATAACAATTCGAAAAAATCCCTTCAATTTCTTTGTTTGTTTGTTTTCTGTTGTTTCACAGGCTTTTCTGGGGGGTTTTTATTAGCTTTTCTTTATTTCATTTTCTTGCTAATGCTTTTAGCGTGAAAATTGTAAAAGAAGTCATGGATGGTCTTCGAATATATTTTGATTTCACACTTGCCTCACTTTTACTATACAATTTCGAGCGTGATCAGTACGAACAAGTGATGGGAACTCCATTGGTTGCGACTGAAGGATCGAGTGAAAATGATATGAACGTAAAAGAACAGTCAGACGGACGCTCAATGGCTGATGTAAAAGTCGAAAAGAACACTGAGAATACTTTAAATGAAACGAAACAAGTGAGGAATGATGCAACTAAACGCAGAAAACCAGCAAGTATACCGGAAAACACCGAAGAGCAAGTGAATCAAGGTAAGTTGAAATCCATGTTCCAGCAAATTCACGTCAAATTTCCTGATGCATAACTGAAAAAAAAATCATTCATATTGTGTTTTTTTGAAATATCCCTGACCATCTGTTTACATAAACTTACATTTATTTTTGTTGAAGTAAGTCGGAATGCATTTGGCTGCACTGTATGTCTTAATATTAATAGGCTAGAATATTGTGCTATGCACGAATCATGTCAACGTCATTCTTAATACAAACTTGTTTTGTTTTTTTTTGGTTTTTTTTAATTTTATTTATTTTTTGCAATTTTGCGAGATGATAAACCAAGTGACCGCGTTTTACGGCGACGTTCAAGGCGTCAAAAATCGTCGACCATCTCTGCCTCTACATCGTCATTGTCAACAGTTTCTAGCTCTGGCGGAGAACGAGAAGAGTCTTTGAACATTTGTAATGACTCGAACGAAAAAAGTGCAGACAAAGGAGTCAAAAGAGTGAGCCAAGTCATATTTCTTGTACCAGGCCAAGGCAGTAGATACATGATCTTTTTTAACATTTTGCTTTCTTTTGTTTAGGAAGTGATGTATCTAATATAAATGTACAGTAGCTACTAACGAACTCAACTGATACATGACGTTCAACATAGCGATGTCTAATTCTTCACCTCTGTCTTTCAGACGGAAATGAAACATTTTCCATTTTGGTTTGTGGACCATTGTTATTTTTCCTTTTTTTTTTTTGAACTGAGCTCTCAGAAGCCAAGGAAATCACATGCCGCTTTTATTTCAATAAGATTTAAAAAGAGAACGACAAGGATGTGCAGTAAAATGTCCCATCTTTGATTCGAAATGTTCCATCTTTTAATTTTACACTTAAATAATAGATTATCGTAATTTATTTGATCAAGACAATTCTGGCTGGCGAAAGCTCGTATTAAAATATTTTATCGGAGAACCCATCACTGATATCATTAATTTATTCTGTTGCTATTCTGTGACTTGTTTAACTCTTTCGTGCATGATTTTTTTATTCGTTTGATTTTTGTTCTCTTTTGCATCGTTGTTTCATTAGCTCTGTTGTTTTAATTTGATATTGTACGAAAAGGGTTAACGAAATAAAGTTTCCGAGAAAACAGAAATATGGGTGACTAGCGCGACTTGAGAAGTTGATAGGTAAAGGTATTGCATGTCAGAAAATATGATTTAAACTTCTCAAACGTATTAATAGTTCGTGAGTTATTGTAGCCACTTCATGAAGGCATACCTCATATCACGTGCGTGCATTTTGATACCTAATGACGACCTGTAGGACTACACCATTGACTTACTGCGTGTTTGTATTTGACTGTTTGATTTGTATATGTAGATTAAGAAATGTGATCCAGATCACTAGTGTGTTTCCTTGAAACACTCATTGTTATTCATCAGAGGATTTCAAACACTCGAAGACGCCAAAAACCTCAGAGCTACGCCCTTCGGTTTTCATTTTTTTTGCTCCTGTTTGGGTCCCCTGACGAAACACTCCAACTCGAGTTTCAACTATTACTTGAGTTTGTTAGGCTTCCAATAATTTTCTGATCGAAACTTTTTTTTGCCTCTTTGTACGTTGCTGAGAGGCTTCTAATCTTGTTGTTACATCATGAGAAGCACTCGTTTATGCTAACATGCTCTCCACTCCTGAGGGACTCTGCCGAGCGTAAAGTGTTTAAATCTTTTAATTTTTTAAAGATTTGGTGCTAGATAGCTACCTCTTACCCATGCATAGAAATATGAATTTTGTTTTGTTTTCTTAGATAATGTTTAGTTGAGGGCACGTACATTTCTAAGTGATCAGGTGATACGCGAGCCAAAGCGGTTACGGACCTTTGCACCACATCAGTATACAGTATCTATGTCATGGTTGTGCTGTTGAGTAGGAGTCTAAATGCGTTAAAGTTGTCTCAGGAACCTGAGTGATATACACCGACGAAAGCCTTTTATTCAAAATGTCCATGCTAATTTGTTTACTTTCTTTTGAGTAATTCTTTGTTTGCTTGGTATTACTGTGCATGTCAGTGCGTATATTTTTCCTTCTTTTATTTTTTTTAACAGTCAAAGTTCTTTTTGCTCATGACTTTCATTCTCAATTAGAAATTGAGTGAGACTGCATCAAATCAAGACCGTGTTTCAAGGAAACCCGTTGTTGAAGAAACATCCACGAATGTTTCCCCAGATTCTTCAAAAGCAAGTGTGCCTAAGTTGCCAATTCGTGCTACTCCTTCTGAGGTTTATGGCGTTGAACATCTTTTGAGGCTTTTTGGTAAGCGCACGTTGTAATGACTACTTTCAGAGAAAGTGAATCTGTGGCTTCTTGACCTGAATTTGAAATATTTATCCACGCAAGATAACATCTATGTTATCTTGCTTGGTTAAATATTTCAAGACCATTCAATGCGTTTTGCACAGAATAATTTGCTAAATGTGCGTGTAAGTTCGTGTAGTTTCATTCGTGTATTTTTCCTGCTCACCTTCATCACTCCGGCTTCTTTTTTGAATGTCTAAAATTACTACATGTGTATACTAAAAATCACTAGTCAAACTGTGGCAGTCCTAATTTGATTATTTATGCAGTCTACAACGCTCACTGTTCGCCGATCCTGACGTCAAGGGCGGAATTGCACCAGCTGAAAAAGTCATGCGTGGGTATTTTATGTTGTGAAATCGAAAATGTTTCTGAAACTGTTGAACGAATCCAAGTCGAAAACTGTACAGTTTTAACAGTAACGTTACCTCTGCGACTTTATTTGCTGAATGAAATTCCAGTATAATTATATTGTTCCACCGAAGAGCTCATAATATAAAAAAAAGATAGCGGGCACAACATTTCCTACCAAGGTATAATCTCGCTAGAAGATAATTCTTTAAACAACCTAATCCTCAGCCATGTGAAAGGTATTTGTGAACAGAAAATGTCTTTCTGTTCTCTCCTCGTCTTAAAAATGGCAAATCTTTGGCATTACAATCCCGAACAGGAAAAGCAGAAGTGACGTAGTAGTGAGAACGACGTTGGATTACAGCTGGGACTAAAACTATTACATGAAAAATTGTATTGTATAAAGAACGTTGTCTTTGACGTTCCCGTTGAATCTCCTTAAAGTGCCAATTAAAATTTGACCCATTTATTAGAATTATGAGGCTTAATATCCTGGTTGAAAATCCTCATGTCTAGACAGCAGACAAAGAACATGTTACAAGAATGTTGAACGAAGTTAGGGAGTCTACATAGCCAAATATTTGAAGTTTGTCATACAAGTCGTAAGTAGAGCATGTTCAGTTTTGACAGGTAGTAAATATTAAATCTTACTACGATTTTCTTGTTTCAGTAAAACTTCCAAGTTTACTGGCAAAAACCACAATTCAAGAAAATCGACTGTCTCTCTTGCTGCAACATTTGACCGACTTTTTGAAGTAAGTAACAGAGGCATTCTACTGAGATACTTTGTCTGGCATCCTGACATGGAAAACCCATTTTGATTTCTTGGATAAAAGAAATGAACCACATTTATCTTAGTGGTACATAACAGATAGATGTGCCGTAATACCAAGTATAGCGTCGTAATGTCCCAATTGTGCACATCGTTGCTGAATCAGAATATGCTTTAATGTGCAGGCGGTGACAGTCGCAGACTGGGGCTCCCATCATTTTCATGCAGGGGCTTCACTGAGGGACGCTAGAAATTTGCGGTTACCTGATCTCAATGGTTACCATCTAAGGCCCACCGTTCAGCAGCGATGCCTCAGCTACTTCAAAGCCTTTAATAATTTACTTCCAATTTCTTTCAGTCTATTTTCATAAAAACATGCGCATCTGCATAAATTAGAATTTATAATTCTGAAGTTCTGACCGATGCTCTAACACCGGTTGCTCCCCCCTTTAGATCCGCCCCTGATTGGTAAACATACACTGATACATCTGCACATACATGTACCATGATAAATATACACCAATACATACATGCATACATAGATTTAAGATGTATATTTTGGAGATGCGGGAACTTGGAGATATCTTGAATGATAGGTGAACGTTTGTCAAGCTCTATCCTCAGAAAAACGATTTCTGAACCCCTGATGGAAATCGAACCAATTAAACCAAAATGTACCGTCGTTTAAAATCCTCATAAATGTCATCAGTTGCAGTCTCCAGATGATTTATATTAAATCGAAATTTTCCTCAAGGAAACTGGTTGTTATATATTTACCTAAATTGATATTTGGACACTATAAAAACCCAAGAGGACAGGAGATACTGAAAGGACCAACCTTAAAAAGAAATAACTACACGTTATACAATTGTTAATTTATTTATTGTTATTGTTGTCCGAGTGTGAGGTCTGTGCATGAAAGTATTTGCCTGAGGTCTGCTGAAGAAGAAACCGGGAGCAAATACTTTCCCGTACAGTCCAAACAGAAGTGGTTAATAAAGAATTTATTATATGGCTTTTGGTTCCTTCCTTCATCACTTTTAATTCCTTTTAGTTCGTGAGTGAGCGGCTTAGATTTACTTGTTTATTTTTACCTATTTGTTTTTTGGGGGTTTTTATTTTGTTTGTTTGTTTTTTATCAATTCATTCAGTTTTCTGCTTATAATTAATGTCAAGAAGATTTAGCTACTTTTTTGAAAGTTTAATGTAGATCTTTTGTAAAACGTTCCTGAATCTGATTTGTTTCTCTTTAAATCAACTGGGAAGTTTTCCCGCCAGAACGTACCGGTCCGTACGAAAAATTTATTGCACGGCAAGGCAGCCAATTGGCTAACGCCATTTTGCGTACAGACCGGATAACGAATTCAACCATTTACAACGCCTCTTTCCAATATCCTAACGTTTGTCGATCTTACATCGTGAGCTGTACTTTCTACGTGGTATTTTATTGCAGATTCATTCCTGTTTCGGACACCAGGCTTGTGTTTCGACCGTCTTGAGTGCCATGTTTTACTTGTTTCCCCAACCTCTGTAAATGAAGATGATTTACATTTAAACTTTTAAACAATACCCTTTATTCGATTCACTTTTGGTCTTTCTTTAGATTTTCGAAAAACATCTGTCGAGGACTTGTGAGGCTTAAAGGCTGTTCGTACCCCCACCCTTGCTAAAATATGTTTAATTCTTTCGGATACACATTGTAAATAAGGCAGACGTGTAAAACATCTGGGTTCGATTGTTTCTCTGATGGTGGAGACTTCCTGGTTAACATGTTTTCTCTACAAGAGTCCTATTATAGAGCGTATGCACTTGACGTCATAGCCGCCATGTTTGTTTTTGTTAACAAAAGAATTTTGATCATCTTTTGTCAGGTACACCAACATGGCCGCCATACCTTTGTTGTTTGTGTCTCTGGGTACTGATTCCATACGCTATATATCCGCTTAATTTCAAATCCTCTCAAACCTTCCTTTTTGTCTTGATGTGATTCTGTAGTGGAATGGATTTAAAATTAATCGGACATGATAAGACTATACGAAATATAATATAAAACAAACTCCGAAAAGAAGCATCTTGGTACCCAAAATATGAGTAAAAACACAAGACAAAATTGAGAAGGTAATATTTCTACTTTATTACAGAATCATTGTCAAACTTATTTGAGAAAGACGTGATGACATCATCACTTCTTATTTACAGAGATATAAATTAACGGGAAATGTGTCGGTACTTGAGTTAACAGTATGAGAAATGACAGTTAGAATAATAACATATTTAATAAGGAAAGTTCTTTACTGGCTTTTAAACCATTGCTAAGATTCGGATTTTTGAGTTTTATATATAAAGCTTCTAAAATAAGCAACTGTTTGAAGCAACCGTCGGCACAAGAATGAAGCATTTTGAAGTGCGTGTTCCATGAGACGTGTGTGAATGTTTCGTTCATATAATTCGGGCAAGTAATTTCGTAGACAAAATTTTTGCGGGAGATACCCGCATTTTATAGAGAAAACATGTAAACCTGGAAACTGATAAGTCTCCATCAACAGACACAAGAGAACTACGAGGTTTTACATGCCTACCTTATACAATTTGTATCCGAAGGAATTAAACGTACTTTGACAAAGGTTGGGCTACGAACAGCCTTTAAACCGTGCAAGACATTGGCAACTATTTTTCAAAAACCTAATGAAAAACTAAAAGCGAATCGAATAAAGAACATTGTTTACAAGTTCAACCCTTCATGTAGAACACCTCCAGAACAAAAGAACAGAAGACTGGACCAAACAAACAGAAGAAGAGAACCATAAACAAAACAAAAAACAGGCGTTAAAGCTTACGTGTAAATCATGTTCATTCGCATACCTTGGGGAAACCAAGAGAACACGGGACTCAAGATGGTTGGAACACAAACCTGGTGTCAGAAAGAAGAATAAATCTGCATTCTCAAACTCATTAATAATTCGTAAGTATATCATTCAATCAGAAGCGCTGAATGGCACCACGTGAGCGAATTGAAATACCATGGAAGTACTGGGCAGGGGACTTGAACTGTTTTTTCTCCAGTCCTTGGACTGGAAATGACAGTTCAAGTCCTGGGACTTAAAATATAATTTCACACAATCTGTTTATTCATCGATACACTAGTCACTAATACACTAATTCATTGTGCCAATACACTAATTGATTCTGATAAGTCACTCAAAGGCCTCCAATTCGGACTAGACTGGGTTTTCAACTACTCGAAATTCATTCCAGTCCTCGGATGAGAACGAATTCCTTGTACTTGAAAACGCGGTCTATTCCTCATTGTCGGCCTTTAGATATTGCATAAAAGACCACGCAGAAAGTACAGCTCACGATGTAAGAACGACAAACGTTTAGATATTGGAAAGAGGCGTTGTAAGTAGTGAAAAACGGAAGTTTCTTGAAGCCTTGTCTTCTATGACGGACAACGATTCAGTCCAAGAACATAACGAATTACCGCGTGGATATTTACCTTTTAGAGGATCTCCAGGGACACGTGACGATAATTTAAATAACCCAATAAATCTTCCCTGAAATTAGAGCACTGAAGATGTTACCAGAGACAAATCGAAAATTTAGTTTCTAATGTTTTTAAATAATGTTTTAAGACTTTTTTACATCAGGTACAACTCACTTTTTATACAGTACTGTTTAAAAGTCTTCGGCCACTTTAAGAGAATTACGGTTTAGGTTATTTATCAAGACAACAAGCGTTTATACGCTTGTATAAACGCTATAAAACATCAGAATAAAACCAAGAATACATTAATACCATAACAATTATCTAAATTTTTGTATGTTTCACAAAAAACTAAGAGCTTGTGAGATTGCTTGAATAAGTAAGTATACTTATATATCGGATGACACAGTGAAGACCATCCCTGATGAGATAATTGATAGTCCAGGAGGAAACGGAGAACCAGTAGAAAACCTTCAGTAAAATTGTACAGCACTCATTCCACGTATGACCAATGTAACTTTAATCGGACATCTGCACGGAGCTGGAATTGAACCCTAGTAATAGAAGTGAAAAACACGTCCGCTACCACTGTTCTCGTGCAAAATATCTTACAACGTGTTTAAGTTGGTAACTGTTGATATGAAGTTCATCCGCTTCCTTCGGGATAATCCGAAAGGTGTAAATTTAATCTATGTGCAACATTACACAATTTTTGATGGCCAGGAGAGAAGAGTAAGAGAATGAAATTGCGATTGTGACGAGTGCTACCTTGAATGTTGTATTAGGTACAAATATTGCATCACTGATTATTTTTCTCTGATTTACTTCAGGTATCTTTCCTGTCGAACCAACACGTTTTTCTCAGAAGACATATACCAAGATATTATACTTTAACTTATACACTTGAAACACCTAAAAACGTCAGGTAGATAACGTCAAGACGTAAGTCAAGTTTGCACTTAGAAGTACTTTAATGAAAATTTGACTTCTGGACAGTACCAATACTTTTGTCAAACCTATGTAGTGGACGTACGTTGGCGGACGATTATTAATAAAGAGTAAAAATTTGCCATCTTCCGATTTTTGCCAGTTGCATGAAACAAAGGAAGCATATCCCGAAAGATATTTCATTGGAGCATGTGGTGTGTGCATATATAGAACTATATAACGAAACTGGTAATAGAGACATATTTGAGGTTAGCGAATGTAGAAAGTTAAAGCCTAGTCCACACGAGCACATTTTCTGTGGCAAGTTTTTCAGTAACCATTTTTATTTGCTCATATACATGAGAAAATTTGTCCGAATTTTATGTGACAAATGTATTTACTGAAAAACTGGCGCGCCATGCCGTTTTTATGTGGCAAAGAAAGAATGTCGTATGCGAAAGTTTGTTCGTGTGCTCGACCCGTCACAGAAAATTTGCCACACACTCAGAGGTTGGCAGTGGCTACTACAGTTTTATCTCCACTGTTCACAGTCATTTCTGGCGCATAGGCAAACGAGTTTTCAACATAGCTTTTGCTGTCTTTATACACAAGCAAATATCCTTGTCACAGAAAACTTGCCACAGAAAATTTGCTCGAGTAGACTTGGCTTAATATGAGTCATGATACGAAATGTGCTAAATTGATGAACTGGCTTGTGTTGTTTTCCACGTCATAATTTAAAGAAATATGCTTTCCTTTTGCGACAAGGAAGAACGGCAAAGATATGCTATAATTTGTGGAGAAATATAAAACAATCAAATAAATTAACCCATGGCAATTAGCTCCATACTTCTTGCATGCAGGTTCTTTGTCTTATACACAAAACATCATTGAATATCTAGTCAAGAATGACCGAACTAGTTTGCAACGACACGGACTCGAGCGATAAAAAAGAGCAGTTTTTCCGGGAGAAAATAGGCCACGGTTAATACAAGCTTTGGCTAAAATATGCCGCGAAGTTTGCATTTATAGCAACATTTTCACGGCTTTAATCAGCCGTGGCTTATTTTAGTCGCAAACGACTTTGAAGTGCACCATTTTTATAGGTGTTCGCGGCTTATTTCAGCCTAAACTTATATCAGCCGTGGCTAACTTTTTCTTGTGTAAACGGCCCTAATATCACTTTTCTAAATCACTAAAGAAATTACTATGCTTTGCTTTGATTCCCTCTCCATAACCGGTCTTTATTTCATTAACCAAGTACAGTGTATCTCTTAGGGGCTAATTACGGGAGTAGTTTCATCCCGGGCTGAAATATCAGCCAGATTAAGAACTGGTTAGATGGATGACCTTCAGCTTAGGAGGTAATTTCAACAGCTCAGCACTGGTTCATATGATCGCAAGATACATTTTTAACGGATTGAGCGAGGAATGAATAATAAGTCATTCCTTAAGGGCAAATTAAGGTAGTCCTCCACACCAAATTTTCGAAAAAATTCGAAAAAAAATCAAATTTTTTAAACCCACATGTCTGAATTCCTTAATTCATTAGCTTTCGTTTGATGTGTTGTTACCTTAATAATTTTAAGTTGAAGTGCTATTTTTTAGTGATTTAGTGAGACAAGGTAAGATTTTTTGTCTTAGCAACGGCGTTAGCAACGCATTGTTGTCCTAAAATACCCTTCTTGGATCAAGCTAAAGAAGGAGAAACTAAAGAAGGAGAAACATATGCATCTGGTGCATTTTAACTACTAACATTTTTCCAGGCTTGCTAAAGTTATTATACTTGAATAATTGCTGATTTGTATGTTACATAAGTTCTATGACATCTTTAAAGTCAATTTTCTCAAAGTAGCATTTTTGGCCTTCCGGAGGTCTTTTAAAAAAGATAACTCAAAAGGTATTTAATGAAATGACCTGAAATTTTGAATTTTTTATAACAAGTATCTTCCCTTGTTCCTGGGCCTAAAACTTTGTCTATTCTATAAACAGGTGATGAATTAATCTAATTTGAAGCACCCCATCATGGTAATAAAGAGATGTTGTCATTTATTTTTTAGTGAAAAAGACAAATTAAAATATTTTTAGGTTTAGCATCTAGATTTCCCTTTACTGAATGCATAAAAAAGATTTACTTGATTTTCTAGCCATTTTTTTGGCAAGATATCCTTTTTAAAAAGAGACAACTTAAATCACCATTGGGGGTCTGTATCTTGGTTGCCATGGCAACACATGGCTCAATAGCTATGTTGTTGCACACACTTTATCAATGCCTTTGTGACCAAAGTATAAATAATTTGTTTCAGGCTATTCTAAGCTTTTTAAAAATTCGTGTGGAGGACCACCTTAAATCAACTTCAGCCCTGGTTGAAATCTCAACTAAGGACCACGAAGGACTGCCTTAAAATTTGTGATTACATCACGAATATTTAAGCTAATGCTGAACTTTTTAAATTTCAGCCTGGTTAGCCAAGCTGGAATTCTCCGACTAATTCTCTCTGTAACGGTGTCACAGTTTGTTGATGTAAACTAGGTATACTCTAAGTGGCTCAAGTTCATTGCGAACTTCACTAAAGCTCCTTATAGCATTAACGTTCCAAACAGCTCATCCATTTTGCCTGTAGACGTGCTGTATTTACACTGTTAACTTTGTTCCTCGAATTATTTCAATTATGCAAACAATACATGGTTTCATTTTCAAAAAAAAAGTCAGTTTATTTTAATCTGCTAAGAAATGTCAATTCTGGGTTTTACTGTTCCATGGACAAAGTGTGCACTATCACTAGTTCAAACTTGAAAAGCATACTTGATTAAACTAAAGAAACGTTCTTCATGGAAGTGAACTAATAGGTTTAACTGCTAGGATCGTCCCTCCCCCGACGAGATGTCATCGCGTCATGCTGCTTGGCGCAGTATGAGTGATAATTGTTGCCATTTTAATCATTGGAGGAACGCGAGCTCTGAAATAGTAAAATGTTTGGAATTTGTTTCGGCCGACAAATTAACGTGTAAATGTGACATTCGTTTGCCGTATTCCTGTCATTCCATTAAGAAAGAATTTCTGATTTCTAGATAAAACTGTCAGATTGTCCTGTTTATCAAAACAACAAATATTAATGACGACTATTACAGCTGTAGCTTACATAAACAACTGTTGTTTTGAAAACTTAATGATTGTTATTATTCTGTCTGTTTTGAAACTGGATATCACCCTCCGTCACCTGTGGATTATGTTTTCTAATTATTTGTGTGCATGAGTCAAATTCCTGTACTACACTACTTTAAAAAGAAAGCCTCGGGTCGGTGGTGATAACCTAAATATCCCAATGAAATCCTATTTTCAGTGTTAAGTTAAATGCTATTTCATACATAGTAACTATATTATTTAAATCCTGTGAACATAAATGTAGAAGACCCAGCGCTGGAATGGCCGCCTTAATGATTTTTAAAAATTCAGTACGAGTTAGGAATTTCCCTGGCATCTGGTGACAAAATACCATTGAGTTTCCTTCAATGAACCCGTTTTTAATTGAGATTTTTGAGACTTGTCCACAGGTTTCATGAAGTAACAGTGTTTCCACGTATGTTTTTTCTTCTTGTAAGGTTTTTAAACGTTAATTCACCATATTATATATGTATTTATACGCATGGAAGAAACACTTTCTCCACCGGGAAGCAGTTTTGTGTTTTCCATGCAGACAATTTAGCATCTGAAATTAGATGCATTATATTGGGGTTGGAAAAATAGAACAATTGAGTTGGCTTCAACTGTACATAACATGGTCTCCGTTGGAGGTATAAATAGCAATGGATCAAAATAAAGGTGATATCTGTGCCATCCCTTGTGAACAAATGTAAACAGTTTAAAGATCAAATGCCGTTTAACCTTAACGAACTTTGTTGACCTTCCTTTCATCCTCAAAAATCTTAATCTGTTAAAGAAAAAAGGTTCACTCACTCAAGTTATGAAAAAGGCTACGTCAGCCGCGAATCAGTCTCTCTAAAATTGAGGCGTTTGATCTTACCAACTCTGGACTAAACAGAAAAAGGAAAGGTTAAATTTTGGAGTTTCTATGGTGACTAGAGAGAATAACAGGAACATGCAGTGATAGAAATTCCATCTGTTGGATATTTAGAGCGTTGGTAGGTTGATATGTAGTGCGTTGAGAATGGTGGTTCAGTCCTCTTATTTCGCAGTATTTGACCTCTTCCTGTCAAGTGACTTACGCTACGCGGTGGTTCTCTTCGTTTATTCCTAGCAAACGTATAGTACTTTTGTACACAACAGAAGTTGAAAACGTTGCATTTAAAATATTAATCGAGCTACAAGATGTTGCTGACTTCTCATGGCCATTAGTTCACCACTGAACTGAAACAGAGGACTCGGCGGATGAAGGAAGCTGGATCCAAGACAAGAGGTATGGCGCTCGCTTTTAGCCCTTTATTTAAAAATTAGATAACTTTTGACCACCGATTGTACCGGTCATATTGCAAATTATTACAATTTTTGCTGGGAGTATCTGGCCGCCATGTCGTCGTTCATTCTATAAATTAAGTTAACCCATAAACATCAGCCTTATCTTTAACCTTCATCTTGAAAGCAGTCTCAAAAATTCGTTGGTCATTTGGAAGTACGACAGATACAGCGAAGAAGTATGACAGTTCTTTCGACTTCAGTTCGTTAAAACTGGATTTTTACCGACGCTTATTCCCAATGTAAATCCACTAATTGACCTCCTCCGTGCAAATGTTGCTTTTCATCGTTGTAATCAATCCATTTAAGATATAAAGTTTTCCCAAACTGTGTAGGTCAATTCGGCTCCCGTTTGCATCTTTTATTTTACTTGACGCTTGTTTGCATGCTGGAACCATGAAATCTGGAAAACGCCACGGAAACATCAAATTAATTTATCACGACAGTAGATCAGGAGGTGATCTACGGAAACCTCGTTGGATAGTCTTCCCTAGGTAAACATTTGTGAACAGAAACTGGGAAACCAATCTTGTATGCATTGTGCTGCCATAGCCTTTTACCGTTCATAATTACCGAAAGTAAAGACGAATATTTCTCCGAACTTTGATTGAGGGTCTCTCGATTTGAAAAATTCAGACTTAAAATAGCCATCGTGCAGCTAAGAAAGTTTCGGCAACATGGCCCAAACCTAGCCAAGCTGTTTGCTTTGGCATTCATAGTTCGGCTGAGGAACAGCTGGATGACACCAAGGCGGTGTGATGAAGTACTGCGGGTCGGAACAGCATTCATTCAAAGTAAACACTTTGAAGCTGCGAAATTAAATGTAATTAAATGTAAAAGCTGCAAAATTAATCTGGTACTTCAGAAGCTCGTCACATGGATGAATTTCAGCCACAACTGAATATACAATAGCTCACCAAGAGCTCAAATTTTCACCGTGTGGTCGCACGATAATTTTCAAAGGGAATTCCTTGTTAGGCCGAGCTTAATTTTTCCATGTAATGTGCCTCTTCGTGGGTATTATTTAAAGTGAAAACGCTCTTTTTCCTTTTGAGTTTACACTGGGCCCGGTTGTACCAAGCCTGGATTGCTTGTCGCTCCGATAACTCGCGATGAGTGAACAAAACCATGCTTGCTTTGAAGTACGCAATTTAAATTTCAGCCTCTGAATACCCGGTGATCCACAAGTTCGTTCTGTTTGGTCCACATTATGATAAAATGTAAATTATATCAAAAATGGAGTGCCACCTGGGCAGTTATGAATCGAAGTAGAAAACGTTTAACGATTGCATTGTACCCTGCTAAAAAAGGGGAGAACAAGGTACTGACGTATGGAATGAAAGCCCTAAGAGTTGCCATTTTCTCTCTCGTTTTTTTAGCAGAGCTCTTTCCTTAAACTTTTTCTTCGGGTATAAAACTTAAGATTATGTTGTTTAAAGCAGCGATACTACTTCTGTTCACTCGATTGAATTGGCCGTGTCCGCTAGATTAGTTATTCGCGCTTCGTACAACTCACACATGGTTTCAAAATTGTCGTAAGATATTTGGCAGGATATTTCTTTTCTATTTAACTTTGCTATGTCACCATTCTGTTTATTAATGAGTTGCCGGCAATGTCTCAGAGGTCGGCATACTCGTCGACCTTAATCGAAAAAGTTAAGCTGAGATAAACGTTACGCCTCACCTCCGTATATTGTCGTAAGGGTCGCCGACTGGCGGCGGCAGACAGGCTTCTGGTGGTTAACAGTAAATGGAAACCAGGTTATGGATCAGCTGAGGTTTGACCTCCGTCACAGAGTGTCGTCTCGGCAAACCATTAAACGGCCGGACAACCCTTCTCATCCCTCCACGAGATTGTCTGCATATATATATATATATATATATATATATATATATATATATGTATAAGTAAATTTCATCTTACTAAGTGTAGATTTTTGTTCTGAGACCTCATAGTCTAGTGGTAAAACAACCGTACCGGCAATCGGGAGACACGGGTTCGATTCCCGTTGGGGAGTTCAGAAATTTTCTGAGATAAAAGCTTGAGAACAACATTTTCATCATATATATATATATATATATATATATATATATATAAACACATATATATATATATATATATATATATATATGTAATATTTAAAAACCGAGCAGGAGTGCTTTATCGCGATTTAAAACCAGGGGTGGTGCCAGAAGGGGGCAGAAGGGGACAGAGTGGGGCAGAGGGGGGCAGAGGGGGGAAGAGGGGGCTACAGCCCCTACGTCGGGGAACCTTAGCCCCTCTGTCGGGGAAAAATTGACCATCCGTCGGGGAATTTTCACTGATAAACACACTTATAAATTGCACAAACTATGAGAACGTGTTACTGATTTAGCCAAGAAAGATAATAGACTCTTCTCTTCATGTCAAATCTAAAAGCAAACTGTTTCTAGTCAGAAGTTCAGATTCTTCTGGCGAAAAATAAGATGATGTTTTCGACCTTCAAGTAAACAAATTATAAAGAGGGCGTGGTCGTGCCTCCTTTGGTTTAACCCCCCTGTCGGAGACGTTAGCCCCTGCGTCGGGGAATTCCTGGCGCCACCACTGTTTAAAACACGAGGCGATAGCCGAGTGTTTTAGATCCGATAAAGCAAGTACTGCGAGTTTTTTAGATGTCTTCTAAAATAAACCTACTAATATGCTAATTTGCGAAGAAAGTTAGGAAATTTATCTTTTGTAAGCCGAAAAAAAGAAACTTCTTCTTCACGTATAATGGCACATGTGTCTTTATCACATATTAAGACCAAACACGGTTATGATTTTCTTTTGTGTTTTTCTCATGAATTCTTAATGAATTTTAGAAAAAAAATATATATATATAGTATTATATTGACAATAACTCTGAAATAAGTCGACATATTACTGCATATCCCCATATAAAAATTCCACATGGCAAATTCCACATGTGAAATTGGAGCGTGTGAAGTTGTTTCACATATGAACACACGTGAACCAAATGTGAATCTCATGCAAACCGCTTGTGCAAGACATGTGAAATTAAATTCTATGAGAAATTTTTGAAAGACATAAAAATGTGAAAAATCACATGTGAAATTGAAACTTATTTACGTAAGAGACTTAAAGCTTAGCATGACGATAAATTCATTAATTAGACACAAGAGTTTGCGTTAACGTCACGTTGCTTATGGTTAACCATAAGCAACATGACGTTACTGCAGGACAAAAGCTCAGCAAAACTTAACCATAAGCAACGTGACGTTACCGCAAACTCTTGTGCCTGGTTATTGACGTTTATCACGTGTGATCACATGTGATCGCATAAACTAACAAGTGTGGAATTGTGTGTGGAATTTTTGTAAGGGTCTTTTCTTCCGTTCTTTCTTAATTCAATCACAAGTCAGAAATGACATTTTTCGAAATCTGTTTTATGTTGTATTTTCTTAAGCTGTCTGCCGGTAATGGGTGTTGATCCATTCTAATGTTCATATTTTATTAGAATAATGAGTGAGTTGAAAAAAATAATCGAAGTATAAATACACCAAAACCTTAGTCATAATGCCTTATTGTGGAGTCTTCTTAGAGGTGTTTTTATACTGTATGATTGCATGATGACAGGCTGTGAATGTTTACTTCGCAAAATCCTCTTGTTCAAGGTTTATAACACTCTTGGGCGTTTCATATGCCTTAAAACGGAATTAAGGCACAATACCAAAAATACATTCCACAAATCGATTTCTTTTTATATTTTCCTGAACTTAATCAGATACATAGACGTACGAGCTCACATATCTCTGTACCCCGTCGATCTGCGTAGATGTGGTAGGAAACTCGGGGTTTTGTTGAAAAAAATTCTATGAAACTTCGTATAATTCTATTTCAGAATCATCCTCAGGGTATTATGAAATGATAACTTCACAATTAACCTACACTGTTGAAGTCGACTGAAAAATGTTGACTCGAGCGGGATTTGAACTCGCACCTTCGGGATACCGGTCCGCCGCTCTACCTGTTGAGCTATCGAGTCCACAGGGAGTGGAGGCGAGTTTTTATCCAATTTAAGTGCACGAAATATTCTCGCGACAACTTAACGCTATCCATGAGATTGGATGTGCAGTGTTTCAATTCTATTTCAGAATCATCCTCAGGGTATTATGAAATGATAACTTCACAATTAACATTTCAAATGTTCTGGGTCGTTCATTTTAAACAAGAGATCAAGTCAACAGGTTGTATTTCTTAGTCATTAAACGTCGAATTCAGGGTAAATTATTTATTGGAGAGCTAAATTAATCTGAATGTCCGGGAAATGTTTACTATCCTGTGACACAAATGTCTAGTCGCCTTTTTGACCTGATGACTTGAAAAACCGGGCTATTGTAAGCTATAAAGTATTTTGAAGCAATATGTTTTCTACATATGCATTTTATGCTATTTGTTCTTCTTGGTCTCAAAGAAATCATTACCAGTTCAACAAGCTTTGATCCTACGTAAAATGCCTCAAATCTCCATACCAAAATGATCAAGATATCAACCATTTTGACATTTACTACAAGTCAACCCGACTGTGTTGAATATAAGAGTGCATTTGGACATAATTAAAAATAGAGCTAAATTAGGCTCAATTTCAAAATGATATGTAGAAAATTATACAGAAAGATTGTGGTGTCACAAGTTTAAGCCTTGAAAGAATGACACTTCGTATAAGCAAGACGAGATGACTAGGCGAGAGGTGTATACGATCCTTGAAAATAAAAGTTCGTATGCATTAGAGCAAGTAAACAGAGATGTGGCACATATGCATGTATGTTTGCTCACTGGTTAAATATTAAATTTTTCTGGAGAAAAAATGTTCCGTTATTATGATCTAGAATTTATTCGATAAGTACTTCTTTTAATCATTCTTTCACTTATTTTCTTTCCTCCAAAACTTCAATTCCCAGTAAGAAATTAATCAGAAATGAAGACAACGTGACAGCAAATCACGTTGTCTAAGCGTTTCTTGACGGGATTTGTCGTAATTTCCGACAGGTTACAGGTGAAAGCATTACCGTGATAGCAATATAGGTCTACATGGGTACTGGTATCTTCTAATTTCAAACTGTAGCTAAAATAACTCACACAGTGTATTGTTCTGATGCACATGACCTGTTGAATAGCCCTAAGGCCATTAGATCTCCAACTCGTGTTTCGCTGTTCTCTAATTTTCGTGACATATTGTTAAAAGCCAACAATGTCAGACTGATAGATACTACAAAATGATTTTAGCACCATTTGAATTTTACATTTTACTAAAGTGTAGGTCTTGTAAATGAAGGGGGGGTGCGCGCATGTGCACCATTGGTCCCTACCAACCAGAAATAGCAAATATTTTAACTAGTTTAAAGTTAACTGTTTCTCTGTTTAGCTTAAAAGCTTCTGCACTTATTGGAAGTTACTTCAAATCTATGTCGAGCTGATACAATTTACATTGCCTTGCTGGAAAACGCCCTCCGCTAACTTCGGAAATCACGAGCTAATTATTCATGCAAAATAGTCAGTGATGCTATATGATTCACAAGCACACTGAGACAAGCTGAGGTGCTTGTTGCCCTCCTGAGTTTTACTGCAGTCCATGGCCAGATTTTCCGCTATTAAAACTAATTTTAATTAAAATCAATTATCCTGGACTGTAAAATCGGCTAACATTAATTTACAATTATAATGTCACTCAAGTTATTCCATGGTGCGTGCGCAAAAGAAGGACTATAGTGACAAGCCAAATGCATAACATAAAGTGAATTGGATGGATTGCAAACATAAACAAACGTTAACCTATTTTGTCTATGCGCTGATATGATTTAACCAGACTTCGCTCTGCTACGTGGAGAGTTTGGCTACCAAAACTGAGTGAAATTCTCTTTACAACGACTCGGAATGTGTTCAGTTTCTTTGTGTGAATTCGTGGTCATATTTAAAACCTAATCAATGGAATACGCCTTCATTATGAAAGTGATGAGAACTCCAGAGCATCACTGGAAAACTTGGGTTTAAATTTTTCTGCAATATGTACTTAAAATGAAACAATGCCATTTCAGAAACCTTTAAGTCTTAGGCTAAAATATATTTTTTGTGGTCATTGCCCTTTACTTCCTGAGTAGTTGTTAGGCTTCTCGCATTTTTGATTACTACGTAGTTAAGGTCGCTTTGTTTATTATCGAAGTCTGACTGGGGGACCGACTATTGTAATGCAGCCCTAGCAAAAGCAGAAAATTTTTTTCCAACTAATCCAGTTTCAATTTCAAGCCAGGAAACGGTCTTTGAGTCATCGTTTCTCACTACAGCCGTACACGTATCAGTTAAAAAAAAATCTGGTACAATTGCAACAAGCTTGATTGTTAAAGATGAATTAGACGCTTAGTTCAGCTTTTTAATACTTTATAGCATATTTCATAAAGCTCTGTCATATCTGCCGTTAATATATGTGTCATTATTATTATCATTACGATATATCTTCACCTCTTGGTACTATAAGGGATATTCATGTTACTGCTGCGAAACCCACATTTTTCATGTAACTGTTAAATAATTTTAATGGTTTCTGTTTCATCATAACCTTTCAACCTAACAAACTCTACAAAAACCTCAGACAAGTATTTTCCCGAATAATATTTATAAATCATTTGTCTGAGCTCACTATCCGGTCTATACGCGGAATGACACACGCTGATTGGCTCCCTAGCCGTGCAATAAGTTTTCTGTACAGACCGGCAAGTTTTGGCGAAAAATTTCTGAGTTGATTTGGAAACAAACAAACCAGATTCAGGCAAGTTTTACAGAAGATTTACGATAACAAACTACTGAAAACGTAGTTAAATCTCCCCAACAATTTTAAGCAAAAAACTAGATAAATGTTTAAAAAATCACGCAACAATAGGCAAAAACAAGTAAGTAAACCTAAGCCTCTCACTTATGAACAAGTTCGAAGACCAAACAAGTTTGTTGGTATTGAGCATTCTTGAAAAAATCTACGAACACTCCAAACACCTGTATATATATACCAGTATATACACATACATATATACATATGTTTGCAAGAAATAATATGAATGCACTCCAGATTGACACAAATTCACATGATGTACAGAAAGCCAGGAAACATTAAAGATGATCTGGTTGCAGCTGGAGGGGTATGAAGAAATGTGTATGATTGCAATACGAAATTTGTAAATATGTTGAGGAGTAACGATCATTTAAAGAAGGACATACTAAACACTGACAATTTTTCATTTGATTGGGTAGTTTATTTGATATAATATGTACAAAATGTAGAGAATATATGCTGGAAGTTCTGTCACGTTAGATCGACATAGATTTAACAATGATTAAAGTAGAACCCAGCTTTCTTTCATTTCATAAACATTCATATAATAACATCGAAAATGAATTTTATTATGCAACTTTAACATTTCGAGCATCGGCCGTTTTATCAAACACCATAAGTTACGTACACATATGTCATCAATAATGAGATTCAAGGGTTGGAAATAAATCGTAATAAGTGCAAGCCATTGATCGTCGGTTGTATTTATCGGCCTCCAGACCAATCGGCACATGACTTTCTAAACCTAATTGAAGAACCTTTGTCGAGGATTGATGCTCCGAACTATGAGAAGGTCCTTTTAGGAGATTTCAATCTTGATTTTGGTGATCAGGTAACATCGAGAAATCTTTGACTGAAGCGTAGGTACGAAAGATTATTTCAATTATATGGTTTCGGTCAATTAATCTATGAGCAGACACGAATAACTGAGCGTTCGCGATCTACAATACAGGGTGTCCCAAAAAAACGAAAACTATTGAAATCACCAATAACAATTTAATTGTTAGAATTTGAATGCCTTAGCACTCTGTTGGTCCCCACGAGTGCATAAATGATTGATATAAGTAATTTTATAATTTGCTTTAAATTCCCACGGGCAAAAACTCGCGCACTTTACAAGGCGATTTTCTTACCTAAATTTTAATACATGCACCTTGTCAATATTTTACGCATCATTACGTTCAGCTTTTTCGTAGGGCATTCAAATTTTAACAATAAGTGATTTCAATAGTTTTCGGGTTTTTTGGGACATCCTGTAGATCTGATTTTTGTTAACAATAAGCACAGAATTATGAACTCTGGTGTTGTGCACTTGGGTCTGCGCGATCATTCGCTTGTGTATTGTATAATGAAGTCTGGCATGCCTAAGTCGTCTCCGAAAATAATTGAATATAGATCTTTCAAAAACTATGACAAAAGCGCCTTTGTTAAAGATCTCTCTTACGTACCGTGGTTAGTGGTGGATGCTGCTCAGGATGTGAACGATGCGGTGGATTTATGGTCTGAACTTTTTAATAGTGTAGCTAATCAACATGCTCCTATTAAAACGCAACGTGTACTTGGCACATCTGCTCCCTGGATGACTAGCGATTTAGCAAAATTGATGAGAGATCGTGATTACTGTCACAGAAAGGCTAGAACCTCCATGTCCAGACGCTCTTGGGCTGCTTTCCATAAAATAAATCGGGAGGTACATCTTTCCATGAAGAAAGCCAAAACAGATTATTACTGGAAACTAATCGAAGAAAATAAGGGAAACTGCTCTAAATTGTGGAGTAGTATTAAACATGTTCTTCCTACTACCTTATCCAATTCTATAACTTCTATCCAGAATAATAATAAAGTAAATGGTTTGAACCTGGGAGAATCGTGACATGTTTGTGGAAGTTGATCGTCCAGGTTAGTGTAGTCTTGAGAAAGACTACACTAACCTGGACGATCAACTCCCACAAACATGTCAGAATAATAATGTCGTTTATACCACACGCCATGGAATTGCAAATGCTCTTAATGACTTTTTTGCAAACATTGGTAAAATGTTTTCAATGAAATTTACATCAACTCGATCACCTATCTCTTCTTTACAACAGGTCGAATCATTCTTCTGTTTTTTTGAAATCTCGCAAGATTTTGTAACAACCGAACTTAATAGAGCTAAAACAAATAAATCAACAGGTATGGATAAAATTAGTGCAAGATTGATTAAGGATGCAGCAGATATCATCGCTCCATCGCTGACTGCTCTACTGAATATGTCAGTTAAAGAATCTACTTTCCCGACACTTTGGAAAACTGGTAAAATAACTGCTCTTTTTAAAAATGGTGTTAAATCTGATCCATCAAATTATCGACTTATATGTATTCTTCCTACGTCAAGCAAAATCCTTGAGAAGGCTATTCATATGCAGTTGTACCAATATTTAAACAACCATAATCTATTGTCGAAGATTCAGTTTGGTTTTAAGCCCAAATCGTCCACATGTGTTGCCGTTAGCCGTTTTACTGATAGGATTTTGGAAATTTTGGATAAAAGCCTGCTTAGAGGAGTTGTTTTCCTGGATTTGTCGAAAGCTTTCGATTCGGTAGATCATCTAATTTTGCTTGATAAGCTATCTTACATGGGCATAAAAAACTTAGAACTGCAATGGTTTAGATCATATTTGACTAACCGACATCAGCGTACATTTTACAACAATTATTTATCTAGCTCAAAAGAAATATAGTTTGGTGTCCCACAAGGATTTATCTTAGGTCCATTGTTATTTTTGATCTATGTGAACGACCTCCCAAGCTGTGTTAATTACGCAGATATTACATTGTATGAAGATGATAATGCTCTTTGCTACTCCGATAAAGATGCCTCTATCATACTGGATACCATCAATCACGACCTAGCTAATATAAATACCTGGCTTGAGATGAATCGTCTGACATTAAGTGCGAAAAAACCTAAATTTATGATGATTGGCAGTATACAGAAGATGAAAAGCTTAGAATCGGTTACTGTTACTATTGGGAATACAGATTTGCAACCTTCTAATATCTTCAAATATCTTGGAGTAAGTATTAACTGTCAATTAACATGGGATGACCATGTCTACCGCATTAGCTCCAGTATTTTAAAGAAACTCAGCCTTTTTAGAAGAATAAAGGCCTACCTCCCAATTCATGCTAGGAAATTGTTTTACTTTTCTTATATCATGCCTCAGTTTGACTATTGTTATATAGTATGGGGTGATAGAGGTAACTCAATCTTAATGAAATCCCTCCAAGTGCTTCAAAATAAAATCGCCAAAGAAATTCTGGATAGACCGAACTACTCTTCAGCCACTGATGCCTTTCCTCACTTATCATGGAAACCACTTGAGTTGAGAAGAAAATTTCACAGATGTATTTTTATGTATAAGTGTTTAAATAATATGATTGATTGTGATTTTGATGTTACTCTTAACAATACCATTCATAGTTATAACACTAGAAATAAATCTAATGTTCGTAAACCTAAAGCAAAGCATCGTTGGGGACATTGGACATGTGTGTCACGTGCTTCCGACGACTGGAATGATATTGATAAGGCTGTTCGTCGCATCGATAATTTTAATAGCTTTAAACAAATCTTAGTAAATATTTTGTAAATAGTATTGTAGATATTTTTAATCTGTTTTGTTTTAAATTTTTTCTTGTAAACTTTAATTTTTATGAGGACCCCGATGAAAAACACCTTTCGTGATTCAGGTTTCCTGATTAAAGATCATTTTCATCATCATCATCATCAGTCTGTTAGGGATAAAGGTACTTACTTTATAACTCCAAATTCCTTCTATCCTTGCTGGATCATTTACATTTGTCTTACTTTCACAATAAAATCGTCTATTCCGAACGTCTCACTTCAAAAGATGTGCATACAAATGCTCTCCCGGCATACCCCTCTGTCCTCTTCCATGTCTATTATGACTAATTTTGCGGTTATTGAAAGCTTCCTGAAAGTCGTTATAGTACTCACTACCCACCAGTGTATAGTTTTGGCGGAATGACATCCACCAACTGATCGTGTTCAAGATCCTGTGCAATATAATTGTCTTTACAGTCAATTCCATCTCACTGCAACGTCGTTGAAAAGGAGAACCTCATTCTTTGATTTGTTACTGAAAGGAGTAAACTACATTTTTTTATGAGCGTAATTTAATTTTGATGCAGATGGTTTCAAGGTGGCACTGATCTTGAACTACTGAAAGTATTTTGCTAATTTATCTAATCACGAATCCAGTATATGACTCCATAATTTCCCCAAGAAAAAAGAGATACTGATTACAGGGCTTCCTTGAAAAGCTGATTTCTGTTGTAGTTGTCGCTGCTGCTGTTGTTCTTGTTGATATTCTAGAAAATAAATCATTTTCAACGAGTATTAATTAGGCATAATTCAAATATTTAAGTTGTTAACTATCAGTAGATTATTCCCATGTTATTTTCAATACATGAACGAAATACGAACGATATATTATCATTACCATCATCATCATCCTCACCCGTCATCATTATCATCATAATCATTACCATCATTATCATTATCAACATCATTTTCACGCATATCATCATCTTCATCATCATCATCATCATCATAATTATTATCATCATCATTATTATTATCATCATCATCATTATTATCATCATATTCATTATTATCATCATCATCATTATTATCATCATCATCATTATTATCATCATCATCATTATTATCATCATCATTATTATCATCATATTCATTATTATCATCATATTCATTATTATCATCATCATCATTATTATCATCATCATCATTATTATCATCATCATCATTATTATCATCATCATCATTATTATCATCATCATCATCATCATTTTCACGCACATCATCATCATTACCATCCACATCATCATCATTATTATCATCATCGTTATCATCATCTGCAATAACCTAACCTAATAAGCATTATCAACAGTAAAAGATGTGCTTGTATTAAGGTAGGACGGCAGGGGGGGTTATAGTCGCTAAATGACTTCATTTTCAAATCTAATTTGTATGTTAGTTTCAAGATAAAAGAATAGTGTCGATTGCCCATGGCAATGTTTAATAAGGATTTAGGTCCGGAATTGAGAGTGACTAAGTGTCTGGGTTACATTACCTTGAAACCCTGCCACTGATTAGGTTATCCTCACTCAATCGCGAATAAGTTTCCCCAACACCAAATAATTTAACGACAGAAATTAAATTTCTCAGTCAATCAAAATAGGCTATTTATTATTTTTTAAGCTAAAACGGTCATATCTCGTGTCTTAAAACACATGAGGAATGCCGAATAGTTGACCTCATTGACGCAGCCTACTGCCATAAAAAGCATAAATACTTGACCTTGATTTATCAACAGTTATTTAGTTTCCATGAGTGATAGATCGAATGTTAGAAAGCGTTCAACACAAACATTTAAGAAGGATCAGGACGAAGAAGCTTCGTTTTTTAATTTATGGGTGTAATTGAGGTTCAAACAGATTGTGAAATTGGCGCAAGGGATGATGAGTGAAGAATCTAAGCCGGGTGATCATGGAATGTCCGTGGTTTGAAAAACAATTCGTGGTACTGGGTTCTTTTGTGATAACCTAAAATATTTTAGAAATTGCTGAATAACGTATGGAAGCAACTGACTATCAAAATAGATAGTTGTAGACTTGCCATGTTAAAGACCATAGGCAACTGGTCTCTGTCTTCGGCTTTTCAAGTGGTGACCTTGCTGTCACTGCTGGGATCTGCTCAGCTGGTGACTTGTAATCTTATATCCTCGATTTTAAGGTTTATAATAGCTTGATACCAGGAAAAAACTGACAGTTTCTTTCATCAGTAACGTCTCATTACCTTCATACACTCACCATACTGTTATTGAATTTTAGTTTGTCGCTGCTTCGATTAAATCGTGTGTGTTTAAATATACAGAACTGCCGAGGAGCGGGAAGAAAACACGACTTGAATAAGATACTGAGTCAGTTTGTCTCCTTCAGAAAATTAACTGCTCGGTTACGAGGTGTTACAAAGAGAAAAGATGAAAGGCTTGTATCTTATAAGTAGATTGGTTTGGTTGTTTGGATTAAGTCTTGCCCGAAAGAAGTTAAATATTCCATACGAGATTCTTTCTAAAGATGCCAAAGGTTGGAAGATAGTCGAGAAATCAGTCATCATCCTGAAGAATGCAAAAGTGTTTTCCCCAGATCGAAATTTGATGAAGCGTATAGCTCTCGTAGAATTGAAGCTAAACCAAAGTTCAGTTGATGGGGGCTTGTGGCATGTGCCTACTTGCGCTTTCTGGGGAGTTACGCAAAACAGAAAGAAGTACGGAAAGCGTTTGAAAAAAATTCAGAAAGTGGTACGTCGAAAATTTGGTATTACCTGGTCACGGATGTCTTACGATGAACTTCGACGTCCAATGTACTCACTCATTGCTGCACGTATGTATTTACACATCATACTTAAAGATGGCATTCCCAGAGGAGCCAATTCTCAAGGGAAACTATGGAGCACTTACTACCACAATTGCGGAGTAACCAACCCTTACCTAGCAAATCGTCTGACAAAGATGTTTAAAAAAGGTAGGAAAGTTATTTCAATACTTTTAGTAAACATCTCTCGTAAACAAATTTTGCTCAAGTAGAGCCACGTGGACTTTATTCGTTCCTGCTTGTAAATTACTTGTTGCATAAGTTTGCAAAGGATTTCTTGTGGATTTTATTTTGTGGGGTTTTGGGAGTTAATTTGCATCCACGAATTTTATTGGTAAAACATGTCAAGTCAGACGTTTATGGTGGTGAGGTCCCGGATCGGGTCGTTTAGCTGTCGGAGGTGAGGGGTAGCTGGAACAAAACGTATCCTTGTAGTCGGAAGGAAAGAACCAGGAGGTGATCATAGACTAAATATGAATGCTAATACCCAACAGAGAAGCAAAATAAAGCTATAACCATATTACATTTTGAACATAATTTATTGAACTAACGTTTCTTCAGGGCACTCTCTCGTTAAGTTGCGAATCGCGGCAAATAGGTCGTTCAGTAAATGATTCAAGACAACTGTCGGGCACTATTTGAGAGCACGGAGACTTACATGTACAGAGGCATTAGCCACAGCTAAGTTTCCAGGCACGGGTACTCAAATGTTAGTAAGCACAATCCGTTTACACAGTGATAATCACCCGTGCCTCACCGGAAAAGAGCGGCATCTGCATTCAAATTTAATCGTTCTATGCCAGAAAAAATTGAAGTGTACTCGACGTTTAAGACTTACTTTACTTTGGCATTATTTCGAGCTCTTTTTTGGGCTCTTGTATTTGTACTGAGTCTTAAACTTATCCTCATTGTGGTGCTTCGTATAACACTTTCAGTTAAGAACATACGATATTACTGGGCTACAACAATTATGGTATCATAATTAACAGATCTTAACGAAAATAATGTTTTAAAGGCATGAGCATTAGTGTTGGTTAGTGGTCACTATCTGTAATTGCTGTGGGCCTTTTCCGTGGCTTTTAGAAGATCCAGTTCAATGGCTTTTTTACCGTAGACACGATGGCTCCACATTTTAGTATGTGTCCCGCTAAGATACGTGTCGGCGTCGAGTTTACCGATAGTGATCAACCTAGGTCCGCGTTTACTTATCACATCCTGAGATAGATGACCGTTTTATCTAGACCACGCAGAAAAAAGGAGATATTTAAGTTGCTAAACAAACATGTCTGACACAAGCTGTGTTTCCTTTTGCGTAATTCCGTTGTTTCTCTAATTTCATTTCTACGTTATAGTCAGTTTATGTTCCGAGAAGAAAATCTTAAAGATTTTTGAAAGATTGTTGAACTTACTCAGTTGCTTTTACGGTTTTAATCGTGTCGAGCCTTTCGCAATTTTTTCCCGAGTGCTGACATCAATTAGTACCATTTGCTTATCGAGTTATCAAACTTGTTCTTCTCAGTTCACCAAAACATCAATCATGCTGCAACTAATTCTTTTTGTTCCCGTCTGTTAATTCAGGCTGCATTTTTCTTCCTACCTTTAATACTCTTTCAAACAGTCGACCTTTGTCAACGTTAGTGAAAATGGACTAATCACTTCAATCGATGGCCATTTATGCGGTTTAGTCACCAGTACTATTTGACTAAGTGTTTGTCGGTATTAAATTTCAAATGATCAATTAATCACAACTTGTTTTGCTGTCTGATTGCTCTTTTGGTTTTAAGAAACCTGTTGATCAATGATGTGCATTGAGTTTCGTCTTTGAACCAAATAGTTTGGTCAACACAACCAGATTTTAACTGTTTGAAGTGCTACATTTTAAGTTGACACGGAAAAATGACATGAAGAAACCAATACATTACGACGTCTTTTAAGGAATGAAAAATACTCTGCGAAATGAAATGAAACGTCGAGGATTTATGTCCTTAATTTCAATAACAATGTGAGAACAAGGGATTGTAAACGGCTTTTATACGACGATGCAAAGGAATATTGACAAAAATGTATTATTATATTGCTATATTAATATTGTTGTTATTATCGTAGCGTCAGATCTATAACCTGTGATCTGAAACTAATTTTCTGGTATTATAAGCTCACGAGCTCGATTTTGTGGTTGTAATATAACAACTTTTACTAGTTGGATTCATACTGTGGGTGACAAATATTCTACTTTGACCGAGTTAGTCTGGAGCATGAAATGTCTGCGGTTAAGACTTAGTCACAGTCGGATATCGCATTATATTTTTAAAAAAGAAATTAACACACCGTTTGCTCTAATTCAGCATAATTACTATTCGGCTTAGTACTTTCTTTTCTTTTTTTAACATGTTTCTTTCGAAGCTGTTTACTGATCCGGAAAAGTTGGTTAATTCAATTATTTTAGCGGTGTCTAAATAATCTTCTAGTCTACATTCCTTCCATCATTTTTGAAATGGACCCGTCAATTAACAGTTATTGGACGAAATTGGCTTAATATCGTGATTTTTCGGTGGCTATATGCCGATGGTGAAGGCAGAGGCGAATAATTGGCATGCAAGACAGTGAATATTTAGCGATAATAGAGTTCAGTGATTGTTTAATAACTTAACTTATTTTTTAATTTAACTTTGTTTTATTTTTGGCTTACCTATAAATGTTTTTATTTCTTTGTGGACAATTTGGGCAAACCACTGAACGAACGAGCCATGTGTACCGAAGTGAAGTTTCGTGCGCATGAGCAGAATATTATTTGCTACAAATCAAGGTTGCCCAAATAATACGCATTCGTAAACTTATTTTCTAACTCTCACCAGCCATTGACATAGCGGTGTTTTAACCCTTCCTCTACCAGAGGGCTCCCCATGACGAGTAAAAATGTCTGCCTTTAGCCATAGTAAAATGGTCGAGTGCGTCCTCGGCAGGAAAAAGTTAACCTTTCCCTACCAAAGGTCTCCCCTTGACGAGCGAAATCGCCTGGCTTTAGCCTACGTAGAATGATTGCTAGAGTACGTCCTTGGTAGAGAAATAGACCAATCAAAGCCAATCATAGAAGTGAGAAAAATAAACCGAATAAAAATATGCAATTTTAAGCAACCAAAAGGTTAAAAGGTAAAATAACTTTTCAGACGCTTTTCCAGTATCCTCTCATAGTGCTTCTCCGATACTCCATTTACCACTAACTTGGATAGGATCCTGGCCCAGATTTGTCACGTACCTTTTGTCATTGATTCAGCAAGGCAGGATCAAAAATTTGTAAACGATGTCCTTTGAAACATTTCGTCAAAACGACTAAATAAAGAAGATAAGTGGTCTTAGTATAGCTGGGAACAAAATATATTTATTAAAGACTCATTGAAGGAAGGTTAAAATCTTATTTATTGCCTGGTGATTCCAAGAGAAACCGTTGTCTAGTTTATTTTAGAGAAATTTTGAATTCGTGAGGGAGCCATTTCTTGTTTAATTCTTAATAAAGAAATTTAATTGCCCCAGATTTCCCAGCGTTAAGTAAAATTTCCAATGATTTGCGTGGCCAATAGATCTCGTGACTCTACAGAGCCTATCAGAGAAACGATTTGTGCTTCTGTCTGGCTTTAGTTACATTGGACCAGGGCACATGTCGTGATTTTGCTATTTAATACCGATCACTTTACTTTGCAGGCCGTTGAACGAAATGATTTAACCAACGATTTCATGCCATTTTTCCGTACGTACATGTAGATGTAGTAAAACGTACAGATATTTGGGGTAACAAAGCGCACAAAATGTGATGTTATATTCTTGCTGAAAAGTTTTATGTTTTTCGCGCTCAGTTTGATCATGGTTTGACATGACGCACTAATGGTTATGACTGGACATGACAATCGGACAATCCATTGATCCAACCGTAAGGAAAGAAAACAATTTTAACCCTGCGATTTGTACTTTAATCAGGCCCAAATCTCCAAATTTTGTTGAAAATTTAATTTACTTAAGTTACCCAATGACTACAAAAAAAGATTCAATGAAGTTACTCTCGAGAGATTCAAGTTTATGCCAAGAGATCCGATGAGAGTTTTTAATAATAATTAAGTTACTTCTTTATTAAATATTTTATCAAAATTTATGTATCGGGATAGACAAATATGTCAGTAAGTTGTACGTCGTGTAATTTTATAGTAATTTATAGATTAGGTAGATTGCGATCCCATTAACAACAGTTACCTAGGAGTACTATTGGGTTACTGTTGGAAAATAATTCAAATTAAATTGAATTGAATTAAAATATTATTATAAAATAACACCGAAGTTGCTTAGACATTTGTCCCATTTAGCCTTATAAGGAGAAAATATTGTATAATTTGTTTTCATTGAAACCAAAAAGGTTTCTGTGGAAATGCGTAATTGCTGAAAAATCCAATCAGGGCTGAAGGCTCAGACACTAGGCTAGTTAAATTCTAACCTTAAATGTATCCTGATCTTGTTTTTAGTTTGGTGGTAATCCTAACACTACTCGTTGCCCTGAACTTACAACTTGTTATCTTCGTCTTTTTTATTCAATAACTGCTGCTACATTGCTCATTGCTGCAACGTTGAAAAATGCCTCACAGCCTTAATTAATAACAATTGATAATTTGCAATATTATGCCAAAACGGTATAGATTTCGAAATGTCGAATAAAAGTGGAAACATTGTCAAGAACGAGTTATAGGGTTTTTGTCCACAACAAGTTGCTATTTCTAAGACTAATAGGAATTATTAGATGGAGTCTTGTAGTTTACAATAACTTGATTTTACCTTCGATTTTTTACATCAAGCAGCGCATTCCCAATGTTCTTGAGAGCTCAGACAGTCCACTGGTCCAAGTTTTTGAATCTACGAGTCCCTTTGTTCTGGTCAATATTTCAGCAAGTATTTTGTGGCGACAAAATGCTAAGGATTAATGAGTAGACAATGTCTCGATCATGTCAAGAAGCTCTTTTGCCAGAGCAGCTAAAATTTTATCAACGACTAATTAAACATTCATTGAATATCAACAGGTAGAAGGGACGATAACGACTAATTATTCTCCATTCAATTAGAAATACAAGTTCCATAAACCTCACTCTCGTGTCTCTGTGAATCAATTTTTTCTGTAAATCCCTAAATCTATTTTTTTTGTTTTGCGCTATTGTTTAAAAAATAAACTAGCGCTGTAAGAGCTTTCCAAAAGTCACTGCTTAACGGTTTCCCAAAATCTGGGTAAATTAAATTGGGGTAACATTGCACGTGTGGTTAAAATATTCTGGGAGATAGAAATGTTTGAAAAACGTGAGCAGATCACTTGCCCAAATTGGTTGGTTTATTTCGTTTAACACTAAAGCGAGGAAGGAAGGTTGTTGAAGACCTGTCTGGTATTGTAAATCTTGAAAGACCTGTTTTGTGCTGTGCTTTAGTTGACAACTGCTTGCACCGACTACATTTCTATAAACAGTGCTTGATCGTTTTACGCTTTCTGTCATGGTCAGAAATACCGGGAATCCTAATGGTCGCATTTTCATTATTCACACCCGATGTATTTTATGTATATCGGGTAGATGCACCGTATATTGTCTCTTTAAGGAATCAAGCCCTAAAACAACTTCGTTTTATGAATATCTGTCGTGATCTTGTCTAAATATTGAAGAGCCATTAATTGTTCTTCTAACAGTTCTGCTAGCGATTTCGTGATTAGATTTTTCTTCAAACGCGTCTGAGAGAAACTGCTTTTTATTAAACAGTTTTAGCAAAGGTGAGGATTAGGAACAACGAACAAGCCAGATTTACAAATTTTTCAGTGATGTTAACGATGATACGAGTTACATAAAAAACTCAACTGTGCACGTGAAAAAATATAACCCTCTCGAAAAAGAAAAAAAACCAAGCTGGTGTTGAGCTGCTCCAAGTAAAAGTAAAGAGACAAAAAGGCTTGGGATTGCATTATTAAAAGAAATATTTTATGTTTGACTTTTGAACGAATGATAACGCAAAATGAAGTAAAACCTCACGATAAGAAGTGTAAAGATACAAATTTGAGTGCTAAAACAATACATAAGCGTCGTTGTTTGATCTTTTGTCTGGTCGAATGTCTAGCTAGCTATTTTTAAGAGGCTGGCCTATTCGTGTCATGCACAAACTTCCCTGGATCTTAAAAGATGGTTAGAATTAGTAGTAATCGATGATCCAGGTGGAAATCTTAATCATGTTATAAATATGACGGCCCAGACAATAAATTTGAATAAAGGTATAACGAACACGTCGATTTAAGTATAAGGACGTCAGTTTAATAAATTCTTATACTTCAACCTATATCTTTGTTTTGCCTTTATTTAAATTTATTCTCTAGGCCATCATATTTATAACACGATAGTTTGAATTAACGTTGGACGATTCGTACAGCCCAACAAAAGCAATTCTGATTTCCAGATTCACTTCTTATGTCTTGCACGACCTTGCTAAGATATTCATCGATTAAACAAGTCATTAAGCCAGATGGCCCTGCATGCTCGTATAAACTCTCATGTGATAAGAACACTCAAGTAATGTTGGAAGGTCTAATTATTTACGTTTCTCACGTGAACCTGTGTGATCTGATGAAAAAAAACTTAGTTTATCCTTTATATCTGTTTAGTACAATTGCGTGAATTAGTGACATAACATAAAACATGAATTGGATATACGAAAAAGAACTTAAAGGATAGAGAACCGCTGAAATTTGTGAAAAGAACTACTCGCGTTCTAAGCAAAAGACCATCATAGATAGTATCACGTGAACCACACGTTTTGCTCTGGTAAAAGGTTTTTACTCGAAAAGTCAGAGTTTTACCAATATTGGCGATCTACTACCCTTTAAACTATTATGCATTTAAACTATTATGCATCTTGACACCAAAAAATCTAGCTGCGTAGCACTCTATTCTGTTAATTTACTGATGAACTGTTCTCTTGTTTGTAATTGCCTAATTATTTGAGGAGTTTCCCTGTGAAGCGATACTCGGCTGAGTACCAGATCATTTTTTATGAGTGTCGAACAGTGGAAAAATAGATGATTAAATATTGTTTTTCGTGAAAAAATTAATATACTATACTATATACTAACATATTATATAACTAACATAAATATATTAATATACTAACATCACTGACACCACGATATGATTTCAACCGAGAGGTATACCGTAACTGTATTAAGTGGAAATGCACAGCAGGAAGAACGCCAGAAGTGATCTGGGATTTCCTCTACACACGTGGAGATTATGATAATGGAGATCACGAAAGAAACCGAAGGTGGAGTATTTGTTGGAGGAGACTAAGATAACGAAAGATGTTAGATTTTCAGATCATCAAGGCGAATGATGGCAAGTACATGCAGAAACTAGACTGCAAAGATATATGAATAGATGGAGCGACAGATCAACGGAGGACGACATGAAGATCCACACGAAGATGGTGAAGAAGATTGAAAGGAAGATGGTCTAATCAACATGGACAGAATGACAATCAGTTCAGGCATTTTAAGTATTAAGGCAGACTATTTCCTCGAAAGATGATAGTGATCAGACAGAGGTAATGTAATACAAGGATAGGTATGGCAGAAAAGCCATCAGCAAAAAGAAAGCGCTGCTGACAAAGCTTAAACAAGACTTTAAGAAGATTTGAGAAGATTAGAAGCATTCGGATTGTTAATCTGGAGATAAAAGAAAAAGCGAATTGGAAAGAGACAAAGCCCCATTAAAAAGAAGACTTAGATCGAGGGGTCTAAATCTTCTAAAGTGCCAACTTGTTTAAATCGTATGATTATTTGTGCATGGCCATCTTGGGTAATTTAGGGGGGGGGCAAAATATGGAGTTCATGAATAGAACGAAACCTCTTTTCGCTCTGGGAGGGTTGTAGGAGGAGGCAACGTTGGTGGCAAATTAAAAGAAAGAAAAGAGATTCATAAACCGCTGTTGTGTTTGACCACCAACATGGCTGCTGTATCGTCTTACGAATCTCCAAGAATCGATTCCAATCGGCCTATATCATCTCATGAGAGCGCTTTTGACGCCAAAATGAAACAAAACCTTAATGGCATAATTTGACATAAACCGAACTTATATAACAAAGTTTAAAGTATAACAACGTATAACATAAGGAAAAAAATCAATTTCTTGTCCTTGTAAACGGAACCCCTGAAGCTGTTTTAAACTTCGGCCTAAGAAGCCGTTGAAGACGATTGCTTGGTAATCCTATTCCTAAGGTAATAAGGTAATGGGAGAAAATTGGATTGCCGATGAATTAAGGACTCTGGGTGTAATGAGAAACGTTATCGAAGGACGAAAGAAAGGAAAAAGAAGGATAAGATCAAGTGGCATGATTAATGAATTGAAGTCAAGCGCTTGTTTGTGAAACTTTAAAGGAGAAACAGGAGATTGAAGGGAATGGCGTTTGCGGAGGTCAAAGACCTTTCGCGGATTTCGGCAGGAAATCTAACTGAGAAATACGCTGGATTGCATGTGTTGCGTGTCATACTGTTTTTCTTAATCTCTTAAGGCGCTTAAACGGATATGCTAAAGTTGGCAAGCGCTGAAATCCAATTTACAACAAGCACACAAGATAGTGGATTACTAAGGGAATTTAATGATCTTGAAAACGACACTTTGACCAATATTCATGCAAGCATCTCAGGCGGAGTCTGCACGCAGGCTAGATACAAAACTAACTTCCTTCGACTATTCTCTGATGCTAGCGTTTCGTTGGTTTTACCAAAATTATCACAACGGTACAAGAGGTTTACTGATACACATATTCACGTGTGTATGTCTATTATATCGAATAGTAAAAATCAAGAATTAAACTATTTTCTAGCTTTAGTAACGCTTCTGTCCGGCCCCTTTACCATAATCACTTCACAAATGCGATTAGAATCAAGTCTCTAATATTTAATGTATGCGGAACGCTGCTGAGTTTTGTTTTTATATGTATTATACAAACATATGACCTTCATTTGAGTTAAGAAAGATCAAGGTCAAAGTTTCTGACCGAAAATTTTGTTTTTGGGATTTAACAGTTATATATATATATATATATATATACTTGTCTGATGATCGTCAAAAGAGACGTGAAACTCTGAGTAACAACCCAGAATTTTGAGCTTATTCATTTCATATATATATATATATATATATATATATATATATATATTTATAAGTTTCAACTTTCAGTCAGGATTTCGCCCTGACTAGTTTGATTTTGAAAAGCGAACTATTTAATGCTTTATTTCATAAGACTTTTTTTCAAGTTGTCAAGTAACAACTACATCCGGTTGGACGGGTTATAAGTGATTGTTCTAAGATGGTTACCTGGAAACGAGCCAGCCCTCCTAACAGGGCTGGCCTTTTTTGCGGAGACTTTGCCTTTCAATGAAATCCCTTGTAAAATTTGTGTTCTTTTACGAGAGAGGATGGCTACCCTCCTAAGAGAGATCTCGCCTAGGAGGGCCACCCGAGATGTCGCCTAGGAGGGCTGGAAATTTTCTCCGCAAACACACCCAGAAGGGCTACCCCTCCAAGCAAGGCTGGAAAAGTTAATGAACGCATCCGCGTTAGACCCAGCCCTGCTACAAGGACCAGACAATTCCGAGTTAAGGCGAGGTGAAATTCAGCGCTATTACTTGGGCAACTTCTACCTTGAAAATTGGCTTGCCCCCATAACTCGTTAATTCAAGGCTGCTATTCTTGACAACCAACACGCGGAGGTATTAATTAAAATAAAGTAATTTTGAAGTTAAAGCGCCAAACAACTACATCCCGTGAAGGGTTAAGGCCCTACAGCTGTATTTCTAACTTCTATTTTTCCATTATTTAGCCTTTCTAAAGTATTTGCATGCAAACGATATACAACCTGCGGTTCACTGTCATAGTACTTTTAATAACTTTTACAGAGAAAAGTTATTAAAAATCGAAGTAATGAATATAAAACAAATATGAATATCCAAGAGAAGCGGCTCATACGATTAAGATACACAACATCACACGCAACGGACATGAATGGACAAATCTGGTTGGCACAATAATATGATTTATTGTGGTGAAATGCCAAAACAGATCGTCGTGACGTAAACACTGTTGTGTCACAAGTCTCTTCTGAGGTTATTGAAGAGGCCATTAACCTAATCCGGGATTAGTGAAAACTTAAGGATAAATCGTCAGTAAACTGCTCAGAAAAGTTGCGGTTTTCTTTTTTTTGTTTTTTGACAGACTTGGCGAGAATTAAAAAGACTTTATCTTGGGATGTTTGAACTTAATAGGCAACCAGAGTTAATTTCTAAAATCCTTGACTTATTACAAAACGTACCAAAGATTTTTTTAATTCTTATATATTTTTCAGTTGTTGTTTATTGTTTTATCCTCTTATAATGTCAATGGCAGTTAATGAGCTTGGGAAAAGTTGGACGACAAATTACTAGGGATAACCATTAGCTTATATTTTTAACAGTGCAATGTTGAGCAATTTCATGCAAATTTAATTAGGGCACTAAGTTTTTAAGTATTCCATTGTCAAGCCTATCATGAAAACCACCAATGTGATAACCAGAATGCTAAACAGTATGTGGAATGTGGAGAGCTCATTTCTTAAAGAAGCATTTCCCAGAACCCCATGCACCCTTGGTTCAAAATGGCCGCTCCTCGATTATGTTTTCTCCTTACGAAAATCTTGAGTGCGTCCCTGCCAAAGTCTCTTTTCCACTAGGCAATTATTTTACGGCGACGTGACTTTTAGTTTTGTGACACAGCCTTTCAACTTCGACAATTGGGTCCATTAAATTGGTCAATTAAATTGTAACAATTTATTGATGATAAGTTTGTCGATTTATGCAAAAAATGTTGAGATAAAATTCGCCGAGCCTGAAAGCAAAACAGTAATTAACATTAGCATTCAATATGCACGTATCAAGGGCACTCACTCGGTCCCCAGAGACTGAAATATCAAAGGACATGGCAGCCATATTGGTGCACCTAGCAAAAGATGATCAAAATTCTTTTGTTAAGGAACACCAATATGGCGGCTATTACGTCAAGTCCATACGCGTGTGTTGGAATCCCCTGTGGGATGTTCCATTCAAAGTGGTACTTATCTAATATTTCATGTGCGAGTGTTTTACCAGAGGCTACAAACACGAGAAAACAGTGAAAATTACCAGGCCGCTCATCGAGTGATTTTCATTGTTCTCGAGTGTTTGTTACCCTTGACAAAAAACGATGCTAGAATTTAAGGAATGGCTGAATCACCCGTCATAGTAAAATTTCCAAGGGACATACAGGAAAAAGTGCATTAATTAGCAATATCCAGTTTAGTTCTTGTATTTGTTGTGTTCATTTGATTTATAAATTCCAATGCAAATAGTTTGATTAGTTTGAATATATCTTGCGATAATAAACTGTTCATCGTTTGGATGGTTTATTTGTTTGATTTCTTATTTGTAAATCAGGTCTTGCACGATTTCACTGAGTCTCAAAACTTATGCACATGATCAAATATTTTTCTCTGATTCGCGTATTAGTTCACGAATTATTAATGAGTTTCAAAAGTGGTGTTCCCGAAACTTAAAATTAATGGCCGGTTTCCCTTATAAGTCTGCTGAGTACAACTACCAGAATGCCTTTCGAAATCTTGTTTGTAATGTTAATCGGAGAAATTGTCTTTCCATTCGCTTTGGGAATTCAATGTTTGCATGAAAATGAGAAAACCGCAAAGTATTCTGGTAGTTGTATTCAACTGACGTAATAAGGGCAACCGGCTGTTTAACAAATTAAAATTAAATAAAATTGACCAGTGGCGTTTTAATTAGTAACCAGAGTTAAGATGCAACGCTCCCCTAAAATATAGTATAACACTAATACTTATAACATGATTTATCGAAAACAATCAAACTCAATTTTTTAAGAAATGAGTCCAGTCGTTTTCGTCATCAACACACAATTATGTTTACCAGAGGACCAACTAACTACCCTATTCGACTAACTCAAAACCCTTACTAAATGTCCTGACTGCGCGTACAACCCAGAACAGTAGTACAAAATTAACTGCTGATTAACTTCTAATTAACTTCTGATTTTGTTTTCAATCTTTTTTCTTTCTGTTTGAATTCTCTGCAGTTGTAAGAGGTTCGTGCTACAGCAGTTACAAAAAATGCGAGCATTTTTGCATTGAAGTTGCTCTTGGTCGAGGTGTGTGCAAATGTAAAGACGGTTTCGAGTTAGACTCGGACCGAAAATCTTGTAAAGGTATGAAAATTTCTGGACGTACCCTATACCATATGATCTGATCATGAAGTTTAAGGATTGGGATAGCAACAATGTATATACCAACATCTGTATTCTATGAAGGTCAAATGCCATAAAATTTTCGATTTTTTCTCTTCTATCTTTTTTCCTGTTAAAAGGACGAAATTGTCTTTCAGTGGCATTGTGCGATGACAAACTAAGTAGTAAAATCAAATGAGATCAGCAGCTACTGTTTGAAATAACTTTAATTGTTTGAGCTTTCGTCTTCTACGACATCGTCGGAAACTGTTTCTGAGGATGTCCTAGACGACAAAATCTCGAATGATTAAAGTTATTTCAAACGGTAGCTACTGACCTCATTTGTTCTTTTTTTTCCTTTTTTATTTTATTTTCCGTTTTGAGTAGATTTTCATCGGCGAGCGATTTCTTCTACTCGCCCACGTTTCCTCATTCCTAATTAATTATTGCATTTTTTATTATTAATAGGTAATCATGCGGTTTCTAGCTCAATATTGAATTAACTTGGGCTCGTGGGTTTTTCAAAGAGTCCAAATTACGTCCGCATTGCGGGTCACACAATTTCGAGCCCTTTGAAAAACGTGCTGATGTAAATTAACCTCAAATTGAACTCGGACCGTACAACTACTTATGCTAACATGATGATTATGGTTATAATCAGTGGTGGATTAAAACCTTCACGAAGACCGCTTAGGCATCCAAAGCCTTATTCCTTTCATGAACTAAAAGTTAAGAACCTATAAAGAAACTGTAGGTTTTTTTAAATATAAAATATTTGGGATGTTTTTGCGAATGATTTTGATGGCAGTTTTTATCAAAAACAGATATCTAATTAACCAAATTGGATCTTGCCCAGATTTCTTCTGAAAAGAGCGGGTTTACCCGGGATCCGTTAAACCCGACCGTGTGAGCTCAATAGATATCGTACGGACTGTCACCAATAATGGATGATAATTCTTTGCATTACGGTAACAGACAACCTTCTCATAGTACAATGCCATATATCATTCTCAGGGGATGAATAATGGGACAGTTTTTGTCCGGGATCAAAACGAAATCCCTTAAAGAATTAACTTGCCATTACATGACAATAATTTTAACCAGGAATATAATTTTGAAATAAATAATTTGGGAAAATGTCTGTGAAATTAACGACTTGGTCTGCTATTAATGTATCTTCTTTATTTCAGCGGTAGCATATAAGAATCCTTGTACTCTTGACAATGGAAAGGTTTGCGAACACTCGTGCATGAAGTCACCTAATACAGTTATGTGTACTTGTCCTGACGGACATTACGTTCACAGAAATGGTTACAGATGTGTTGGTAAGTGGCCGTATCTATCGCAATGTAAATTTGGTCGAAGGTTTTTTCCCTATAGGAGATGTAATTATGAAACTGGTGAGCCGTATAAAGAAAGAAAGAAGGAAAAAAGAAAGAAAGAAAGAAAGAAAGGGAATGGAATGGAAGAAAAAGGAAAAGAAAGAAAGAAAGAGAGAAAGAAAGAAGGAATGAATGAATGAATGAATGAATGAATGAAAGAGTGAAAGAGACAAAGGGAGGAAGAAAGAAAGAAAGAAAGAAAGAAAAAAGAATGAATGAAAGAGTGAATGATGAATAAATGAATGAAAGAAGGAAATAGTGAAAGAGGCAAAGGAAGAAAGGAAGGAAGAAAGAAAGAAAAAAAGAAAGAAAGAGAGAAAGAAAGGAAGATGGTAAGATAGATAGGTCGATGGATGAATGGGTGCATGGGTGGATAGATGTATGGGTGCAAGGATACATGGGTGGGTGGGTACATGGGTGGGTGGGTAGATTGGTGGGTAGATGGGTGGATGAGTGGATGGGTAGATAGGAGGGAAGGAGTGCGGTTGGTTGGATGGATAAATAGATATAGATAGATAAAACGAAAGGAAAAAGGTAAAAGGAGGAAAGAAAGAGAGTGAGAAAAAATAATAATAAAGGAAGACAGGAAAGAAAACACGAAGAACTAGTGACAATAACTTTTTATTCATGTTTTTAACTTTACAGATGTTAATGAATGCAACATGTCTCCATGTCAACATGAGTGCCACAACACTCCAGGATCTTACTATTGCTCTTGTTTTTCTGGATTTTCTCTCCAGCCGGATCGGAAAAGATGTAAAGGTAACCAAAATAAAATGCCTTGAAACGTACAGATTGCATTTTATCAACGATAGTTCACCTTAAAGCGGTCCTCTCTTCATTTTCAAATGACAAAGTTCTGTTCTGATCTGATCTTTCTGCATTTTATGGAAACGTCGACATAAAGATAAAGTTGGTACAATGTATGTCTTAATATCAAACTCACATTTGATTTCACAGTTGACAGGCGTGATGATTGTTCAGCATCAAATGATCCCAGTTGTGCAAAGCGCTGTCTTCGTATGACAATGGATGGTCCTTGTATCTGTCCTCCAGGAATGATATTGAATCACGACAATGAAACTTGCATTGGTAAGTATGAAGATAAAAAACAATGGATCTAGATTACCTTCGGTAAACTTCAAGGTCATGATATTGATTAGCTCTTTGCCACTTATTTTCACTTAAAATGTACCCAATCCTCTGTTTGACCCAGATCACTTTACACCACACAAAATAATTTTTTTTGACGAACCAAATCAATAAACTTTATATTTAGGGTCGGGAAAGGTCAGGAAGACGTGCTTGTATTTGGCTGGATTGCTAACCCATGTTTGAGTCTGATTGGGATAAAGCATTCAACGAATTCGTGTACCTCATGAGTGAGTGAAGCACCCGTTCAAACGTGTATCAGCTCCAGTTCACAAGTCATTTCAAGTTGTCCGTTTATTAGTTCATCATAATTTTGACCTCTTTGAATGATCGATCCCTTAAAGGGTCAAAACCTGCTTATTTTCTGAAATAGTGGATTGATTACATTACACATTTTCGGTAAATGATACGAGTAATTGAATCATAGGGCAATGTATACATTTTTCTTTCAGAGAAGAATGGTTGTCTTACGTCGGAGGGATTTTGTCATCATAGCTGTGTGAGGACTACTTCTGGATTTTCTTGTGCATGCAATAGGGGATATATGCTCAACAGTAATTCCGTTACTTGTACAGGTATGTATTTCAAATAAATAGTTTAATCAAGCCAATTGTTCTGCTTTGTGAGATTAGTTTGATTTTTCCAAGTAAGCTCATGTAAGAATGAATGAACAAACGAACGATTTCATTAACTGATGAACAAATGGATAAATAAATGGACGTTCCGACGGACGGAAGGATGGATTCTTTCATTCATTCATTCATTCATTCGTTCGTTCGTTCGTCCGTTCGTTCGTTCGTTCGTTTGTTCTTTCATTCATCCATTCGTTCATTCATTCATAACAAAAAACGATTGAACTTGTTCTTTAGATATTGATGAATGTGTAATTGGAGAACATGGTTGTCAGCACGGCTGTCTAAATGTTCCTGGAGGATATCGATGCACGTGTCCCATCGGATACAGGTTAAACAAAGATGGCACGACCTGCTCAGGTAATAATTACACCACAATTATTGTTTGCGACAGTCTTCACTCGCGGATGCTTGTTGCGACGAAACATGCTAAACTCAAGTTGTTTAACATTGTTGGCCTCTTTCACTTTCCTTATATTCCTTTTCTAAAGTAAGTCATTTCTAAGCGAATTCGACCTACTGTTCCTTTTTCTGTTTAGACATCAACGAATGTTTACTAAGATCTGGCCTTTGTAAATCTCCCTCTAAGTGCCGTAATACAGAGGGAGATTACAAGTGTGAATGTCCGACAGGATATATGTTTGATCAAGCACAAAACTGCATCGGTAAGTTCAGCTTTTGGACATGTACCCCAGCAAGGATAGACGTCTTAATTCTAAATATTTAACACCAAATATACAATAATAATAATAATAATAATAATAATAATAATAATAATCCTAACTGAAATTGAAAATAAATCCGAAGTTAATCAGAGAAAACAAAAGAAAATAAAGAGAAGATAGAACATCAAGAAGATGGAAGATCTACCTGGAGTAAGAGAAAAGTTGAAACAGCAAATTCAAGCAAAACCACAGAGAATCAGAAGGTATGAGGAAATGGGGAAACAGTTCAGACAGAATAAGCTCTTTAAGGAAAATACTAATTGAGAGTAAAAGTAGCACCCACGCTTGAAGAGATAGAAGATTTCTGGAGTAAGATATGGGAGGACGAAAAGCAGCACAATGAGACAGCCGAATGGATCAAACAGCAGGAAGAAATGATGAAAAATCAACCAACTCAAGAATGGAAAGACCCAGAAAAAGATTGACATAAGCATTTCACTGAAGAAGGCTTGTAACTGGAAATCACCAGGTATAGATAGAGTTTCATAAGATCGTAGAAGCACAAGTGCTAATAAAGACTTCAAGTAAACGACAAATTTCTTTATTGCATACATGTTTCGGCAAAACTCGTGCCATCTTCAGTGCAAATGATAAGAGGTTATTTACAAGCAAGTTATTTATCGCTTGTAAATAACCTATTATCATTTGCACTGAAGATGGCACGAGTTTTGCCGAAACATGTATGCAATAAAGAAATTTGTCATTTACATGAAGTCTTTATAGATAGAGTGTCAAATTTTTGGCTCAAGAACTTGGATGAAGTGCATGAAAATATAGCAAGGGAATATAATGAAATCATTCAGAATCCAGAAAAGACCCCTGGCTGGTTCATGCAAGGTCTGACATACTTGCTCCCGAAAACTGGAGATACGAAAAATCCAAAGAACTACAGACCCATAACCTGCCTTCCAACATTATACAAGATTCTCACATCTACCATCACTGAGAGGACATATACCTTCCTAGAAGAAAACAAATTATTACCATCTGGACAGAAAGGCTGTAAAAGAGGAAGTTATGGATGTAAAGATCAGTTAGTCATCAATAAGATGATACTAGAAGATTGTATGAGTAAGAAAAAGAACCTCAGCACTGCTTCGATTGACTACCAGAAAGCATTTGATAGTGTCCCTCGTTCTTGGATCATCAAGGTTATTTAGATATACAAAATGTCCCCAACCGTGACCAAATTCGTGGAACAAAGTATGGCCAATTGGAAGACCACCATGAAATTAAATTACAACCAAGATACAATTACTACCAGCTCTATTAATATCAGACGGGGGTATCTTTCAAGGCGATTCCTTATCGCCACTATTATTCTGTCTTTCTCTTGCCCCCCCTGAGCAATATGTTTAACAACACAAGATGTGGCTATGAAATATATAGGAAGAAAGTTAACCATCTGTCCAATGTCGATGATTTGAAAATATACGCGAAGAACGATGGTCAATTGGAGGGGCTGCTTGCAACAATTAAAACATTTAGCGATGATATTAGTATGCAGTTTGGCCTCGACAAGTGTGCCAAAGCCACGTTTAAGAGGGGAAAATTGGCAAAAACCTCAGGCATCCATCTAGACACCAACACAATCATTCAAGAACTTGAACAAGAAAGCACCTATAAATACTTGGGTATTAACGAAGGCGATGAGATACAACATGCGGACATGAAGGAGAGGATAAGAAAAGAATACTACAGAAGAGTTAGGTTGGTGACAAAAAGTGAATTGAATGCAATAAATAAAATTGAAGCCGTCAACACTCTGGCTGTACCTGTAGTTGCATACAGTTTTAATATCATTAATTGGCAGATGAGTGAAATCAAGAACCTGGATAGGAAAACAAGAAAGTTGCTTACCATGGAACGAATGAACCACCCCAAGGTGGATGATCTGCCTCGATAAATAGGAGGAAGAGGACTCACTCACCTAGAGTTAACTTATAAGACAACCCCAGTGGGTCTTAACCTTTATCTAGAACAAACAGAAGACCCGCTCTTGAAACTGGTACACAAACATGAGAAGAACAAAAAAATCTACTCTGTAGTAAAGGACGCCAGCAAAATTAAGAATGAGTTAGGAGAGTCAGATCTGGCAAGGAAATATCACGAATCAATCACAAAGTTCGCAAAAAGAGTGAAACAGGAGACTAAGAAAAAGTTACAGGAGAAGATGCAACAAGTTTGGGAAGAAAAACCGATGCATGGTCAACACCCAGCGAGAGTAAATAAGCCAGATGTTGATCAGGAAAAGACACACCAGTGGCTCAGGAGCTCGGGTCTCAAATCGGAAACTGAAGGATTAATTATCGCAGCGCAAGATCAAAGTCTTGCAACAAAGTCGTATCATCATAGGATAATCAAAGATGACGCTGACCCCAAATGTAGAATGTGCAAAGAATTCGAGGAGACAGTTGACCATATAGTAGCAGGATGTCCAGTACTTGCCAAGACAGAGTATATTCAAAGACATGACAGAGCAGCTGGATACCTACATTGGAAAATCTGTCAGCACTACCACCTTCCAGCTGCAGGTAACTGGTATGATCATTTACCAGAAACAGTAACTGAAAATGAAAGTGCCACAATACTGTTGAACATGCCAGTCAACACAGATAAGCAGATTAATGCCAATAGACCAGATATCATTGTGAAGGACAAGGCTAACAACTGATGTGATATTCTGCTAATGAAGAAGAAAGAGAAATTCTGTTTTACAATTGCTGTAGTTTATCCATTTGACTCAAAAAGAGAGGGAGAAAAGGGTGAATTTAGCTTATATCTAAAATATGAGAAATTGAAAAGCCGGGGGGGTGAAGTTAAGAAGTTGCTTATAATGTCAATCTTCATTGGTGCCCTTGGTTTTGTACTGATAAATCTTAGGACCAATCTTGAAATGGTAGATTATAAACTAGGAATAGGGCAATTACACAAAGCTTACTTGTAACGAACAGCCAGGATATTAAGGGAAGCACTAGACTGTTGAGCAGAAGTGAGGTCAATAATAATACAAGAAGGACAAACGTGAAAATACTTTTTGTAACTTAAGCCTCAGGAAGTGGACGGATAGAAAGTTACATTTCCAGAAATCATCTTAAATCAATAACAATGATAATATTGAATGAGAAATGAACGATCGTCAAGCTCTGTCCTCAGAAAACGATTTCTGAGCCCTAGACCGGGATCGAGCCTGCAACCTTCTGATGACAGGTGAGACGCACTAACCATTGAGCTACCAAGACTCAGATGATGAGCTAAGGTGCAAGTTCGAAATATATGCGACCTGAGCGGAAGCCATTGTATGTTAATCATGTTATTGATAAGATGACAACTTGCACCTTAGCTCACCATCTGAGTCTTAGTAGCTCAATGGTTAGAGCGTCTTACCGGTCATCAGAAGGTTGCGGGTTCGATCCCCGTCTAGGGCTCAACAATCGTTTTCTGAGGATAGAACTTGGCGAACGTTCATTTCTCGTTCAAGGTAACTCCAAGCTCCCACATTTCCAAAACATATATCTCAATAATGATAATAATAACAAAAAATGACAAATGATAATGAGAATGATTGGTAAAGACGACTTCTACTATGAGTAAAACAGGAATTTTGCGAAAGGAGTAAAATCTCAAAACACGTACTAGTAGAGGCTGAGTCTTAAAAGGCAAATTATTGTAGTGGATGAACTGCCACTCGAGTTAATAAAAGTAATAAGCAAAATAATAATAATAATAATAGGCAACCATAATAATGATAGTAGTAATAAATATAATTAGGCCATGATAACTCCGCGTGTGATATATCGCGGTTCTTAAAATTATTTAGTAACCTCCAGTTAGGTAAGGATAATGTATATTATCCCTGGGACACTAAACTTGTCCCTGATAACTCTGATAGTGACATTACTACCAATGATTATCGGGTTTAAGGAAAAAATTGTGGTGATTCATCACGATGATTAGCATCCCCTTACATTTACGAAGCATCAGTTTCATTTTGAATTATCCACTGAAAAGCTGGTCACACCGTTGACAGTTAAATTACTATAGCGACAGGGAATCACGCGTAGTTAAGAATACGACGAACCAGGATACGAACAGAGGTTCATTGACATAAGAGGACATCAAACTGTTGTTTCAGTATTTATGGTAGTTATCCTTCGCCAACTCTTTCTCGGCTGGGTCCCTTTTCCATTGTTTTTTTCTCTAACGCCATGGAATTGGAATTTTTTTTCCAACGGCTAACGCCGGGAAATAGTTAAGTAAGGTGCAGATTGTTTGTATGTCCTGAACGTCTACACGTCATGGTTATTCTGAGTGGTAGATAACCGACTTTTTGTAATTTTTGAAATATTAGCTTAATCTATTTATTTCATACGACCTCTTATTTATACTTCATTGCTTTATTTCTTTGCAGAAGTAAATGAATGTTCTGTGAACAACGGAGGATGCGAACAGTTGTGTCATAATGTGCCTGGTAGTGTCCAGTGCCATTGTAATCCGGGATTTCATTTGCGAAGCGACAAAAAAACATGCGAAGGTAGAGTTTTCAACAGCTTCCTACTTAACCAGCTCTGCTTTGTGTGTAAAAAACAATACCATCTTTTAAAAATTTTAATTTGAATTGACATAACACCTGTAAAGACAGAAATATCATTATGGAAATACTTTAGGGGGTACGCAAAGTTGTTATTATAAGTTTAATATTTCGGTGGAATACTTTCTTGAATTACATTGATATCATGGGTTGAATCAGGACTCCAGGCTATTGTAGCTGAAGTCAGTGAGCTTAGGACTTCAACGGATTGTTGAAGATGAACTACCCTCGGAACTTTATCTATTTCAGATGAATTAATATTTAGCACCTACACTCGTTACCAATTAAAAACAATCAAACAGAGAAATTTCGAGGGAATATCATTTGAGATAAAGCTCTTCTTTTAAGACCAAACCTGGATCAGTTGCAAAAAATGCAACCAAAAGGCTTTCTATCCTGGAATCGAGCCCGCAACACCAGAAACTTAGTCCAGCTCTCCACTGACTGAGCTACGAGGCGGTCGCCTGTAACTTGGCCTTGGGTTCGGTGTGCATGATCTTGGTTACGACGGAAAAGTGAACAGGCTGTAAACACTACTGGCAAAAACTCTATTGTATTATATTAAGTTCCCACACAAAGCACGTTTTGACCGACTACAAGAAAATTGCTGCCGAATTGTATCAAGATTTCGCTAGCATAATTTGGCTACACACAATTTTGCTGAGAAAAAAATTTTCCTTATGTCTAGCATGCTGCCGCCTGGAAACCCAAGGTTCATGACAACTTGACAAGGTTTTTGTCAAGCAAAAATGAAATATCAGTAAAACGTTCTGCTTATAAAACTTGATTTTTGGCGTAGCTTCAACTAACGGTTTGAATTATCACCAAGAAGTATCAGTGGGCAAACTTTATCCCACCTGAGTGTATAAACAATATGAAAGTTTTGACATTGTGAATATTATCCTGAGTATTACCACCTTAGCCTCATGATACGAGTAAAAATACTTTTATATGGGCCTTAATATGTTGGGCATTTGAACCCTGAAGTGACGTAAGAGTCGTAGAAACATGTTCATATTGCGTACGTATTTTAAGCGTTTGATCTACTGTTGTGTGCCAATTATACGGAGATGCTCCACTTTCCCTTAACAATCGAAGCCCATCCAGTCATATGATAAAAATATCCCATCAGATACGAAAATCACTCTGACGACGAACAACCACTTGATTTTAGTTTATGTCTATCATTTTTCGTATGTACACAACTGGTGTAGTTTCCTTCTGGAGTTCAAATACGCAACCCTCGCATACTGCGATGCTTGTCCGGCAATTCCTAGCATGACAATACCAATAAATTAAGCAAATAAAAATTGTTGTTCGCCTAAACTATGATTTGGTTTCATCTTTCTTACTTTCAGATGTTGATGAATGCTCGAAGTTTTCTAACATTTGTGGCGACCGATGTATCAACACTCGTGGTGGATATACGTGTACCTGCCCTCCGGGAAAGAAAAGTGTTGATAATGGAGCGCTGTGTTTATAGATGGCCCACCACTTGTATAATAACAAATTTAATTTATTTTTACAAGGGATTATCAAGACAAGCTAGACATGGACATGCTCATAAGAGTAATTAAGTATGATAGAAAAGTCGTTTACAGTTGACCTAGACTGCCATTGAAATTATGGCAGACCACATCCAAGAATTAGATCTAAATGGATCGGACGCAGACGATACCAGATTTAAGTAGCTCGTGGAGTAGTAAAGCCCCTTTCCTTGTCAAAGGAAGCTCGGATCTCCTTCCTCGGATCGTGGAAAAAGGATTTGTTCATCAGTTCCAGCTTTGTTCCATGTTTTCTCGTCGTTAAGATATCGTTTCCCAACCTCGTGCCTACTACGCTTAAGAAATAGGAAGAGAGACGGAAAAGCGGCCAAGCAAATGCTGGAGTTCATCATTTTCCACTATATCTGGAAAATTTTACTTCCTAGCTGTCTAACCATGATGCGAAATAACGCCTTGAAAGCTTGTTTTGACAGTGAGATAAACATCCGAAAAATAACGATTTGAAGAAAGAATGCCTAATTGCCAAAATATCTTCCAAATATATAACATTTTGTTATTTGTTCCTTGCTTGACCTCCACCGTTTGTCAGCGTCTGTTCTGTATCATCGCCCTCTCTAAGAGGGGAAGTTAATTGATAAAATTGTCTTAATAAGACACACTGGTGAGAAGGTTGAACATTTTTTTACAAATCAAGTTTACTAATGCAAATTTTGTGAATATTTAAACATAGAAATATGTCCAATAGTTTTATTTTAAAAACTGTTGGATTCAGGATTTTATTCTTTATGGAACAAAAGTGAACTGATGATCGATGAACAAATCGTTGTTTGGTTGAGTGTAGAATGCGTTATTTTTTTTTAAAAAATGTCGTATTTGACCAGGCTTGAGAATCAATCACGCAAAGTAATTACTATGTTATAGTTATGTAGGAAATTGGTGGAACTAGTTCGAGTAACAGTGTAATCTTGTCATAAATGAATCATTTTTGGTTTATTGATCAACCTAATCTTGAATTAACAAGAATTATTTCAACATATCTAACCTGAAAGAATGCGAAGTTCCGTCAGTTTTCCTGGAACAAAACTACTTTTGAGTATACGTTTCGTATTAATTAAAAATGTTATTACGTGGACAAACGCTATTCCTCAATTGAAATCAATACAACGGCGTAATAATGAATTGTTCATTTGGGGTTTTCATTTTAAAGTACTTTGACGTTTAGCGTTATTTTAATGGAGGCCCAATTCAATATACCACCATTATAGCCCACGAGGGACGAAAGGACAGTTGTCTGTATGAGATGTGTTTTGTACCAGCAACAACCTATTTATTAAAGTTCAACCAATCTTGCGAAGAAATGTAGTGAACACGTTCGTGTAAATAGATAATTGGTGGCACTTGTAGAATGGCGGACATCTGTTCAGCCTGTAGCATTCGGTAATCAGATGCTGAAGTGAATAAAGATTAAATTACAATTAAAAGGTTGTTTTTCTAGCGCGCAATATTAGAGATTAAGTCGCCTGAGAGGGCGACTGTATACGAATGGGTTGGGATGGGAAGGAAGGGAAGGAGAGAGAAAGAGAGAGGAATAGATAGGAAGTGAGGGGTTGATTTAGTAAGTGCAGGGCAAGTGGAAGGCTTCAAGTCGTTTTGTCGCTTTGACGAAAAGCTCAAAGCCCCAACCAAAAAGGCTACGCCTCGTGTTTTCACTAGGCATTTTTCCGATTGAAATGGCGTCATTTGTGTTCCTATCACAGGACCGATTTATAGATTTCTACTAATAGATTTTTATTTGTTATATTACATTAACCAATCAGACGCTCAAAGAGACTACAATTACAAAGACACATGACCGACCACGATAAAACATCCAACACACCATCTCACCCTCACTTCTGACTGAGACGCAAAGCATCAAGTTGAAAGCTCAAGAGAATGAACGACCAAAATCCGGAGAACTTCTACCTACAAAACACATTATGCCTGGATAATATATATATATATATGACTTGAAGATTTGTATATAATTATTCCTTTCCTACTCATACATGTATAGATATCAATATCAATACAGACAGAGATATAGATATAGATATAGATATAGATATAATGTGTTGGATTCTGGAACTCGTTCTCGACCAGTTAGAATGAGGAATCGTTCCCCTGGACGAATCACACAAAACAATTAGCCTTTTCATTCTGCGGGTTCATTTCATTGAGGACGTAACTGTATATTTATTGCAATGAGTTGATATAGGGAATGAAATAAGAAGGGTATGCCAGGTTGCTTAGGGGTGATGGTACCTTTAGAAGGATTTGACTCTTGAAGAATGGTATAATCCATGCTAGTTCTCGAAATGGCTGATATGTTATGCTTTCCAGAGTGGAAGAGTATTATATGGTTGCAACAAGTTTTTCTAGTCGCAATTTATTACCATTTGGAGATTTATTGTATCTTTATCTGGCGATGAGATGGAGAATTTAGACTGATGATGCGTTTGCTTATTCAAAAAGAAAAAAGAAAAATTATGGGGAATAGCGTACCCAATGGGGGACGGGGGGCAGCTGGCCCCCTGACGGTTGCAAACCATGCTTAGAATTCTGACGTACACCTTGTGTAGGTTGCCACGGTCAGTTATTAAACGTGCCCTGGAAGTACGATCGCAAACTTTTTAGTTTTTCTACTTGCTTTGTATAAAACGTCAGACCACTTTTTTGCACTTTTTCTACTATATCAGTAGGAATGTATTATTTACAGAACAATGTAAATAATAATATATTCCTACTGATGATTTAATCTATTTAATATATTAGTGAGGCACGTACCGTTATTGGATATTATGCAGGCAGCGGAGGCCGCAGGCCGAATGCAGAGAGCAAAATTTTACAAACTTGACTTGCATAATTTTGCTCGCTGCATTAGCTGATTTAATCCCGAGGATCGGACATACCGTGTGTAATTAGTTGATCAGACGAAGACGTTAAAATAGTGAAAATATTATTGCCATACTTTTGTCTTGTTCTCAAGCTCATGTGAGGAACACGCATAAACTGTCATCTTTTCTCCGGAGGCGCAATATTTGGCTGCATATAAACCACTTTCAAACATTCATTTAGAAGACCAACTTATGCACAGAAATTTTGATTGGTTTGTTTCAACATGTTTGCCTTCACAACATCCATTGTGATGATACAAGGATGATAAATTGTGATGATATAACCAACAATTTTGCACGATACTGTACTTAACAGCACAAGGTGTATGTGTACCATTTATATAGTCCCCACAAACAATGAACTGTTTTTGACCTTGATACTGGCCCTCCAAATCAACATTAGGGAGTTCACTTCAATTTCATCCTCCTCTTGATATTCTACCCAGTCTCAATTCCAATTTTTTCTCCAGTTACCCTTGAGTTTTGCTACCACTTTTTCTACAATGTTTATCAGTTTTGCTCTCAGTTTGCTAGCTGCCTTTTCCTAAGTTGACTGTACGAGCAGCGGCTGTTTCATTAAATGGATTAGCAGTATTAGTTGGTTTATAGTAGGCGCATTGTGCTTCACACCAACACCAAACGAAAAAGGTTTATACAAATAACTGGTTTCAAACTGTCAGGACATCTTACTCGTAAATAAAGCAAATTTAGCCAGAAATCCATGTAACGGGTGGTGACTAAAAAAGTGGACAAAATTGATAAGCTTGAAGCAAAGCAATGATGCATATGACGACTACACTATTAACGCTGGTAATGTTCAACAATTTATTTCAATTTTCTCGAAATTTATCCACAGGAGTAATCTGGGTGATATGTCACCGGTTTTCCTTAATTTTGTCTTAACTGGTGACATCATATCCTGGACTACTTTCCAATCAAGCTCATGGAGACATTTCTTTATCCGCAAAAGGTGTCAACTTTTCAGCTTTTTGTCCACTTCCAACCTTCCTTTCTGTTGTATTCCTTTCTTGAAATCTTTTGAGAATTTTATATAAACTGCTTCGAGCTATTCCTTGCTTGCTAAAATGGCTTACAGTACAAGCAACACCCCTATCACTATGGACTTGGTAAAAATTAACAAGATATCTTCTCTATTTAAAACTCCACCCATTCATCGTCGATGTAGTGCACTTCAGGTTTAAGTTGTGTGAGCAATGCTTACTAAGGTAACAAGGCCTTCACCTCCAGGCCATTTGACCAACATCACACCGTTTTAGTATGGAAAAAAATTCATGTGAACTTTGTCCACTTTTTAGTCACCACCCGTTAGTTAGCGAGACATGCGCGTGCTTTCCTAAAATACACAGTTAGATTGATCAGTCCGGTAGTTCCAGACGTGATGTTAATGAAAAAACCAAGAATCTGGGCTAATAAAAAATCATTTAACTGAAGTACCATTTACTGTGGTCTTACCCTACATTGTTGTGTTTTTACAAAGCGGGCATATTCGACCACAATGGATATCCTCGTACATATGTCCCGAATTTTCTCACTCCCCCAAATTATCTTTTTTCTTTTTAAAATTTAAAGGATTGAGCAGTATGGCCACGCAAATGGAAAGCGGCCTAGCATATTGACAAAGATATAAGTGACAGGTTCGGAATAAAGAAAGATCATTAACAGCCAAAAAAGTAAATACTTTTGTTTCACAAACGTTCACCATCTGGGCAATGCTGTTCAAAATGTCGGCTAACTTAACCCCGAATATTGTGGACAAATTCTGAACAAACCGCTAAAGAAAGTCGGATGTTTTTAATTGATATTGGGTGCACTCAAGAAGGTTCACTACAGATAAATTTGAACTCGAATGGTCAGCCATGATACACGGTACTAATACAGCAGAGGCTGCTTGTTCAAAGCAGGATTAGCGCTAATCTAGGATTACCAACTACTCAGTGGTTTTGGTTTTATTTTGATTGAAAAATCTAGTTCAAAAATTCATAGCTGAAAAGTTGTCTCCAAAATTTTCGCGAATCCTGGATTAAGCTAATCGCCTTTTGAACAACCGGGGGCCCTGGTCCTAACATGTAATCCTCTGCCAGTGCAGTAATTACTGCTAATTATGGACAAATAGATGGAATTCTCTCTTTGCTCTCAGTCAACTGTTAAGACATGATGACCGAAGAACTCCTGCTAGCCAATAATGAGCACTAATTGCCGCACTGACGTGAACGTCAAGTAGTCGAGTGCCGTGGCTCATCACTATTTGTGGTGGGCAATTGTATCGTATGACTGTTAAGATTAAATTAATTTGAAGATGACTTAGTTAACGTCGAAAATTTAACGTAAAATTGTTCTTTGTTAATCTAATTGTGATTACGGAAACTATTCTCGGAATTACATTCATTCTGTATTTAACTGGTAATCCTGGATTAGCAATAATCATCTATATACGGTGAAAGAAATTTTCTAGTTTAATAATTAATTAATTCATTTATTTATTTTAAGAACCAACTGGGACCAGCGACCAAAAATGCGAATCTTCAGCCTTCGGCTGGGAATCGAACTTGCGATAATCTAGAGTAGTGCTCGGTAAATTGAGTGACGAAGGCTGTTACCAAGAATTTAGCTACGAGTTGCACAGGTTAGAGTGTCAACGACCTTGTTTCAAAACTTCAACAAGAAATTCACAGACAGTAAAAACCATTCGATGTCATTAAAGTTTCGAAATGTTTAAAAAAGTTACCATCCTCATCTGGAGTTTCACTTTTTCAAATATTACCAGATGCAATAGCCCTAGGAAATTTCTCAAAATTCTCTTGATCGTCCGGCGATAATTACTTTATATCTATGATAAAAAATAACAAGGTTAACATGATCTTTCGTCTCTCATAATCAGCATCTCATTTGTACGTTACTACATCTGGGGTTATTTCCACTGTTTCCTCCAAGTCCTGCGAATCAGTTTCATCAATCGTTTCAACGTGAGTAAAAGCTCCATTACTTCTGGAACTTAGGCGATCCTCACAGCTGTCTAATTCTCCTTCGTCCATCCATTTTCCTCTTTCGTTCAATAAATTAAAGCTTTCAGGAGCACCATCTTCACGAAGAGGATAAACTACACCATCGCCAAGACTACAACGAAATAAAACAATAGGAAGGTTATTAATTATGACATACATAGGATCGAACAATCATATCGAGCAACATCTGTGAGTAAAATTTGAATTTTAGCTAGTCTGATGATCACTTTGCTATAATAAAATCGAATTATCACGGATTCACTTTATCGTCTTGATTAAACTCGATTCTCCAGTTTTCAAGATCCTATTGCTCGGACTGTTTTGTTTTATATTTTTTCAAACTGTCGGCTGGTATTCATACACAGATAAAAACGACAAGTCTTTCTCAGGCCTGACATAAGGTCTTTTTAGAGAATGGTAGCACGCCTCGACGACACCATGATATTCACAGAACGCATCAGCACTGGTTATGGTAGGTTTTGATAACATTGCTTAGCTGTCACATCAAACTAATACAGCATTAAGAAACCGATAGATGTGCCTGTTGGTTTGTTTGGAAACACGTTTTCCACGGGAGCTGTTGCACTGTGCGTAAGAACAGATGCAATAAAGCATCACATTTGACCAAACAATCTGTTGACATATATTAGCATCGATTCTGCAGATGTGATGCAACAGGCCATGCGATGTTTGAACTCCGGGTAAGAGGAATGCTACTGGTAGACTATGTCACCATACACGGCTTACATTTCAACCATGACGGTTTGTTGCCATCATGCAATTATCAGTGGTCGCTATAATTTTTCGAACCGACCAGACGTCAGGCCTGATACAGTTGGTATGTTTTGTGCATATTGTTTATTTATGCATGGTACATTACAAGACAACGTTCATATTTATCGACTATCTTACAGATACAAACCATTTTAGCTGAGAAAACCGAACTAAAAAAACCAGATCTATCACGTTTGCAAACGCTGAATAACCATTCATTTATTTCAAAAAGGTGAAAAGTTTGATAACTGCCGTGACTGATATCAAAGAATTCCAACGAGTCTTTGATACAGTATCAGTCACGGCAGTTATCAACCTTTTGACTTTTCACCTTATTTATCACTGTCCACACAGTATTCTATTCTTATATCATTTCTTTCAACGAACATAAGAATTGATTGTCCGCACGAAAAACGTGAACGAGGCATAAAGATAAGAGTTCAGTTCAAAATTTTAAAGCGTATCGCCATATAAACGCACAAGTTGAAATTTTTTGAAGTAAATTTACCAACTTTTCATTGCAAACGTGCATTTGCTTCTGAGCATACCGTTACGAGCAGTGGCGTAGCCAGAGAATCTGTGATTCCCGGGCCTGGGAAGTATTCTAATTAGGGGGATCTGGGGCCATGCTCCCTCGGAAAATGCTTGAATTCTTGGGTCTCTGAAAGGCTATTTCTTGCATTATGAGGGCGCTATTCCCGTTTGTTAGGCTGCGGCACAAAGCTGGATTCGAAGGCTTCAATCGTACAGATCCTCCAAATTACTTTTAAAACCACGAGATATCTCATTGATGAGAATAAATTGCGTGAATTTTTAGCGTGGGAGAAAAAGTTGCGCAAAGAAATTCCATTCGTGGACTAAACATAAAGGGCTGATATCAAATTATTCAAAATTTGTCGTGTATTTTTCAGTTGAATATGCCAAATACGTTTTGGGAAACGCCCATGTTCGTAGCTGACGCCCGGGTCTGGCTACGCCACTGGTTACGAGGTCGGCAATGTCTACACATATGTTTGTTTATATGCGAGAGTAATTAATTAAACGTCTAACCAATCGATTACGGTTAGAAAAGAGATATTTGGCATGGATGAGACGTTTCTATTGAGGGAAGGTAAGGAAGTAAGGAAGGTAAAAGTAAAACGACAGGATACAATACAAAATACGCCAGAGGAGACCTTTGGAAGATCTTAACGAGAATAAGCCTGGTCTAAATTTGGTCTTTGTCTATACTCAACTTTGGTCTAACTCTATACTCTGAAGATGTTTCACGTTCACAACCAAACATTAGTAAACAATATTCTAAAATTTCAATTTGGGTCTTCATGTCTTTCCACTTCAAGATTTTGAGCTGGGTTGTTATCTTTATTGCTTGTTTCTTTGTCTTCTTTTTTTTTTCTTAAGGAATTATTAAAGTATTATAAGAACGAATACATACGTGGTATAGATTGGAAAACACCATAACAACCACCTTTTGCCAAATACTTGTTTGATATTGTTTCTAGCTCCGAGGTTAAAACCATTTTTATCAGCTCCCCCACCACGAAATACAGGTGCCCTCATGGACTCTGCAAGTGATAAATACGTGACAGAATGAACATTTCTCTTACTAACAAAATGATACCACTTTCAAAATAAGTTAATTGGTTCATCATTCGTTCATTTGATTTCAACCTAAAAGGCTAATTTATGCATTCAATGTATCCGTATATTCCTTTAGTGTAACTACATTTATCCAGTGTACACACTTGTTCATGGAAAAATTGATCTGACTGATCATATCAGGTTACTTTTCCGGTAGTTCATAGTGATCGAGTTAATACTGTGATGACTGTACCTCTCTACATTGATGAAATATCGATCATGATTATTTTCTTCCTTGAAGTATGTGTTTTCATATTTCCTAATAGTTTGATTTTGATAAAGTAAGTTAATCTTAAAAACTGTAGGCATTCTTACTTTAAACAAATACTCTCTAAAAAGGCCATACTTACAAGGTTAAATTATGGATCAAATCTAGTTTTTTTACTTCCCAACAACTCAATGATTCCTCTGTAAGACATCATAATGGTTTTCAGTCATTTTTCTCCTCATTCTTAGGTTTCTCTCCCGCCCAGAGAAACCTTACAACGTCAGCTCACAAGTGAGAGAACTACTGTGTAATATGAAACAGTATGAAATCCCTAAACGGATTATCATCAAGAACTCGTTTGAAAAACAACTACACTCACCTAACGTTGTTCTATTCACGGTTACAAGGTAAATATGATAACCAAGTAATGTCCATAAACTAATACTGAACATTATTGCCACGAAAAACAGGAATAAGATATGAAGTGTTCCACTGCCATTATGTATATGCTGGAAACGATAAAAAGGAAAATATTTCATTCGAATGTGCAAGTTGATTAGTTTCACTACATACGGAGCTCCATCCACACGATACAGTTATTGTATACGATTTTTTCCAAGTGTGTGGGATTTACCCTTTAAAAAAATAGCGTCGGCAGTGGTGAACGACGCGTTTAAAAAGTCAGAAAGTGAGGAAATTGCCGAAACTTAAGAGAGGAATATACAGATGTTTCGAGCAAAGGCCCTTTGTAGAAGTGAAACGTGAAATAATGATATGTTAATACAATTATTATACTCTAATAGAATTTAATAATAATAATAATATAATTTTAATTAGACAAAAACTCCTTCGCTCAAAACGTCGGGATATAGCTCTCCTACGTTTCGGCAGTTCCTTCACACTTGCACGGCTTTCCAAACACGTAGTTCAACTACTATTTGTTTGTGAATATCACAAAACGTTCTTAACGATCTCGTGAGTGAGTCGTATACATGCAGCGAACAACCCTATGCGACAATCTCACCAGGTTGAGCAGACTTCAGACGAATATAAAACAATTACAGTTAATGAACAATAACTCTGACATCAGATGTTTGTGACAGTAGCTATTTCAGATAGTTGTTAATTGAAGAGAGTTTGGGGAATAGTGTAAAGTCATAAATTTGCAATTGGCCACGCGATAACTGTAGATATGCAATGCCCATTGCAAACGTGCTTTTTTGTAACGTAACTTGAAGTCATTGAAGAAGCGGGATCGCGACCGCTAAACTACTAGGATAATACAAAAACTTACCGTCCAAATTTGGATGAAATATTGCAACGTTGTCAAGGCAATATAAAACGTGTAGAGTATGGCGTGAAAGAGGAATAGTAAAAAGAATTTATAGTTGCGGAAACCAACACAATTATTGACCCATGGGCAGTGATGATCCATTTTCAGTCGGCATCTAAGTATCAATAAGTAAACAAAATCAAATAAGAAAACAACAAGTAAAACAAGCAAGAAAAACAAACAAACAAGAAGAACATATATGTTTTCATCAAAATATTTATGAGTTATCCCCTCACCAACTGCGCTTTGCACAGTGCCAATGTCGTCGAGCCAAACGGACGAGAGTACGAATGTCGGCCCGCTGGGGGTCCATTTATCCGGGAGATGACTAGGGGAACAAAACTTCGCTTTACAATAAGCAAAACGTTCATATTGACGTCGGGTGAATTATTTTTTTGGATTTGTTTGTTGATCGCATTCTCTATACTACGCCTCTCAGGAAGACTCTGCCGGTACGAGACCCTCCGTTATCAAGTAAATGGTTTGAACCTGGGAGAATCGTGACATGTTTGAGAAAGTTGATCGTCCAGGTTAGTGTTACACTAACCTGGACGATCAACTTTCTCAAACATGTCGAGACCCTCCGTTGGTAGGGAGTACTCGACTGTCGGTAGTTTCTTAGTAGCAATTGTTTAAGTTTTTCGTGTTTTAAAAATTTTTTCTACATGTGAACACTAATAAATGCTGGACTACGAACAGAGGCAGATTCAGGCATTTCTCATGAGGTGGGTCAATTGCATATCTAAAGTTTTAAAAGCAGGATGCCACTTAAACGAACGAGTCAAGGCAAAAAAATAGCTCAAGCTGCCACTATAAGTTAAGAACGGATTTTTTCTTAATGAAAAGCAAAGGTTGAGTTCATCGGTCAGCAAACAATCATTACATATAAACACAAACGAGACATTTTTGTTAGAATGTTTCTTTTCGAAGGAGGAGTTGCAAACCCAGTAACCAGCAACCGGATCCGCCATGGTTTTTGTGGCCTTACTGATATCATAGGTTTTTTCACGTCCGTAACATTACTTGCATAGCTCTCTTCCACAAGAAAACTATTCAGGATGTATGAACAGTGTATTTAGCCTTTGCATTGTGGGTTAAATCGACAGTAGTCCGAAACAGCATATATTACAACTAATTGTTATGTTTTTGAATCCACATCAATTACGGACTGTACCAGATCATGAAAAGAAAACTCGGCTACACATTTTCTAAGTGTACTTTCCAATGTTTTGATACTAGCCAAAACAGCCTTAAATGTATCAGACATCATCATTCCCCAACGCATTAAAGATTTATGAAAAAAAAAAATAAGAAAAAGAAAAAAAGTTGCATATAAAATATCATAAATATCTCGACATCACTTTAAAAAACCCCAGCTTATTATTCGACTTTTCTTAAGAACTGATACATCAAAACACATCCAAGAACAAAGTATACTCAGAATAGTTTCGAGTTTTGACATCGTCAACCTGGGAAAGCAAAACACCTAACCTCGGTGGGGATTAAATTATAGGGAACTAGTTTTACTGTGACCAATTTAGACGATTTAGACACTTATGCGAGAAATGCAACGTCACATTCCAGTTGAAGGATAACTTATGATATGACCAGGCATGGACAACTTTCTCCTGTTAGGGACGATTTTAATATCAGTGATATTGTCACTGGGGTCAAGTTTTTGCTTGCCTAGGAAGGCAATCTCAGAACTCGAAATTTGTGTAGTTGAATAAACGAATTCGTGATTTACGACTTTGTTTACTTAACCACACATATTTATTTACCCACTTTATTTAGATGACTTACGTCTTGCACATCGAACAGTGATGACTTCTATCTGGTTTGACTGCATAGCATGTCTCACAATAACGAACAGCTGCAAGAAGTATTCGTCGAAGTTAAAGAATGCTGGCAAGGATTACACTACAGGTAGTTGTGAATTTAACCCTATATACACCTTGTGAAACACTATGTAAATTATTTTGTTTTATAGGTCGAAAGCTTGCACGAAAGAAATTGAGGTTATGCTTTATAAGTTTTAACTCAGCTACCTTTTCATTTGTACAGAAGTGACAAAAATCATGAACAATATAAATAACGATAGTACATCCCTACAGACAGATGCGGACCTGAGTGCGGATACGGCTCACGACACATCATTATGTAGTCATCCATAGAGTAGTACGGTACATGAGACGTTTTCCATAAATGGCGGATTTTTTATAGCTGGTCACGAAGGACCTTGCATTTCGCGACTTTGGTAGCCAGAACAAACTTTTCTGGGTTTTGAGATATTCATTGATTGCTAACGAAGAGAAAGGCACATACTTTCCTAACTTTTTCCTTTCTGTTAGATACTTGGGGAAAATATCCCGTTCGTACGTGCAAAACATAACATTGCTATACAAAGGAAAAAATACTTTTCTTAATTCAAGAAAAAAAATCCAACTTATTTTGAGATTTATTTTTCTCAATAGAAGAATTTTTTTTCTTGGGAGATAGGTAAGATATTTTTCTTATGCAAATTTCTTAAGAATTTTCTTTTTCTAACGAATTAACTTCATAAGATAAAGAATTCTTAAGAAACATTACTTGAGGAAATCGTCAAGAAATATTTCTTGGTTTTTAGAAAACAATCACCCCGAAATAAGAAATTTGCAATTGGTATTTTCTTAATAGAAGAAAAAATTTTCTTATTTTATGAGTTTTCTTTTTTTTCTTGAAATAAGTAATATTTTTCTTGGGAGAATGGTAAGATATTTTCTTTGTAAGAAAAATTTCTTGGGAAAAATAATTCAGTCCAAGAAAAAAGTAAGTTCTTGATTTAAGGTAGTTTCCTTAGTAAAGAAATCTTATGAAAAACTTCATTCAAAAAATAGATTCTGACTTTAAGAAACAGCATATAAGCTTATAAGAATACTGTATTTAGCGTGAACCTTTGCTGCTACATCCAATTTAATTCCCAAAGGTTTAAACAGCTATGAAGGTAGAGTTTTATGCTGGTAGACAGTCAAAACACATATCAAGCATGAGTTTTACTTAAAATGTTTTAGTAAAACTGGTTTTCACGCACGTTTAACCTTTTTAATGAGTAGGGTATAAGATGACGAAAACAATTACTTAACTGACTTCATCTTTTTTTTCTTATTTTGAAGAACTTTGGCTTTTCTTCATTTCTTTTCATGTTAAATATACACTCTTACCTCCCCCTTCACACACTGAATAACGAAGTGTTGTTTCGTTTTCATTTCTTTGACTACAACGTCGTACCTTTCCCCCCCATTTTACCTTAATTACCACTTAGGAAAAGGCGGTACAATAAGCGGCATGAAACAACTGAATGTACAAACATTACGGTAATTAACAATTTAAATTAATCATGAAACCAATAATAAAATACTTGAATAAAATCTCTAGGGCTCAAACCTTTCGGTACAAACGAATCCAGTTTGCATGCCCAGGAAACCTCTTGCTGACTCGGATCTTGAACATCGACCTTATCTATAACTTTCACTAACAGATCTCCAACTCCTTCATGATCCTATTTATTAAAATGCGTGCACAGCTGCTTCCTTGCATATATCCTCTCATCCTATTCCATGCCTTTTAACACTACTCATATGATTGTTAAACTTTTTTTTCCTGAAGGGCGTCAGGGTATTCCTAACATATTATTTATCAAATAATTCACTCCTGCCGAATCACAGTCATAACAAGAAGTATTCTGATGGAGCACATAACCTGTGCGCATGGTGGCCAGACTCTTGGCAGGTAGACAAACAGAATGACAGACAAACCGATTAGTCTACCCCTGCTGTGGATGCGCGCACGGGGTATATATAATTAATAAGTCCAATTAGGTGCACCAAATTTGGAACCTTCGTAAACAAACCTTCGTGAAGGTTCTCAAACTCACTAATTATTTATGAATTACAGTAGCCAATCCATGAACTCATACCACATCACATACATGCATTTTGATACCCAATGAAAACCTGTACCTGAAAATCACTAGTGATCTGGATCACATTTCTTAATTAACATACTCAAATCAATGTAACAAACATGCAACAAACCAATATGAATACAAGTTTGAGAAGCTAATTTAAACACTGGTTTATTGTGTTTCATTTGGGGACAACAAACACTCAAAAACAACAAAAACCTCGGAGCTTAGCCCCGTGGTTTTCATTTTTTCCTCGCGTTTGGAACTTCCGATAAAACACTCAAACTTGTGTCTGAAATATTATTTAAACTACTTAAATTTCGTTTAAGTATTTGTTACTAGTTTTACGTTTAATTCAAATTGTTAATTAGCCTCATGTTCGCACATGGAGAGCTTCGTGTATCTTGTATTTTCACCTTTTTGAAAGAGCAGTTTTAATCTTCACATAAACATATATACTTTATATATAACACCAAAATTATCGAAAGGAATCCGTCTAACGAAATATCAACTAAACACTTACTTTTTGACACTGTCTGCGTTTGAATTGGTAACTTCCTGGCCATACTTTCCAGAACAGTATTCGGATTTTCCTACGAAAATTTAAGAACATTTCTAGGTGTGAAATTCTAGTCAAACGTACTTTCCGAACTGAAAAGAATTCTTTAATTCTCTCCCTAAACGTTATGAAAGAAAAATGAAGACACCAAATAAATATCAACAATATTTTTACTATACACTGCTATTTTATTATATAAATATCAATAGTTTTACTATACATTGCTATTTTATTATACAGTGGCTTAAACATCTCATGTAATCTGTGGACAATGTCCAGGAGGCCAGAGAGAGTTTGAGACCTAGGTAAGATATAATATAGAAAAAAAAATGCTATACACGAGTATTACAATGACGCATCGCCACTGATACTTTTTACACGGCTGACTGATGATGCTACAGTTGTAAGAACGATGTGATTTTGACTGGAATTGTTATTCAAACTAGTATTACTAAACGGAGTACCACGGCATGTTTCAACCTCATACCCACCTTCCACTAAGGATACAGAATGCCTTGTTACGGGGCAGTCCCGCTTCCAACATTAAGGGTTAGGTTCCTCAAAACATTTTTCAAGGAATGAACATCACCTTAATTAAAGCAAAATGACTTGAAGCTGTCCTAACGACAAGTCAAAACGTATTTAAAAAGCGACAACTTCTTCAGTCACAAATCGTCTCCAAAGTTGATGTTTAGTCGGTGTCCGTGATTTGTCGCCATCAATAAGCCAGCAGTCGGCTGTCATTTTGTGCACTGCTTCACATCTTCCTCTTTCAGCTTTTACCTGCTGGTGAAATCTGTTGTGCGGTCAACATATTCCTGTCGACAACATATCAAACATCACTATGGCATAAATGTAATTTGTGGCTGGTCAACTGTGGACAACCATTATTATAAACGAAGCCAGTGAAGGAGAGAACAACCGAAGATAAACATCTTGTTAACTCAATATTGAGTACATCACAAGTAAAAGAAACAATAACTTTATTACTGGTTGGCAATGGCTTTTGGTTTAAACATGGGCAGCTTATTGTACCATGGTACATTAATGTATGGTAATATATGGTGCAGCTTTAATGTATCAATGGCGCATTCTGAATAGAGCAGGACGATAGACAAACCGTATGTATTGTGCGTTACATATTTAGGTAAATCACAATCGCAGTTTTTTCGAGGTAATTTTCGATTTAATCAAAATCATTTTCAGACTGCGAGTAAATCTTGGCAGTTATGCGATACAGACGACAATAATAAATAATGGTAGACTTTGATTTTAATTGCGTAAGTCTGTTGGCGTTAACGTCAAATTGGTACCAATTAATTGTATAATTGGATCTCTTTCGTAGCTTTTAGTCCACTATGGAGAAATGGGGAGCGTCGTTTGACGTGAAGAATTTCTTTATAAGCAAAGGTATTGCAAGTGTCTGATGAGTCGATTATTTTAGTACGTTGTAGTACGAATTCTTTTTGTTTTTCTGCGGTGCTTCGCGTTTGAATGTTGGTGCAAGAATGGATTGGCCGGTTAACTGCATTTTCTTTGACGAAGTGGGCACGTTATTTGTTTCAAGTTTTGACCTGTTTTTCCCATGTAGTGAAAAGACCAAAAATGAAAACAAGTATTATGATCTCACATTCCTTCTTCATAATATTCTCGATTAGTCGTGAAATTGGCATTCTAAATAGCTACGTTTTAGATCGAAATATTTTGTATTCTTATACTCCTAATTTTTTGTCATTATTCTTACTGTTAAAAACGCTCTTTATTGTAATCAGCTGTAGTTGACGAGACTGCGCGATAGGAAAAGTGTAGATACCAGCTGTGGTCTTTTTTTCTTTATTCTCGCGTTTGCGAATACCTAGAGGACTTATGCTACCACGGAAGTATTTTGGAAGGCAGACAAACGTTTGTGATGCTCATACCCCAGAAAAACGATTTCTGAACCCAAGACGGAGATCGAACCCGCAAACTTCTGATGACCAGTGAGACGCTCTAACCAGTGAGACGCTCTAACCACTGAGCCACCGAAATTCAGACAAAGATCTAAGGTGCAAGTTTGTTGGCATATGGGCTACCTACGCAGCAGTCACAATAAAATGGTATTCAGTGACATATAGATGTATGTTACGAATGTGGGAGCTTGGAGTTGTCACGAAAGGTAGCTTTCTGACCCTATTTTGGGCGCAGAAATCGCTTTTCTGAGGTATGAGCTTGGAGAACGTTCATCTACCTTCTGTGATATCTTCAAACTTCCACGTGCGCATCATCAGAGTCAAGGAAATATTTTAAATGAACAGTCAGTGGACTTGCAAGGCTCATATCTATTAAATTTCCGAAGTTTTAAATGTCAAATCTTTTCTATTTTTTCCCAAGAGTTTGTCGCCTTGAGTCACGACTAGCTCTTTAACTGCTCAGCCATTTTAGCGGGTATGATTTTTGTTTCTTATTTCGTTGTCGAACTAACGTGACTGGAGGTCAAACAAAAGCACTTGATGATCATAAGCTCGCGTCTAAAAGCAGTACGTTTATTATAGTACCCACTCTCACATACACCTATCAAGCATTAAACAGTAAGTACATGGTACGGGCCAATAACGATAACACAGACGGTATAAAATTCAACTCGTCAGTAAATAGTTGTCTCCTCGAGCTCCCCGAGTTATATTATGTATGGCTTTTGGTATGAGCATGAACCAAGCACGTAAACCGCTTTAATTTATCTTAAAGCAACAAAATGGAAACTGAATGTTTTCGTAAATTTGATACAATTCTTGTGCCCTCTCAAGGTGCGGGGTACACGTATGTAACGAAGAGCATAGAAACGCATTGGAGATGCCGCTCAATTCAAACAAGCTATTTCAGAATCATTCTGAAGGTGCGAGTTCAAATCCCGCTCGAGTCAACATTTTTCAATTAACTTCGGCAGTGTAGGTTAATTGTGAAGTTTTCGTTTCAAACATGCTACGCTAGCGAAAAGTATAATTAAACAAACGTTTATGCTGTTTGATGATTTGACCTATGTAAGCCCTGCTGACTTATAATTCAATTTGATCTTCGTAGATTATATCAAAGTTCACCTAAAAACAGCAATTTAAGCACTTAATGATATGAAAATAGGATGCTGACGGCAGTTACCAACCTTTAACATTTTGCCAATTAAACTACTTACCGCTTCTTCTAAACTTTGCCGATCTGTTGGTGATAAGTGGAACTAAAAATTCAATTTGAGCAATGAGACAACAAAATAAAGAACGCAAAGAAAGCAGGGGATCAAGACTGACTCTCCGACAATGTTACATCTTATCATCCCTTTGCGAACAAAATAAAGAATTAAAACACAAAATTGTTTGAGCTAATGTTTTTATCCCTCCATACTAAATAAACGCAGTAGTTCGTGGTAGAGTCATATGAAACTCATGTCCATAAAACGTGAATGAAAACTAAATGATCCCATATATAACAACGAGAAACTCTCCGTTCGTTGTTACTTGGGGCTATCGTTCTCAGAAGAGACGGGCTAACTTTTCTGTCTGATAACAAATTGACAACACGATTCCGGTTTGCTAATATTTTGCCCTCATAAAGCCAAAATAATCGGCAAATCTATCAGACAAATGTCTCCCAGCGTTAGCAATGTTCAGTTTACAATAGTTTTCGCAAGAAATGCAAAAGGAATGATTTTAGAATTGCGGAAATATTCTCCTACAAAGTAATCAGATTTAAAGCCAGATCATCAGTCTGAGAATGCAACTCAGGAATGTAAATCCGTAGTAACAAGAATGGAAACAAAAATACAAGTAGTAATTTCAATGAGTTTAGTTTGAGGCCACTACGCAAAGAACAAACCCGAATGCTTTTATTACGTAGATGAGAATTACAACTGATTATTACGTGCACAACACCCAGAAATAAACCCCATCGGAATCGCGTGATCTTTTTGTCGTAGTCGTTCCCGTTACTACACATTTGCTGCCCTCAATCCCATTATGGTTATAACGAAATTTCTAGTGTGGGATGACACTTCTTCATGGGGGTGTGCACCCCAGCCCTACACACTATTGGCTAAACCAACGCACTTGCAAAATTTTTGGTATCTGGCAAAAAATCTGTGTCATGTCTTCCATCTCAAAGGGAAGCACTAAATGCTAATGACAAGAAAGAAGTCTCATTTTAAAACTTAGCATCACGCATTTCTACTGGTAACAGAGTTTCCCCCAGGAAATTTAAGAATAGTGGCCCGCTATGCATGCCCTCGAGAAAGATTTTGTACCGCTATGCCTGAAATTCATTACAGTAAACTCCTACCGGGACGTTGTGTCCTGCCAACATCTCTGTCCTGGCTGCATTTTTATATGGAAATGAGGACACATCAGAAAACTACGTAGCTCCATGCATAAGGATAAGTTTTAGAGAGTTTCCATTTTCATATAATATCGCGTCTGTGTTAAAGGTACTTATAAAATATGGCCCTCATTAATGGCAACTTATTTAACCCATTAAGGGCAAGGGCACACTCTATTATTTTACTCTGGCTAACTCCAGACAATTGTACCTGTCAAGGGAATGAGCCCCGCCCCTTAATAAATTAATGCACTTTTATGGGCACATCCATTATCCCCTCCATGCCTTCTTGTTGTGTGAGGAGCTGAAAAGAATTGTTGCTCTCAAGTGAGGCTAGAGAGGGGGGGGGCAATTGATATGTGTACAAAAGATAATCTGATAAGGTGCCATTTAATAAGGTGTATATTTTATAAAAAAGTTTTTGCTGTGCCTCTGTGAACCACTGGCAACATGACAACTTTACAATTACATTATTACTTTCCAGATACTTTCTCCCATTTCCTCCAGTACCTAAAATATTAACAAAAACCCTTATGCAATTCATGCACCACATATTATAATAAGAGAAGGCTGAAGCCTCATGTTTCTCCTAGCTGGAGTGGGAAAGCATAGTATTTCTGAGTTCTATCTTTTTTTTGTTATTTCTGTCCTCCTTTACAGCAAGTATTCATTCAAAACATAAATATGGCACAAAAAGTCAATTTTCTTCAAAAAATATGTACTATTTTGTTTGTACAAAAAATTTTTCCAGCCTGTTGAGAAATGATTGGCCCCTTTGCCTCTCCTGGTTTTGTCACATAGTGTCATCTGAATACAACAGATAGAATTATTTTTATATTATTCATATATTATGGTATCATAATTAACTTATACAGTATCAACATCACTATAATTATGTGCACCAAAGCACACAACAGTATCCATAAAACAAGTTAAACATGTGAACATCTTAGTTATTTACGATGATATTTTTAGCAAATTACTGTACAGCAGTAGAACGTTTCAATACCTGGGGAGGTATCCTTCCAGGACTGGTAAGGATTGTTTTCCAGTAAGACCACAGGAAAAGGATAAAAAATACATGATAAAACAAGAGATACACAACTAAAATAAAGATGGAAGAAAGGTCTTTAATTAAGATATATTCAGTTCCAACATGGTAACTGATATGCTGTGATGGTATTTGCTTGTATCACTGGGCAAAGTCTTGTGGAAAAAACCATGCTATACAACTACAACCTTATCAAAGACTGAAAATGAAAACAAGTAATTTGAATGCAAAAAGCATATTGTAGATTGATGGAAAATAAACAACTTATCTAGTTAATCTTATTAAGAATGCAATTTCACCATGAGCTATTTTGAGGTCATAATGTACTGTATGTCCTTTGGACCTATATACCAGTATTCAAGATGGAGGCATCTTGAGAAAACACAATTGGTGTACCAGTATAAGATAATTAGATTTAGATTAATTAGTATTTAGATAATTTTGACTTTGCTTTATACATGAAAGAGACAGAACATGTAAAGGTAGGCCGAATATCTGCTACCGGTACTGCACCTGTGAGTACACTTAACCCATTAGGGGCAAGGGCACACTTTGTATATGATTTTACTATCACTAACACAAGATGACTTTACTCAACAAGTGGATGAGCCCAGTCCCTTAATGAGTTAACAAAGACAATTATGCTCCATAGTTCTTAAGTTAACCTTTCTTGTGCTAAATATTATCCATGCCTGGCCATTTATTTCCATATTCTTCATATGCCAGTCAAGTGGTAGCTTATTGCCACCTATATGTTTTTGTGTTTGCCAATCCTCATACATACTTCAGTCAGTAAATCTTTGAAAGGAAAGTTTTCTATCCTTGGACACTCCATGTGTATTGCAAATAAGCTTTGAATGGTTAACCCTTTGATGCCTAGGGCTCATCCCTGTGACAAGTAAAGTCATCTGGTGTTAGCCAGAGTAAAATTACTTAAATGTGTCCTTGTCCCTTGGTGGGTTAATAACACTGTTTGCATGGATGAGAATACCCAAACACTGACAATCTCCTGCCAAAAGTTGATTGAAGTTTGTGTTCCAAGTTTAGTTTCATTTTTAGAAAAGAATTTTGTGTATTTGGTTGCTGTGATCCAAACCTTTGGTACTGTATGTTAATGATGACAATAAACTTTTATTTAAGCAGGATAACCCAGTCAGCATGAACAACCTGCTGGTGTCAAAAAAGGGCTCCTGTTTAAATGTTGTCTTTCAAATGGTTAACTTGATTTTTTATTTTGTTTTAAAATTTGAAGTGGATTTATTTTTACTGACCAGGCAGTCTTTATTGACTGTTGTGGGGTCAGTCTTTAAAATTTGTCTACAGGTATGAATGGTAGTTAGCAATTTCTGGGAGAATGCGTTAATAATTTAATATTTTTATCTGCTGTTATTTTATAAAAGAAATACTAAATGGGTTTCTGTGTTTGAATATTGTAATCAAAACACTTTAGATGTTGGTCAACTTTCAAAAAAGCTAAAAACACTTCCTTTGCTGCTTGAGATTTTTTACACTTTTCTTAAGTCTCCCACATGTTTGGTACACAGTATCTAAACACAGAAATTTATTTGGTATTTCTAAAATCCAAACATAGATATTAACTGATCACAGCAAGCAGGCTTAATGCAGTGACTTTTATTTAATAACAACAAATTCCATACCTCTTTCTATGTTGCTATTTACAATACCTGCAAAAATAAAAATAAAATTTAATATGAAAAATTTAATATAGCTAAATATATCATCAAAGAGTAATATTACAAAATAAAAGTAACAGTATTATTTAACCAATTCCTGTCTGACATTGGCTTTTTAACCCACTCCAATGAGAGGTAAACTTTCCCCACTTATTCTTGCTAATGGCAAATGATTTTAATGATTTCAATAGATACGGATTAAAACTGATTATACATTTTAAAGGAAACTGAAGCATGAACTGAGTCAACTACTGCTTTCAGCAAATGAGGCTATTAAAATGAGAAAACAATCTTGTTTCAAGATAAACCCCAAACATATACATGTAAATGCACAGAAAACAAAAAGTTTAAGACAATTGGGGGATGGCATTCATTTGATAGAACAAAGTCCACAACATCAACTATCAAACTCAATGCTTTATATCCATTGTTGCTGCTGGGAGACGTGGCAGGAAATGTGCCACCTACAGGAAATTCTTGTTCCACACATAGCAATGTATGTGAATGATTTGTATTTCTTTTCTGTATTTGGTAATTTGTAAAATATATTTTGACTGAAAAATTTGGGGCACTTAACCTTATGATATTTTACTGGACTCATGGAAGCTGAATATAGACTTCAGTACCCTAATAAGTTTAACATTATTTTATAGGGTGGTATTTGTTTTATATTTTCTCCAACTTGGAGGAATTTACCTCTTGGCCATTGCTGGTGTTCTCCCCACGCCTTTTTAGCAAGGTTCAATGCACAAGGACAAAAAAAGATGTAGCATATTTATTGAAAAAGCACTGCTTCATATAATTAAAGACAGCACATATTCAAGGGCATTGTTTATTCAATCTCATTCAAAACATCATTTTTGAATAAAACAACACTGCTTTTTACCTCTAAAAATAACAAAATAACAACAGTTCACATACTGTACTGTAAGCACTGCACCAGAGCTGAAGTGTTTCTAATATGCACAGCATTGTGGTTGAGAAATGCAGTACTTACTGGTATTTGAGGATGGTGCTTATTAGTATTTTTCTGCTCATATGGATGCTCTAATTCCAGGAAGGCATTCATTTGAGTAAATGTGGCACACAGTTTTCATTTGAAATGCAGAGTCTACTGTCTAAAGATTTGGCCAACTATCTGTCAAAAACTTTTTACGCATTATCTCAAAAGAGATAAACAGTTTTCCTAACTTTGACAATAATGTGCCAATTACACATCACACACTGTTAATTCAAACCCTGTTTCAGCTGACAAATATGCCTGGCTGCAGCTTAATTCCAATTGGGCTGCCAATAATTGCTGGCCCAGTGATGTTTTATTAACAGTACAGATGGTTACCAACTTCTAAGTCTTCATACTGTTAATTCAGGTTAAGTGTTTAATTATGTGTGTTGCATAAAAATATTTCTGCAGTCAAGTGGTATTTTACATACTAGCTTCAACTGAACATGCAAACAAACAAACACAAAAAAGACCTATGCATAGAACTACAGCATGGTCATTGTATTGCTTCAAGCAACTTGGTGTCACTTACTCAACAATATTTGCTTTTCTTACCAATACATATACAATGCCCCCACTAATACCATTCTCATTATTCATGCCTGATTTTTATTGTACAGTAGTTATATTAATTTTAGGCATTTTGAATTTACATCTATCATATCACCCAACGTACATTTGCCTCTTACCTGTTCACACTTTTCATTATTCATTGCCCAGTGAAGGTTACAGTTCTGGTAGCCAAAAACTTGCATTGAAAACATTGTTCAAAGAACGCTTCACTAATCTTGATCTTAGTACATATTGTCATCATCTTTTAAAACTTTCTTGTTGAATGAATATATATGAAAATCTTATCCCCTATCCATTACAACATGAATTTATCAACTTGCCCCACACCAACCAGCTGACAGCAAGGTTTATGTGCTTACACTACAGTCTTACAGTTACAGTCTTGCAGTTACTGTCTGATAGCAGTTGCAGTAATAATAGAACCTTGTCATATGTACTGATACACATACACATTTGTGTAATAACTGTTTGGGCATGTTCTCATATGCCAGCAACCCTTTCTGTTATCATGCCAGTGAACTTGAACCTAAATCCTATTTGCAGGCATGGCAGAGACGAAGTCATATGAAAGACTACAGGAATCTGCCAATCTATTGCATGTATAGTATGTCTATGAAGCTGACTTGAGTCCAGCTGAGATGTCAGTTAATGGTAAAGAGTTGTTTACTAATGAGAATCAGGCATTATCTACAGTACTGTAGACTTACTAAAATAAAGTGAACTAAAAATATGAGCTAGTTACATGTATTGCTTGATGGAGTCTTCAAATAAATATTGTTCTTCTATGGATTTTTATCTGGTAAAGTTTTAAGGATTTAAAAGTATTAGGGAGGATGTCAGAACAGGTTTTTACCAATAAATTTGGTGGATTTTAAAAAAATGATGTTCAATTAATAAAAATTTTGAAAACTACATATAATATATTGCTGGAAACTTTGCATGAAGTAGCAAGGTTTTTTGCAACCTTTGAAATATCAGAAATTCTTTTTCTGAAAATTACATATGTTGTTACACTTATTATTCTGTATGTACAAAGTTTTAACCCTTTATTGCCTGAATTATTTCTTGTTCTTTGTACTCTCTTTGTTTTGCTTTTTTCATTCATTTATTCTTTTGTTCTTAGTGTCCAATATATTTGACACTTAGCATTAAAAGGTTAAAATAATTCACTGCAGCACACAGTCAAAACTTTAATACTTTCAGTGATGTGGATATTAACTCGTGTGATGGAATGACAACTGGACAATCTACTGTATGGATGCATTTCAATCCCTATTTAATCGCCAATCCCTTGCTAAAAATTATCCATAGGAGCACCCTTTAGCTCTCCATTCTTCCAATGTAATCTTTCGTCCAAAGAAAACGTCGAACTTTAGGTACCTCAAGACGCAAGTAACCTTTATATTCCTGACATGACGTCAGCTGTTTGACTCCTTCTTGTTCGAATGCCAACTTTCTCATTTTTCTTTACGATCTTACTCGTCTCAAGTCAGTGTTAATGAAAAAGTGTTAATAAAAAGTCAAAGTCTGCGACTCATCCTGCCTAACAGTGATCGAACTTCGTACGAACTTGAGCCATACATTTAACTCTCCATTTTATCATAAAAGTTCCCTGGTATCGTTCAAAGATAAACGTCAGGCTAGTGATTCAACTCTCGTTTGGTCAAGCCCTCTTTTGTTCCATTTCTTAAGGATATTTCAATGTAAGGTGGCATGTGGCCCTCATTCATGGCTCTAGAAATCTAATATGACTATCTGTTCAAAAACGTGGTCATCTGGTTTATACTTTCGTCACTGTAATTATTCGAAACGTGAGAAATTATCTTTAGTATTTACAAGTATTGTAAAACGAGAATCAGAAGAGGAACATTTGGCTTCAATATTTATGAAAACGTTCACGCGCACGACAGCCGGATTTGAACAAGAAAGTTATTGAATTACGTTATGTCAGACTTTCTATAAAAGTTTCACAACTGTGAATCTCGTAAACACTGTAACACTTACGATGTTTATAGCAAATAAAGATGTTTCTTACCTATACAGAGAACAACGACATAGACATAATAGGACCACAATACAATCCCAAATATAAAAACTACTGGAAGCCACTGGACAGCTTGTATTAAACAGTTTATAACGTTCAGTAATTTCCTCATAATGTCATGTTTCTCAACTAGTCAACTTCCAGCCAGTGCCGAAAAAAGTGAAAATAATAATATTGTGAGGTCTGGAGTGAGACTGGCGAGAGTTTTTGTTATTGGAATTCTGGGAAGGTTGAGGGACCGGGTGAAGTTTATTGAAAACAGGAAGGACAAGTGGAATGTAATACGAGGGAAAGACCTATTTGCTGACTTTTGATTACATTGTGCTTTATATAAGATTGATTTCCACACGATCGTTCACCTTGGGTATGTGATATTTTACTATTTTTTCACGATCTGTTCAGATAAATTTGAAATCAAAATATGTCAACATGATTTGTATACGAAAAATTAATCAAATTTTTTGAATATGGCTACATTTTCATTCTCCATTTTATGGTTCCATCAAAATCTAGAACTTTTGTTTTCCTGACTTTTTAAAATCAAGAAATCGTGACTTTTTCCTTTAATTCTTGTTGTAACTAGTAAGCTGCCATGTTTCTGATGATATTCTTCAGCTTTGTAATTGATGAAAATCAATGATCGAAAAATTAATCGACTAAACGAAAGCAACAGGAGCCAGTCGCATCACTGTTTCGATCGATTTTAAGGGACCCATGACTGATCGACTGTCAAAAACCTTCCAGTTGATTGTTGTTGATTGTCAGGGATATCCAGATTCCCAGTGTCTTGAGTTGCGATCTACACTTCGCCCTTGGCACACCAAAATTTCCCGAAAAACATCTTCCAATCACCTCTCACACTGGATGGATGATTTGTATTGATACTTGCAATCCAGGTCTCCAATAGTGATAAATGGTGATTGACAGATGTACATGAAGTAGGATATTGTAGGGAAGACACATTATTGGCATGCTGAAGCAAAACTACACTGTACAATAACCCATACTAGAAAATCGTAATGTTCTTTGCCAGTTCAGTGTTTCTTGAGTTGCAAGGATGGATCCAGAGGGTTGCAATGGGTGGTCAAGCATCGATCAAATTTCGTGAAACAAGATAAGACCAGGATTATTCATGATATTATTATTCAAGAGTTGAACAATAACATATTAGAATGCTGGTGTTCTTGAGGTTATACACTATCTAAAAGATAGAAAAAAAGCTTCTCAACTTTCGAGTGAAGGCCCTTCGTCAGCAGATTAGTAGCATGGAATACAAAAACACATGGGCTTTTATAGTAAAATTAAAAAAGTGTGTCACATGACAAAAATGAACCAATAGAATGAATGTGGTCAAAACAAACACAAAACAATGAAAGGGAAAAGCACATGACAAATTATATGTGAAACTAGAGAGCAAAAAAGGCAAAAAATAGCACATGGATAGAAAATAATAATGTGGAATAGTGAAGGAAGGTCATAATTTGTCATGTGCTTTTCCCTTTCATTGTTTTGTGTTTGTTTTCACCGCATTTATTCTATTGGTTCATTTTTGTCACATGACACACTTTTTTAGTTTTACTATAAAAGCCCACATGTTTTTGAATTCCATGCTACTAATCTCCTGACGAAGGGCCTTCACTCGAAATGTCGAGAAGCTTTTTTTCTATCTTTTAGATAGTGTATAACCTCAAAAATGCTGCTGTTTTATCAAAGCTATTTACACTGGACCCCCACACTGTAGAATTCCTCATATTAGAATGCCATTGCAGCACTTGAATGTGCCCACATTTCTTAACCTTAAGTTACAACAATGACTGCACTTAAACAGGTAGTGTGACAAACTTATTAAACAGGTCATATATCATTTAACTTAATACAACTCAGAAACAGATTTTAAATATTTGATTTCATTCACATCTAAAATAACTTGAGTGGCAATGGCATGCCTCTGATTAATACAAATTGACTTGCACCTGTGCAAATCTGTCTTGCCATTTCAAGGGGTGCTCAGTTTTGCTGCAATCACCCCTGATTAAGCTATACTATAGCCAGTATAATGCCTTTTTGACAGGTGATCAGATTTCCCAGAGGTGGTGCTGTGAAAGTGACTGTACATAATTACATGTAGCCAATAAAATTTGTTTCCTCATTCTGTTCAGAATTCAAATTTCAAAACAATATATTATGATGGCTTTTAAGTGAACATGAAAAAATCTCGCATCATGATCAAATTAGGAAGGTGGAAGTAAATCTTACATGTATAAATTAACTCATTAAGAAGCAGAGCTCATCCCTTCAATGAATAAAATCATCTTGCATTAGCCAGACTAAAATATTAAAGTGTGCCCTTACCCCTTAATGGAATAAAGTGATTTGGTTTAATTAAAGAGGTTTCTGGCACTCCGGAAGAAGTCCTGCATAATCCATTGGGCCAAACATTCAATTCAAAATTGCTACAGGTTTGGCCATTTAGTCAGCTACAATATGCTGTGAGTGAAAAGAATTGTTAATGGGATTTGCATACAGCAAGGTAAGCAGTGCAATAGCATATACATAGCAAAATAAACCAGATAGAGCACAAGTAACAAGTCTATCTTTCAACTGGCATACAATGTAAATTTATATTTTCATTTTCAAATTTGGAAATCAGTGCCCATGCTTATTTTTACAGTCAATCCAGAATTCTTTTGACAATCTACTGAAATTAGTTTTTAAATCCTAATTTGCATGTATTAAATCATACAGATGTGTACAATTGGGAGCTAAAGGGTTAAGTATAGTTGGACTGGGATTTCACCTAAAAAGTTTCTTTTAAGGAGTTCCTTACTAGGCATCCTATTTGCTCCAGACAAATATGAAACTCACTATTTATCTTTGGCAGCAACTGTCAACTTAACTAAGTGTGTTCTTCAATATTTTCATGCACATATATGAAAATATATCAGTAATTATACTGCCAAAAGTTAGATGCCAGTATTCATTGAAAATTTTGCCATCTATTCAGCATATTAGGTTATTTAGAACCGACTATTTAAAGTTACCCCATTAGCCAGTAAGATCCATTCCAAAACACAAAAAGTCGCATAACATCATCCCAGAGATGTAAAACTTTGCAGTTATGATGTATTTGTCAAAATTGGCCCTGCCTATTTCTGTTTAGTATATTTTTACTGTACGTAAAGTTAGAAGAAATCATAAGTGGCATTAAATTAATGACAATATTTAAATTTAAATAACTTGTCTTTCTCTCCTTCAAAATTTGGTTAGCAAAAACTGCCTATAAATTATGATGGATGCTCTCTTTTCCTATATACTCTGAGTTGCCTTACAAGTAATAATAAGAGTTCTACAGCCATGCAGATTTTTAGGGATCACATTTGGCATAAAAATGAGTATTTTGTATTCTCTGACTGGCAAATGCATTTCTCATGACCTTGTCTGACACAGCTTTAATGACACTGGAAGGGCAAAATAAGAATGCTGCTATTATCACAGACTGCAACAAAACAATACTAAAGTAAAAACCAAAATATTGTCCCAAAACTGTTGCATTCGAAATGATGATGATGTTGAAGTCAGGAGGAGAGAAAACTGCCACCCCAGGATTTGTAATTTTCAAATTGAGTACCCACCATATTTTAGGCTGATTTGCCCCAGAGGTGTGCTGTTTATCTGGTATCAAACTTGTTAGATTTAGACAATGCAATATTTCAGAGGTACAGTAACTTCTTCCATCTTCTGGGGTGGTAATTGTGAATGTTCATCAGTTTATATATTCTCATGGGAGAAGGACCTCCAGAAAGACACCTCAAATGAGTGGGAGGAGAATTGTGGTTGGAGTGTGTTCTTGATCCTTTTGTTGGCTTTAGGTTGTTAGGCCAGATTTCAGGTAGCTTGTAAGATGTTTTATTGATGTGTTGTTGATGTAATGATGAATGGATGGTTTCTTTCATGAGCAAGTGTATGTGGTTTTTGGTTCATTATCTTCTTACTATTCCACCAAAAGTACTTTGTGGTAATGTTACAAGCAATGTTTGACAATTTTGTATTGTTTTGTTTGTGTCTTCCATATTGTTTGTTGGTTTTCATTTGTCCACTGCTTTAGAGTTAGTTTTGTTTCTCCAGTATAGGTGGCTTTACAGTTGTTGCATTCCAACTTGTAGACTATGCTAGTTTGCATCTCAGGTGGCACTGCACTGACAAATTTTGGATTTGAACCTGCCAAAAGGATACATGTAAAGTTAGCCTACATGTATGGAACATCCAAAAAGTTTGCAAGATCATGAGCTGAATTCTATTCCAGTATAACATCCACACAACCTATACCCAGTCAATTACATGAAATTTACTGTCTAACCCAAAGGATCCAGTGACATCTGAGAAGTGAGAAGCAAAACAATGTACTGCAGTTCTACAAATGGAAATGCAAATGAGAATTTGATGTGTTACATGATATGTGGATGTTTTTTAAGCCCATATCCTCAGCATGGTTTGACATATCTGTTGCCTATGCAACATCCATGAAGTGCTGATAATATACGTATTGTTGTTGTGGAAGTTTGTCAAGCTCATACTTCAACTTCCAAAAAAATATTTCTGAGTCCCATGCTGGGATAAAACACACAACCTGATCAGGGCATGACATCTGACATTTTTAGCAGTATCCAGATTGGATACTAGGCTTCTGGAACACAGTATTCCTTCCTGACATCTAGTATCCCACTTTTGGATGCTAGACATTCAAGTTTGCAGTATCCAAACAAGGAAAATTAAGTACCATAAAGTATTGAAACCACTATATAGTTATATGCATACCAATTCCTTACACAGAAATTTCATGAATGGTCCATTTGAATTCATCCTGTTAGTTCACAAGCTGCCAAGGCCTTTTAACTGGATTTTTCCCTAGTGTTGCCATCTTGGTTTTCTGACTTATGGCAGTACAACCATTGGGATGTGTGATGGATGGTCATTTGCTATCCCAGTTTTGAAATTTTTGTGGTATCTCATTGGGATACTGAGCTTGTGACACCCAGTACAAAAATCAAAAATCTGGTATCCTGTGGAGATAGGGATACTGCACTTTTCATGCTGTGCTGATGACCAACAAGAGGGTCAAACCAGTGAGCTGCTGAGATTCATATAGGTGGTGTGCAAGTGACATCATGGCGGCCATCTTGGATGAACTTTTACAAAAGAATCGCATTAACTTCCATTGTATTTGTAACCAACATGGCTGCTGTATCATTGTTTTTTGAATCCTAAAGGATTGGTCGCAACCCATCTATAGAGTACTAAGGTGCAGGTTCAACATGTGTTGCCAGTGTCAATATGCTAATAGTGTTGTTGAAGGACTTGATTATTTTGCATAGTGTATAATTGGGAAATTAGAAATTGTTTTTCTGAGGGCATAAGCTCAATAAAAATCTACATAGTTATTGTATGTGATATTACCAAGCTCCCACATTGACATTCATGTCATGCAACAACATTAACACATCATGGCTGCCATGTCAGCAGCACATCAGTTGAAGCTGCACCTTAGCTTGTCATCTGAGTCTCAGTGGCTCAATGATTAGAGCATTTCACTAGTCATCTGAAGGTTGCATATTTGTTTGGGGCACAGAAATCATTTTACCAAGTAATATGTAAGCTTGACAATAATTCATTGCCAGGTATTGTCCGTTGAGCTCCCACGTGTACATGACAACCTACATTATGTTTAACATTCATCTTGTGATATGTGTGAGCAAAATTATAATATTTCACACTTATATTGGCACAAGGGGTGTGCCCTTGCCCCTTAATAGGTTAATCAAGATCAATTTTATTTCAGTAAATGAATTAATGACTAAAGCAATTAAGACATCACCATTTTACAAGTAAAATCATCTCATAATTGCATATTTAATAATAAAATGTTGTCTGTTATTAAAATAATAATTTCTGACATTTTGAATAATAAAGACATTTTCAGGAAAATTTGTTTGGATTGCATGTACAAACAATACATATAAGATTACATGTATCCTTGAATTGAAGAATACAGTAAGGTTGTTTACTTCTTCCACAATAATTATGTTCTATAAAATTAATTGTTGTAAGTGATAGAAAACAGAAAACCTTTTTCATGTTTCAATCTAGTTAAAAAAAAACCAGCTATGGAGAGCTGGTGGAGTAAAAAATTACAGTGCCTGTGGGAACTCAAAATTAAAGGGCAAGTTATTTGAATTCTGCCAATCTTTTACTAGTCCTTGTGTAACTTGATGGGAACATGGAAAAGGAGTTTCCTATTTCTTTACAAAATAACCCATAGAAATAGCACAAATACTCCTCCTTTTCAATGTCACAAAAGAGTAAATTCTCCCAGCATTTCAGGATGCTGAATTTAATCACATGAATGTTTTCATTTTTGCATCAGAGTACAAAAGTAGCTGCTTTCAAGCAATCAGAGGGTATATGAGTAAGCTTAATCTCATTTAATTTAGTTTAGGTTTTATTGGACTTCAAATATCACATGGGTAAAAAGGTGAGAACTTGGCTTTTTGAAAGGTAGCGAAGACATAATCTTGACAAAATGCCTGGAGCAACTGCTAGTAATACAATAACAGAAGTATGGCAGGAAAATTTGGAAGACGAATTTGCAAAGATGAGGGAGATCGTGGTTAATTATCATTATGTTGCCATGGTATGTACAGTGTATACGTAGTTAAATGTCAGTGGTATATAAGAATTTATTAATTAATTTTCATTAGTGTTCTGTATGATAACAGTACTGTATCCGTACCAGCACATGTTTGTAAATCTTACCATAAATTATAAATATATGTAACCATATCTTTGATGAAACTGGGACATTATTATCCAATGTATGGAGTATGTGACCCCTATATGACCCTGAGAAACAGTTGTTCTGTTTGAATTAGAATACTTGATATTTCTGTTTTTGACAATTTAAATCTTAATGTCACTGAAGCACTGATATTACTCCTGTCTTATCAAATTACTTTGTATATCAAATTGGTACTCAGATTCATACAGAAATTTGTTGACTTGAGCTAACACCCTGATGCAAATTTTTGGCAGTTTACCCTGATCTCCATTTCAAAGTTGAGACCCACATACTGTGCTTTACAGACTATTAGTCAATAGTCAAGGGGAATTAAGTAAGACTGTCTTTTGACTTTCAAGAATCACTGAAAACAACTGATTGTCTTATGCAAAAGGACAGCAGGTTTTGTGATCTTTTGGAGTTAAAACAATTCTATACAGCAACCAAAAACAAAAACTGTACCCAGGGGCACAACTAATAGGGAGGTTTGGCAGTCATGATTCCTGTCCTTTTTGTGGGAACTTTTATATGGTATCTGCCCTATTAGTGACACCTTTCCCCCTCATTTCTCAATACCAGATAGATTTCATCTACTTTGCTCAAAATGATCAAAATTGCCCAGATGGTGCCTTGATCCTACCATCCAACCTCTGACCCTTGAAATTCCTGGTTGTGCCCCTCCTGTACCTCTGTATTTTCTATTTAATCTTCCAAAGTGATTTTCCTAAACCAGGCTCAAACATCCACTATTCTCTTTTTTTTTTTAAACCCACACCAATACTTATGTACATACATAGTATTAATAACAAGTTAATAAGTAATATTGTTAATAAATAAAATTAATAATAGTAATAAGATTATAAAGATGGGCCCAAGAGAGAATAATTTTTTGTATTAACTGAGAGAAAATTGTTTTTGTTTCATGAGACAAAATTAGCCTGCTACCTGGGTTACTAGTATGCAATCATATTTCTCTCCCAAAACTAATGTAGGATAAACTTTTTTAAAAACATTTTCCTAGATGTACTTTGTTTTTTTGATGTAAGTGAACACTTGCCAAATAAATTGAAGTTTACCAGAAGGCTTACAAAGTTTGAGATGTTTGTAAACCTGGCTTCATGTGTCCATGTTCCTTCCAACAGATGTGGGCTTTTTTTTAATTTCATTTCAGCACTGCTATTATTAATTTTTTGTTGACCACCTTTCATTCAAAAAATATTGAAAGCCATTGTAATTTATGTTACCAGAAATAAATATGGTGCTCATCAGTGGCTGGACTTCACTTTCCTGTTCTTGAAATCTATTTTTTGCTTGTTAGGGTGGCTTTAAAGTTTTATAACTTTAGAGGAGTTAATTCAGGGTTGTTTTTCAAATTTGGAAACACATTATAATAATTAATTTTTATGCTGTACTGCACCAAAAACGTGCGGCAAATAATTGGATAATTCCACAATTAAGTTGATGTGCATTCCCAGACAACTACTTGTACTCAGTTTTCCCATCCATGTTTCCAAAATGTGGTATGAGTACTTATTAAATAAATTGAATATCCAGAAATACTAGGGATTTCATGCTTCAACTTTGGACCAGCTTTAAAGAATCAGGTTACAAATTAGTAAAATCCTTAGCAAGTTACAAGCTTTTGAGGGTCATTGGTTAAGATGTTCATGTATATATAGGAGATGTGGAGAATTTTGGCTTTTCTCAGAATATAAAACTACTAGATATTATTGTAACCAATTTTAAGTTTATGTGAGGTGTCAGGTATTTACTGTCAGTTTGGGACATACAGCCCTTATGGCATACACTAACCCCAAGTGATAGTTTATCAGGCTTAGAAACATGCACTTGTGCTTAGAGGCTGCTAGAGAACTACCTGTAGCTCTGTAACAATACAGGGGCAGGTTTAGAAAGGGTTCCCAGGCCTGTCTTTTCTCAGGGAGCTAATTTATTAAGCAGATGCTTAACGTGATTCTTGACAACAAAAATGCTATTTTTGTTAAATGTTTGATATACAGTATACAGTATGGATGTGAAATTAGTCCATGATCTAGATATTTTTTTGTATATATAAAGCTACAAAGTTAAACATTTTATGATTATCCTTGGGTCAATTATTGCAATTTCAGGACACCGAATTCCCAGGTGTGGTTGCTAGGCCGATTGGTGAATTTAAAAGTACCTCTGACTATCAGTATCAGCTTTTAAGATGTAACGTGGATTTATTGAAGATCATACAGTTAGGACTGACGTTCTATGATGACAATGGTAATAAACCACCTGGTGGTGGAACATGGCAGTTCAACTTCAAGTTTAATTTAACGTAAGATATTAATGCAATTTAACTCAAAGTTTTAAATTCCTTCCCATCCTTTTATTTGATCATCATGAGCATCTTCACAGATGCATCTTACATGTATGTTTGAAAGTACAATGGATTTATAAAGTTATATAGTTATAAATGTCATTGAGTGTGATAATACATCTAAATTCATCATAAAATTTATGGTACCAAAAAGGTGGTAGTTGTACATTCAAGCACAATGCTTTTCAAACTTAAACCAACTCTAAGAAAAGCTTAGGAATGTTTAACAAGTTACTAGAAATTAATAAGAGAGGTGCTTTCTTACCAAATTTCATTTTTTTGGAACCCTATTTTTCTGCATCTGGACTCAATGAATGGTTACTGAATGCAAAGGATCATGGTTAAATCTGCAAGTTGCCATTTTTTTCAGAGTTGTCATTTGAAATTTATAAGATGAATAGAAACATAAAAGTGACGTCATGGCATATAAAGCGGTAATATTAATGCAAATTTCAACATTTATTGTGCAAGTAATATTACAACATTCAATGAGCGATTTGTACACCCATCAAAGCCCACTATCCTGCTTAGGAATTTTGAGGTTATCGTTAGTTATTTGAATGGACCCTTACTTCCGTGCTTGTTGTGCTGAACAGTTTGGTTTATGATTTCACAAGCAACGAAGTGGTTTGCTTAAAACGTTAGGAACTTTATAAGTTTTTATTTGTGCAATTCACCACCTTTACTACTGACACACTATCAGTAGTACCAACATGAGACAAGTCATCTTTACCAGTGACTGGCATTATTTTTGCAGAATTCGAGGTTGTGATGCGCCCCAAAATTACGTTTTAACGAAAAATTATAAATTTGTTTTATTGATTTTTGTAATATAAAGTATATTAGCATTGTATATTAATGTAAATAACTGTATATTAATATTTGATTCTAGGGAAGATATGTATGCCCAGGAATCCATTGAACTACTAGATCGTTCAGGAATTAAGTTTAAACAGCACGAAGAGCATGGAATAGAAGTTGAAGATTTTGCTGAACTTTTGATGACATCAGGAGTTGTTTTAAGTGATGATATAAAGTGGCTTTCTTTTCACAGGTATTCTATTATAGCAGCAAATGGAACTGAAAATATAAATATTGTTATTAAATTATCAAATTTGTAAAGGTCGAATACAAAATAAAACAGATTCCGAAAAATGTCATTCTTAACTTGAGGTTTAAGTAAAAACAAGAATGTGCAAGAAGCTATGCGGTAATATTTGGTTTGGTATGGTTGATATGACTGGTTTTTGATAATGACCCTGAAATTGAGTCGAAATATTACAGTGTAGCTTCTTGTCCGCTTTTTTTTTTTTTTTTTTTTTTTTTTATTATTATTATAATACTTGAATCACAATTTAAGAATGACATTTTTCGGAACATGTTTTGTTTTTTATTTGCTTGAACTGTCGGCTGGTTAATCTCTTAAAAAGTTTCCAATACATACGCTTAGTAAACAACTATCCGAAGGCCTTACATGAACAATACGATAGTTGCATACGACTCAATCTTCACCCTGGCGTATGCAATTGAGTCTTCACAGTTGAATTGTTGAATTCTTGCACATCATTAGCTCACGAATATTTCAATGACTCACGTTTATACAACTAGCCTGCTTGCAGCCCGATGGGTCTTTGTGTACCATACAGATCAGGCCTTAAAGTAGCGAACCGCATGTCTCAGTGGCGTACTGTGACTACTTCAAGCGCGTGGGGTGCTGCCCGTCACCTATTTTACCGGCCAGAAATATAGTTTGTTTTTTGTTTTGTTTTTTTGGAGGGGTCAATACATTTTACCTGTAGATCGAGATTTATCCCGAAAAGGGGTAATTTTACCGACCGATATACCTAAAAATGATCCACCGTACACCCCCCGCTTATGTAGGACGTTTTTTATCGCCAAAACGATCAAGGCGATTGAGTTTCAGTAGATGGTTTTTACTCGATCCCCAGAGATTCAAGTGGCAAAGGGCATGGCTGTCATGTTGGTGTACCCAACCCAAGAATCTGATTCTGGAGAACAAATGTGTATAAGTTTAATCCAATCGAATCAATCAAATCTAGTCTACTCCAATCTAATCCTTTCATATCCTATCCAATATTTTTACGCAAATTTTTTCATCTGGGACCGAAATTTTGGTCATTAGTTGTTCATCAGAACATGAACAGCAGCCATGACAATCCCTTCATTTGTATCGTAGCGTTCAAATCCTGCATATTGGACTGTGAAGGTCTTTGTACGATTATGAGCTGAGGACAGAACTAGAAATATGAAGGACCTAATTTTTTTAAGCTACTGGAAGTGAAAATTATGTAATACAATAGTAACCCCTGCATTTCAATCCAATCTAATCTAATCTCGTAATGAAAATGATTGCCCAGCAGTAATTTTTCAGATACGTATAATAAGCACATTAGGACTTATCTTGAAAATTATCTGCTGGGAAATCATTTCTATTACGAGACTTCGCTTCCGGTCTTATACCTTAATAGCTATTGTCTCGACTAATCTAATCTAATCTCTTGGGCTCCCTGGACTACTGGTGAGCGGAATTCCCAACAAATAAGACACGCAATTGATAGGAAATCCAAGGGCCTACGATTTAACGTCTTCATCAGAGAAAACGCGACAGTCCGTCCATTTACTGATATTGATTTAAAAGCAGCATTTCCTCAATTCTTTATTAGGTCTTTGAACACTGATCCGAGCAGGGATCCAACTCTGATCTCTCAGCTTGATGTGTGGCAGACTCTATCAAACTGATATCGAACTAAAAAATCAGCGAATTGCAACAGTCGGTTTTTCAGTATTGTGTCAGTTTTATGTATTGGTTTAACAATGCTGTATCGGTTTGGTATGACTGTCCTATGAATGTATGTCCTCCCTTGGACTGTTGCAAATTGAGCGTTTTTGCTTGTGTAGAAGTTGATGTCGTAACATGATGGGTACGTTGTGCATGCAAAATTACGTATCAGTTAGCTCAGTGTTTAGTGTGACTCCGGCCAATTCCCTTTCCCAAGACTTGGGAAACTTGCAGTCATGTTTAGTATTGTGATAGGAAAATAGTGGTCTGTTGAATATTGTATGACCCAATCCTCTAGTGGCGCTGGGTCTGTTGAAGTCGACTGTAATATTTTCAGTAGCAGTTTGCATGAAAATCAAGGAACATGGTCAAGAATCATTGTCCATTTCCCTCAGAACATTGACTGATGATTGTGTGAATTAAAATTGCCCACGAAAATTGAAGCACTACATGACTCTATGCTTTAAAAGCACAAAACAGCACATTTTTTCTCCCAGAAGCGAATACAGTTGAACCAACATTCTGATTTACTGGAGACCGTTAAGTGAATCCTGAAAACGATTTTCCGTGAGATGAGATACTCTGAATTTCAACTGTCAACGACCACGTATTTTTTAAACATAATCACTTCGTTGAGCGCCATTGTCAGACATCTGATTTACAGTTTCTTTATCTTTTCTGTGTAGTGGTTATGATTTTGGTTATCTACTGAAAGTTCTCAACAATACAAACCTCCCAGCTGAAGAATCAGAATTTTTTGAGTTGTTAAAAATATTTTTCTCACGGATTTACGATGTAAAATACTTAATGAAAAGCTGTAAGAGTCTCAAAGGTGGACTGCAGGAAGTCTCAGAACTTTTAGAGGTGAGCTAACGAACAATTTATGAAGTATCAGGTACCATATGAACAAACTGAGTCCTGTTCGTGATATTTTTTTGTGATCAAAAGTTGAGCAATTTTATCAATCGGTGAAGGGAATTTTGTCATTATTATCATAGTAAATCATCGAAATAAATTTCTTCCTGGTCATAAAGACAACACGCCATCACGCGTAATGATAAAATTTATAAAACCAGTTGGAGAATGTGAACGATTGTTTACGAAATAGCAGATTGTCGAGGCGACAAAGTATTTGGTATTTGGTTGGGCACTCTAAGACTGGATAGGTTTATTTTAGAATCATCTGTAGGATAACAAGTACAGGTAATTTTATGATTATAATCATGAAAATGTGCGTTTCGTGGTTGAAAGTGTGCTAAGGCTGTGTTTCAAGTGAAGCTCTCATCATTAAAGTTAAACTTAAAGTGAAATTAAAACTGGGAGCAGCTTGAATTTATAAGCTGCTATACGACACGAAAACACATATCAGATACGAAAATCGGTCTCAAAATCATTAAGTCGCTTGCTATATTTAGAAGAGGAAAGGGAATAGGATACGAAGGATGTAAAAATAATGAATAGGAACAGAAGTGCAGGAGCTGATGTGTTTACCATTAAGCTTCACTCGCAATGTTAAATCCTCTATTACACTCGTGAACATTGATTAACCCCTACTTATATCATCGTTGGCTCTGTTTCTCTTATTCACTGGGGGTCGAGTTACCCGTAAGCTCGGTAACTCTGGCAGCCAATTAAATTACCAGGCGTGACATCTTGGAATCCAAATGTATATTTGGCTCATGATCTCCGAATGGAAGTCAATGTCCTATTAAAAGAAATGTAAATGAAATTTTTCCCGAAATAACTAAGGTTATCGGGTTACCTCGCTTTTTTTTACCCTGTATTTGCTTCCTTTTAATTGTGTTATTTTTAATACACCCACGTCCACACTTTGATAGGAACAGTGATAGCACATGCACACGTCACCTATTCTCCGAAGATGCGCAGAGGGAGCAGCATATCTCGCGAGACTTTGAGTTGTTGAGAAGTTCAAGGTTGTTGTAATTAAAAAGGAAAGCTGTTCAATATCTTCGAACTCAAATACAAAACCAGCAAAAGCAGCGAAAATAATACAATCACAGTTGCTCGAAACGATACTCTCGGTAACTCTGAGGAAATGTCCTAGTTCAGACACGAACCCTTATTTTACGTTTGTAAAATTTAACACAACTAAAGAAAGTGCTGTTTAATAATCAGACACCGAGCCCCTTGTAATATGAGGAAATAGTCATCGATTTAACAGAGCCGAGTTAAGTATTCACTCATCTAAAACGAGGGCAGCGCTATTGTGATCTAGTATTTAAACATTCAGGAGGTTGTTTACTTAGTTGGAAATTTTAAAAGAGCACTAGTTTAATCAAATTCCAGATAGCAGACTTGGTAATTAATAAGAATGCTTTCTAACTTATTTAAGCACTGCTTATGAATCTTTTTAGCTTGAAAGAGTTGGCCCACAACACCAAGCTGGAAGTGACAGTATGTTGACTGGTGCTTCTTTCTTTAAGATGAGAGAGGTAGGTAAGATTATATCCAGTGCTGTGGATATTTTTAACTAATACACCTGAAATGGCAAAAGGAAAATTCATGTTCCAGGCTTCGCCTGACGAAAATCTAATTTGATTTTAGTGAAAGCAAAATGTCATAATTATTGTTACTGCTAGCGCCATAGTCTCTTCGTTAACTTGAATCTGAAAACTAAAGATGAAAATATTTGAGTGCAGGATAAAACACTGTTGATAAGTAATCACCTGACGAGGGTTTGGTGTCTTGAAAAGTTGTTCACATTTTTTATGCAATTTTTTCAGGATAACGAACGTTAGTGAGGTGGTTTTCATGATGAATTAATATAGCTGGAAGAGGCTCAACATACGGTCCCAAGACCTGTCAGAGGTGTTAACCGGGAGCACTTACAACTAGTCTGTCAAGTAGCTTTTCTGGGCTGTCACAATATTGGTGACATATTTGTTCAGTGGTTACACATTCTAACTAGAGGACATTTAACACCAGAGGTCCAACCGTGGGCTGATTAATGCACTGCAAAACGCTGGAAGCTTCATGAAATTTGGGTCCCCGAGCCTGAAAATTTGGCCGAACCGTGCAGAGTAATATGTATATGTGTATATATAGCTCCCGGCATTTCTAAATTGCTGTGTCGTGCCCAAAAGTTATGGTGTATACGGGACTACTGTAACCTAAAAACTTGCCCGTCAGGGTGCCCCTATCGAAAAATTACTCCTTGATATATCTCAAACAATCGCTAACTCACCAGTCATTATTTATGGCTGGGGTGGGTTCCGAAGAGAAAATATCGTGAAGTACGGAAAAATTTTAACCCAATCTTTTTAAAACAAAAGAAGTCTTAAACCCAATCATTGCAAGACAGGAAAAAAATCTATGCAATCCTACACCTATTTTGTTGGACAAGGTCACATGTTAACCCTTTCACCTCACCAAAGATGTCAGATATAATCAAAGGAAATGAGCAAATAGCGTTGGATATTCAGCATGAGTTGGAAAAAGGTTTGAGAAAAGTGCTGTTGACTGAAGTGAAAGAAAAAGAAAAGTTGGGAGAAATATTGAAATGAAGCGGAACTCCTTCTTCACATATGAAGTCACACGTCTCATTATCACATATAAAGACACGACACGGTTATGATTTTCTTTTGTATTTTCCTCTTGAAATCTTAATGAATTTTAGAAATTTATATACAAAACATGTTGACATTTCCCGTCACCTCACCCCAGTCACACAACACAATGACCGATCCTTAAAGCATGTTTTGTGATGTGTCCACCTTGTTGTCAATATTTTATAACTATTGCACAATCATACAACGAAAACACACCTCGATTTAAGTACGCGCTAAGTTTACTTTGAGTAACCTCTCTACACTGTTCAAGCGTTACACAATGAATTTCATCCGGTCGTTCATCTGCCCAATCATGAATGACAGACGAGAAACCTTTCTTGTCGGTCAAACCAAGGTCTTCTATTCGGGGAGGATAATTGTTCGATGTCAGACCGTTATTGTGTACCTTGCTTGGTAAAAAACGCTTATCGTGTTCTCTGAGTTCTACAACAGTTCTCTAATTTTGTTTCATTTTCCTGCAGATGTTTTTTGAAGACAATATAGATGACGCAAAATACTGTGGCCACTTGTATGGTCTTGGGACTTCTTATGCCAACAATGGTGGACAAGCGTACAGTGGACCTAGTCTACAAGTATCATCAACTGCATAGTACCTAGAGAAGTAAAAAAAGATCTTTACTTTAGTTTTTAACTTTTACCTTTGTTAAACATGGCATTAACTTGTTGCCGATACTTCAAGAGAGACAGTTTTAGTTTGGAAGAGGAACGCTCGTTGCATTATTAATGTAATTATACAATCCTGAATATTTTTGAGCAGTATCGAGTAATTGTATCACAGAAGTTTTAGACGGTATGCAGCAAACAGCACTTTGAAAATTTTCGTTGGATGATGCACTTTAATGTCGTTACAACTTCAACCTAACATGATCCAAGCAAGTGATTTTCGTGTTGCAAACTGACTTTCTGCTATATTATGAATGATAAGCAAGGTTTTTTCCCGTCTTCCTCAATTACTTCACTATTTTTTATGTTTCTGTGAGCTTAAAAAACTTTTTCACTAAACTAAGCAAGATTCGCTCCGGGTGGGGCGGTGCTGGGTTTCTAATTTTTCACGGTCAAATCATAGGCTGCCATTCATGTGAAATAGCGGCCGTAGTTGTCATTCCACGTAAAATGCATCGGTCTCCGATAATTTAATTGTTTACTTAAATCAAGTTTTCAAAAAATCCAATAGTTAGGTTTCTCCCCCAGGCAGGCAGAAGTCCTGCAAAGATTGGTTTGGAGAATTATCTGGACAAACCTGGGATGGCAGATAATTTGTTTTAGTTCCGTAAGTTGTGGTAAACCAGGCCACTTCAGATTTCACGGCTTAATTCACATAACCTGTTTTAAGCTGCCGAATTTATCAGAGGAAATTCTACATTTCTTAAAAATTGTGCCAAGAACGTGACTGGGGAATTTTCACTGAATCTGTACGTGCTGATGAAGTTGATCATCCAGATTGAAGTAGTCTTGAGAAAGAATGTTTGTAGTGTTTGTAGTGTTTGTAGTGACTGATGTTTCGAGGGCCTCAGCGGCGGTCAAAGTTGAATGTCGCTTCTTTACGTATCTTGTTGGTTGCATCATGTTTGAAAGTTTTTCGAGAGCTCAGAGGTTTGTGGGTGCATGTGAGTTTGTGGTTAGCAATGAGTGTTAGGTTTATGTCAGGTTCAATGTTTAACTTTCAGCACAAACCACAAACATCTTAGGGGCCGATTTCATGGGGCTGGCTGGCTCGGTTAACCGGGCTAGCCCGGTCTCTATTTTAATAATATAGTTTTTCGATGATATCGATTACATGGTAAGCGGGCAGCCCGGTTTGCCAGGATCCCAGTAGTTGCAACCTGGGATAGCCCAGTTAACCGGGCTAAAAATTTCTATGTAATCGTTTCATCCCGGTAAGGCGGGCTGAAAATAGCTTGATGCATGCGTATTCCTGTCACCTACGGATCTACAGTTACTCTTCTCCGCATGATAGTCCGTTTAGCAGCGTATAAAATCAGTAGCTTTTCATAGCAGTGTTTATGGAAGAGTGCGTAGACATAAATCACTCTGTAAAACTGGACTAAAAATGAACTAGATGATGCAACATCAGTTCCATAATTGTCAAAGTTTGCCTCGTAAAATATTCACCCACCATAATTATTGTATTGTTTTTCACCATGAATTCAAACCTTGACGCCAAATCTTCCTCGGATCAAATCTCCTGCAACGAATCGGTTTGGAATCATCCACATAATCGCTCAGCAAAATTCATCTCGGTTAACCAGGCCAGCTCACTCAGTGTAATCGGCTCCATACATTAAAAGGTTGTAATACCAACTTGGAAGTAGAGCCATCGATCCGATCACAGCAATTAGCAACACCTTACAGGAATTATTGGAGACTTGAGACAAATCACAGGACAATATTTTCTCACATTTAACAAACCACCGATCCATACTGACAATACTGTCTTACAAACAGAAACTGCTGAGTCTTCGTAAAATTATCTTGAACATCTAGATCAGGAGGAAAAATAATTCATATTCCTTGGTGACTTAAACTGTGACCTTTCTTTTGCTAATCCAGCAGCTTATTCTAATAAATTTTTGGCAGTTCTCTATGGTATTTAATTAAAACAAACCAATGCACCATCCCAAATAAAACAATGATCTTGCATCGTTACAAGGTATCATTCCCGCAACTTGTCGAGAGAAATTCATAGACAATGGCGTGATTAATGCATGTGTAGGTGACCGCACTTTAGCAAATACCTGCTTGAAAATTGCTGTCCCCCGTGAGAAGGCAAAAATAGTTGAAAGCAGAAATTTTAAAAGTTTTAAAATTCTAAAAAAAAATTAAAAAAGATTTAAAAATAACTTTCATAAAAACCTGTTGACTGAATTAAGCAAAGTAAGCTGGGACTCGTTTGATTTACATCAACTTTAGAACAAGTTTACAGAAGTCTTTATGGTCTGATAACAACTCGCAAAATAAGAAGCGATATGCCCGCTGGTCAACCACAATTGAAAACAAGAAATGAACCGTCGAGATTACTTAAAGAAAAAAGCAGATGAAAACAAATCAACTTACTTTAGCGAGACTTCTGTGAAATAGGAATTATGCAAACAAGTTAATTAAAAGTAACAAACGGCTAAGAAACTAGCAACTACTTTGTTTCCTACTTCTAGTATCCAAGCTCACATTCGCCAGACTAATCACGCCAATTCTCCCAACGAATTTTCTATTATTTCTTCCTGCAGGTCTTCCTCTAACTTTGAACTCCTCATTCGTGAGAGTTTATTTCTCAATACAAACCGTCTCTCAACAAAAATATCTCTTCTACACCTCTTTCTCTATTCTAATACTTTCCTCTTCCGTATGCCGGTCACTTCCTGTCAGGTCACCTAGTTTTCTATTGGTTAGCCGTCTAATTATTCCAGTATGTAATTATAGATACATATATATATATATAGTTTTTTCTCACCTCTGTATAAAATCTATACTCTGAAGATATTGCACGCGGCAGGGAAACGTCAGTAAACATGTTTTAAAACTTTTCGACTTGCCTCTTTTACTATGGCGATACATTTAAGAATTCTGAGCTGGGTTCTGATCTTTATATTGCGATTGCGCTTTCCGCCCGGAAAATCAATAGCCAAGTTATTAAAAAAAATACAAATGCCGAGTACTGTATGAAAAGCGTCAATTATAACGAAAATAAGCCTAAAGAGATGTGGAAGCCAGATTATTAGTGGCAAAAGCCGATGTTCAAAAATCCACGACCAATTACGTCATTGAAAGCCGCTAGCAATCAAAATCTCCGAGATTAAACATAAGTAAGCAATCATTTCAGCAAACATTTTACTAAAATTAGCCTTAAACTATCGAGTGAACTTAAGAGTAAGACTTAAAGTTTCATGAAATCTTTAGACAGTGAGTTTCACTTCGTATCTGTTACAAATGTAAAAATTCTTAAAGAATTGAGAAATATGAAGTCAAGAAAGGTCTCTGGCCTTGACATATTCCTGCCAAATTTTAAAAGAATCTGCCTCAGTTAATAGCCCCCTTTTTAACACACCTTTTCAAGTTATCGTTGACTGAGGACAATTTTCGAAAAAGAGTGGAAGAATACACGAGAGTCGCTAATTTTTAAATCAATGAAGTGAGATGACTGCGGCTGTTATAGTTTGATATCAGTCTCGCCTATTGTCTCGATTTTATTTGAAAAACTTGCAACTTTATAATGATCAGCAGCTTATCAACACTAATTAACCCATTATCGGCATCGAGCAACTTCATAAATATCTTGCGAAAAACAAAGTAGTTTGTACATGTCTGGTTTCAGAAAGAATTTTTACACCTTGTATTCTCGTTTTTGGCGGATTACTACCTTTAAACAATTTCTACGTCCATTCAGAACTGCCTATCTAGTGTACCTAGCCATTGTGCAGTGCTGGTATGACACATGCCAAACCAAGCTGTTCTGCTGTTGTCATTGAGGGCCCGTTAACACGGTGCTGGATCTGTTCCAATCCGTTATTAAATATAGTGCGAATCAGTTGCGTTAACACGATGTCGGATAAATCTTTACGAAGACGAAAAAGCTTTTTCTCTTGGACATTCTTATGACTTTCCAAGAGAAAAACTTTTTCGTCTTCGTAAAGATTTTAGCAAATGCTCGACGATCAACCCAGATCATGTTGGATAAGTTATTCGTTTTGCTTTCCGTCTGCAATACTCCATGTCTAATGCAAGTTTTTGTGATGCACGTGCACAGTTTTATATTATCACGTGACTAGATGCTTTGCCGGAAGAGTGAAGAAGCAAAATTATCTTTTGACATTTGGACATCAGCCTGTGCTTCTACTAGGTTTAATTTTGATTTTGATTTGAAAACTTTATTTAAATAGGGTAGCCCATTCAACTATGAGACTGGTATCCAGAGGGACCCCGTGAAGAGAAAACACTATTACAACAAATCAAACCTACTATAAGATTAAAATTAAGAACAAGATAAAATTAGAATGCAATTTTTATGCTAGATTGAAAATAACAAATTGAAAAAATATAAACCAATTTTTAGGGTACGAAGAGAATGTTTAATTGCATCTGGAAGGGCATTAAAATAAACAGTACCAGAATATCTAAATGTTCTTTTTCCAGGAGTATTTTTAGGCTTTGACAAGTGTTGATCATGTCTCCTTGCGTGGTAACTATGAAAGCTGCTATTTTGAACGAAATACCTAGAAATATCTTCTGGAACTAGATAATTCTGACATTTGAAAACTAATACACACTTGTGCATTTTTCTTCTGGTGGCCAAATCTATTCAATTCAATTAACGAAAAGTTTCTTGGAAGGAATGGCATTGTAAAATTATACGAGCTGCAAGGTTTTGTAAACTTCGAAGTGTTACTCGGTATATCAGACGAGGAATTATAGTGTTAGCGCTTTATCAACAACAAAAAAAAAACTATATAATATTACTCGCAATATTTCCAATACAATCCTTCAAACGTTTTTTCTACGTTCTCTCCGATCTCCGCACGCAACACGTGCCGCTGGTCACTAGTGCCAGGCTCTGACTATTTATCGCTATTAGCATAAATTATCGGTATCACTCTCCTCTCCTTATTGAATGTCATCCGTCACATTTGTGGATCTTGCTTGTGTCTCTCTTCATTTATGTCTCTAAAATTGTTAGTATCTCCTATCCTAAGACACCAGGGTTGGTTGATCAGGCACAACCCATCAATTCTGTCAACCTATATCACGTCCGTCTTCTCTTTCTCAATAAAGGTCCGTTTCTCCGCAAGCTACGTTACGTGGTGCATCCTTTGTATATCCTATAGATATTTTGCGACTAAAAGTTGTTTTGTTTTTTTTTTTTTTTTTTTTTTATATATTAAGTTACAGTGTTAAATGGTCCAAGTATCTAAAAGGTAAACATCGGCTGGTTATGGTAAATTTGGTGGTAACCAAACGGTGGTGCGATTGGTGGGAAACCGTAAAAATAGGGTGGTGATGGCGGTACAAAGCCATGTGTCTGCATCATTCCAACGGTGGGGTTTTGCCATACGTTGAACACGCCGGTCGCCGGATTTCCAGGTGCGCTATACCCGAATCGTGATGGTAGTTGTCGTATTCGTTGCGGGCGCGGACGAAAATCGGCGTTTTCTTCGCGGTTATTTTCCGTTTCATCCTTGTTTTCCTGTTCATTCATCGTCGATGGGACTTGTGGGATGGGGTTTTCCGTTGTGGGGTTCTGTTCTTCCACCGTGGCGTTTTCGTCGTCATCTCCCTGGTGGCTTATCTCACTTGGTTCCGCTGCATTCTCGTCTGTGTCTTCAAGCGTTTCCTGTGAATCTTCTGCGTGCAATTCATCCAAATCCCTTGGCATGGCAGATGGTCGCTCCTCTCCCTCCGAATCTGAATCTGTATCATTTGGTGCGGAATTTGCTGGAGGCTGACTTCTCGGTTTTGACTTTGCTCTTCGTTCACTTGCTTCACGCTCTTTTGTCTTGACAAAGTTGTTGATTGGTACACCGGGTTCTGATGGAAGGTAGTCACACGGTAATAACAGGTTGCGGTGTAATGTTCTTATCTTCCCACGTCCAGATTCTGGCTTGATGTCGTAGACAGGACTCTCAGGGTTCTTCCGGGCCACTACTACATGAATTTCGTCTTCCCAGAACGCTCGAAGTTTTCCTGGACCCCCGCGAGGCGTTAAGTTCCGCACTAGTACGCGATCACCTGGAGAAAGGACTGTGGATCGAACTCGTTTGTTACTTTGCTTCTTCCCTTTATTGGCGGCTTGGCAAGCTGACTTTGAAACTAGAGTGTATGCTTCCTGCATGGCTGTCTTCCATTTTCTCACGTAGGCTGGATATCCAGTTGCGTCCTTCTTCTCTGGCAGGTTAAACATGAGGTCAATGGGGAGACGTGGCGATCTTCCGAAGAGCAACAAGAAGGGTGAATACCCGGTAGCCTCGTGTCGGGTACAGTTGTACGCATGGATTAACTTGCCAACGTGGTCCTTCCAGTTCGTTTTGTAGACTTCGGGTAGAGTGCGCAGCATATTTAACAACGTTCGGTTCATCCGCTCAACCTGTCCATTTCCCTGTGGATGGTAGGGAGTCGTGCGCGAGCGAGCAATGCCCGAGAGTTGCTCAAGTTTCCAGAAAAGCTTGTTCTCAAACTCCCCGCCTTGATCGTGGTGAATGCGAGATGGGTAGCCAAAGCGCGGGATAAAATCATTGTAGATTTTTTCTGCGGCTGTATTGGCTGACTTATTCCTTGTTGGGTATGCTTGAGTGTATCTCGTGAAGTGGTCGACTATGACGAGTATATACTCGTACCCTCCCGAGCTACGTTCCAGATGTACGAAATCTATCGATACCAATTCAAATGGGGAAGTACTGGTGATTGACTGTTGTGGTTCTCTAGTGTTGATACTTGGTTTCTTTTGTTTCAGACAACGACAAACGCGGGTGATGTAATGGTCAATGTCCGTTCTCATTCCAGGCCAGAAAAATCGTTTCCTTGCTAGGGCAAACACACGTTCTGTCCCAAGGTGTCCCATTTCCTCATGAAGTTCACGGTATACCATCCGTCTGTACTTGACAGGCAATACGATTTGTTGGCCTCGATACAGGATTCCGGTTTTACTGTCCACGTATAGTTTACTCCATTCTCGAAGGTATCTTTTCATTCCTTGGGGTTCCTGTTGTCGGTCTTCGAAGGTCGGTTTCGTCTTTCTATTCACATACCAGAGTAGTCTACTTATAGTCCGATCATCACGTTGGGCTTTTGAAACGTCCACCATCCTGATCTGACTAGTGTTCTCTCGATTTGGCAAGTGCCGTTTATCGGTTTCCAAGACGTCTGGTTGATCTGTTATCGAGGTTATCCATACAGTATTACCGTTGTCTATAGAACGAACGTGGGAAACAGCCGCATTGAATTCCTGGTGAGAGACAGTTTGCGTACAGGAGTCCATGTACTTTTGGAAGTCTCCTGGTATTCGGGATAAACTGTCCGCATCGATATTAACTTTTCCAGGTCGGTATTTAATTTCAAAGTTGAAATCTGACAGTTCTCCAACCCATCGCAACCCTGTTGCATTGAGCTTCGCCGTCGAGAGGATGTACGTCAAGGGGTTGTTGTCCGTATACACGATAAAACGAGGGGAATAATAAAGGTAATCACGAAATTGTTCCGTAATTGACCATTTCAGTGCTAGGAATTCCAATTTTCCTGCATGTAGATGGTAGTTACGTTCTGCCGGAGTCAAGGTACGTGAGGCATACGCAATTACTCGGAGGGTTCCTTCTTGTTTTTGATATAAGACCGCTCCGAGCCCGTCCTGTGAGGCATCGGTATGGACTACGAATGGAGCGTTGTAATCAGGGTATGCTAAGATAGGTGGTGAAGTAATGCGCTCAATCAGCTTATTCAGTGCAGTTCTATGTTCTGCAGTCCAGTTTACCGGATGTTTGGATGGGAGTTGACCATTAGTTGGTGGTGGTTTCGCTTTGTGATGCTTTCCATCTAACAGTTTGTGTATCGGTTTTGCTATCCTGGAGAAATCTTTGATATGACGGCGATATACTCCAAGTAAGCCCACGAGTCGGCGAACTTCTCCGACTGCTTTCGGTAAACTGTCCTTCAATTTTGTCACAGCGTCAGTTGCTTTCGGATCGATGTAATATCCAGACTTCGATATTATTCTACCGAGAAACGAAACTTCTCTGTGGAACAACTTACATTTACCAGGTTTTAGTTTCACACCGTGACTTTTCAAACGCTGGAGGACTTGCCGGACGTGTTCCACGTGTTCCTGGAATGATTTTGAAAACACGATTATATCATCTAAGTAGGGGATACAGACTTGGTCGCGCAAATCTCCTAAGCATCCCTCCATAAACCGTTGGAAGCTGGCTGGTGCGTTCGTCAATCCGAATGGTATCCGTACCCACTCATACAAACCCCATGGGGTTGTAAAGGCTGTTAATGGTTGGCTCTCAGGAGTTATGAAGCCTTGATGGTAAGCTTTGCCTTGATCTAACGTACTAAACCATGCATTGCCTCCGAGATTGTCCAAAGTCTCTTGGATCCTGGGTATTGGATGACGATCTTGTATTGTCTTCTTATTCAACTCGCGATACTCCACACATAACCTCATTCCCCCATCTTTCTTTCTTACACAAACAACGCTGCTGGAATAAGGTGACTTAGATTTCCGAATGAAGTTCTTGTTGAGCAGGTCTTCTAGGTAATGCTTGACTTCAGGGTACAAGGGACGCGGGATAGCGGTGTAATTCCGTTGCACCGGTCGTTGATCCGTCAGGTTAATGTCCATTTTTAAGTCTGGAATGCGACCAATGTCATCTTCATTTACGGCAGATGCGTCTCGTTCTTCGTACAACATCTTTCGGACTACACGTTGCTGTTCGTCTGTAAGTCCGCTGAGATCTACGTTTGGTGTTACACTTTCTTCTTGATTTGCATCATCTTTCTATCCTGTTGTTGACGGTTTCGATTGATCCATAACATCTCTATGTTCGATTCCGTCGCTTTCTTGTAACTTCACGTCAACTTCAGTAACTGAACGAACTAGTTGTATGCGCCCCAACATCGTTCGTTTGGGTAGCGTTATGTCGTGCTTCGTACTGTTGACTACTGGGATTTCTAAAATGGTTGACTTTCCCCTTTTTATAGTTGAAAGCGTCTCTTGAACCATTAAACCAGACGGACACCGCGACTGTTCATCAGGCTCGACCAATACTGGCATCGCTGTGGTGACACTACCTGTGTTCGCCCGACAAGATACACTGACGGTGGTGTTCTTTGGGATAATTACGTCCCGTTTCACCGACTTTACTTCACAAAGGAAGTCCGAATCGTTAGTTTCAATCAAGTTGACTAGTTGTTTTGCATGCTCCTCTGGCAAGTTTTCAAAGCTACTGGTTATATTCTGTACCAAAGTGGAGTTAGCCAAGTTGTCACTGTCTTTGACTAATAATTCGATTACATTATAACCTATAATTGGTTGGTCTAAACGTTTCTCCGTCACTAAAAAGGGCACCGTTACTTCTTTGTTTCCTTCACCGTTTAACCGAAATCTTGCTTCGATCCAACCTTTGTATGGTATTGCAGTTCCGTTTGCTGCGGTCAACTTAAGGTCTGAATCCACGCCCAGTAATTCGTTAATATCCCGTATCTTTAAATCAGGTAATTTTTGTCTCAAAAGGTGTTCTGTGATTATGGAGACTTGGGCACCAGTGTCCCACAGAGCTGTTACTTTTACGTCGTTCACATGACCTAATACAGAACATTTTCTTCCAACTAACCTTGCAACAGCTATACGCTGTTTAGGAGTTATGTGACTTACGAAGACACTGGGGTCACAACCATCTCCAAGCCCTTTGACATGTTCTCCCCATGGCTTAGGTAAGCCCTGAATAGCTTTACACAGTACTTGATGTTCATTCCAATGTCCCTTTTGACATCCAGTTGAACAATAATATACCAATTTACAAGCCGAACACCGTTTAAAATGTATATCCCCTTCTTCTTTCTGACAACAATTACAATAACGGGACGTATTCTTAGGTGGAGGGGCTACTCCCTGTCCCGCGGGGGTTGCCGTCGTCCGTTTTCCGACCGACAGTAACGAGCCATGTGATTAAGCCCACCACACTTAAAGCAATGGGAACAATCCACTTGGCTGTTTGCCACACATGATTGACAACGCCTGGAGAAGGGATTTCTGGGTCGAAACATGGTGTCATTTCTGGTTGCACCATTCACTTCAGCTTCGTCGGTAGGGGCATGGTTAAGCGGTACGCTTTTGTCATCAACGTTCCTCTGGAGGCTTGCAACTTCGGATTGAACACTGTTCAATTCAGACCGTATGGCTTTGAGGGTAGCCAGAATCTGATTATCCTGCGGGTTACTTTGATTGGTTTCCTTGGATTCACTGCTAGATCCAACATCCACTTTTGATACTTTTGTCGACGGTCTTGTCGGTCTTCCCTGACTGAATTTGTTAGCTCGCTCCGATTCGGCTGACATTGCTAAGCTCATCGCTTCGATTAAATCTTCGTCAGCCACAGATGTATTCTTTAACAGGGGCCTGATCTTTGCACGAATAGTTTCATCTGCTAGGCCAGTTTCTACCGCATGAAGAAACAGTCCTTGAACTAGTTCTCCATCGTACTTAATTTTACTGTCCGATTCCTGAGATGCAAAGACAATCTTTTGTCGAATGGTTAAGGCACGAATAAGGAATGATTGGGGGTCTTCCTTTGGTAGCTGGCTGATGTTAGCTAAAAGCTGGTACAGTTCCGTGGCGGATTTCTCCTGAAAGTGGAAGCGGAGGATTTTACGTAATTTTGGCAATGTTAATCCACTCAGCCCCTCCAGGTAGCTGCGCAGTTGCAATCCAGCCTGAATCGAGCGAATAACGGCGGTAGCTACTTCGGTCTCAGTATAACCTTTTTTTAACCCAGCGTCAATCTGCGATATTAACGACTGATAGGTCAGTTTATCTTTCTGTCCGGGTTCACCGATCTGACCTTGTATCTTCAGTTCTCTTCGAAAAATACTTGTATTGAAGCTAGATGGGACAGCTTCACTTTCGGGACTTGTCTTGGCTTCTGGCTTCGCGGTTTGTTTATTTGACGAGTTCGGCTGTTTCTGGGCTAGTTCAAGTAACTGCATCTTCTGCTTTAATTCCTCTTGTGCCATTGATAATTTTTCATATTGAGTCTCAAGTTCTAACAGTTCTTGTTTCTTTTTCTCGGTTTCCTTTGAACTTTCATTACTCTCGTCTAGCGTTTGCTCATGCAAAAGCGACTTGATCTTCACGACTAGGTTTGTAAAACCTTCTCCGTCACACTTGCTCGCCTCGTCCTCGAAAGCAGTGCGAATAATATTGATCAGTTCAAATTTCCCTTTCCCTTCTGCGGTCTCAACGTTGAGCCACTTCATTTGTATCCCAAAATTCTTTAACCCAGTGATATTTAAACCCATTATACAAGACTGGAGTTCAATCATAGCTTCTTCATCCATTTTAAAACCAGTCCAATCAGATATTCGACAATGAACACTTTCAACGTTAGTTTATAAATCAACACGTACCTTCGCTATTTTCTTCGATCAAGACTCGATTAAAACCACACCATAATTCACCGTATTTCGATAAAATCAATCTCGGTGGGACCTCCAAATGTTACTCGATATATCAGACGAGGAATTATAGTGTTAGCGCTTTATCAACAACAAAAAAAAAACTATATAATATTACTCGCAATATTTCCAATACAATCTTTCAAACGTTTTTTCTACCTTCTCTCCGATCTCCGCACGCAACACGTGCCGCTGGTCACTAGTGCCAGGCTCTGACTATTTATCGCTATTAGCATAAATTATCGGTATCAGAAGCTCCTGACTACATTCCTCAGATTTCCCCAGGCCGTGTCAGCATAGTCAAATAGAGGTTGAATAATTATATTGTAACTTATTCATTGTAAATAATTGCATTTTCTGACTTTTTTCCGCCTTTAAATTACTCTATGTAGCAGCTAAATTTTACAACCGTTACGATTATTAGTAATGGAGGGGAACCTTTGTCTTCGCAGTTTATACGAGTTATCCAAAACTACAGCCAAATTAGCAATGAATTTCACTGTTGCAGTTAAAGCGCTCAAAAACGACATTAGATTTGTAACAAATATGTTTTGTAAGCCATTCATGCTTTCTTGTGGATTACTTCGTTGTTTTTATATATTTCACGTCACAGAGATTTCGCCTTCGTAGGGATATTCCCCTGTCGGACGAAATCCCAAGGGATTTTGCTCCCCTTTCAGGGAATTTACCCACTTCCAATAAACATTATGAGACACCTTAAAATATAGCTCAGAGTAGTCAAGCCAAAATGATTATTTGATATTCATTGAAATTGTTTCGAACTCCAGATAGCCAAAGTAATTGCCAAGTAAAACTCTAATCGAATTCTCAATAAGATGTTATTAGTCGATAAAAAGTAAATTGCTAAAAAAGGATTCGAGGCTAAAAACGAACGACGTCGATTGACATGATCATCTTCTGGTTTAAAACAAGCACAGGAGGTATACAAGATTTATACTTAATTAGAACAAAGATTAGAGCAAACGCTATGACAAAGGCTATTATATAACGCCATATGGGAATAGTAAAAGATGAAAAAGGATGAGTTGTTTATTCAAATTACGTTTATATTTAGCAATGTTAATTGCCTAACTTCTTCGTTGAGTCCAGGAGGTCGAAAAGTCTAAAAAGGTCCCCTTGAAATTATGCTCTTGTTTACTTACTTTGTGTTATTCTGGTTCGGAAGAATATTTTTTGTTTTCATGTTCATGACGGTCACGTTGATCGAAACGTTCGTTTATGATCTCAAATCCCTTTTTAGTGTTTTACCTTGTATTTTCTCATACGTAAAAACTAGTAAAACTGAAGAAAATTTACGATGGTGGCGTGCATTTTGGACACAACCACTCAAGTTCGGTTCAAGGGCCGGTTATGCACGATTGGTAGTACCAGTCAAGGCACTAATTGGAACCATGTAAACATAAGCCTCCTGAAGATTCCGCTTTTTAGCAGAACGTTTCTATTGTGACAATGTTGTTTTCTCGACTGCATTTCAGGCGCTGACTACATTGTCGTGTCAACTCATCGCAGTATTGAAAATACGGCATTAATTCTTTAAGTGAATGATACTCCGATAATTACTGAAGCTAAGCTTCTGCGTTTTGTGTTTTGTAGCATACCTTTATACTGTCGTCACCAATTGTTTTTGTCCTTTTATCTTCCTCGTGTTAAAGCCCTTTGAATCACAAAAAGAACGCGTGTAATAGCAAAAATGTTCGAAAAATAAATGCGAATAAACGCATTTCTCTGAACCTCAAATAAGGTGTTGTTTATCGTGGGATGAACGTTCGGGCGAGCGCTCGGAATGTGCACACCAACTCTTGCGAACGAAGTCAAGAAGAAAAGTGGGGCGAAATCCCCTGGGGCTACGGTAATACGTATAGGTTATTTTCACCCCCTCGAGGGGATGCGTGGTATTATAATAAGATGGTGATATTTTTATGGGTAAAAAAGTCGTGTGATGAAAAAATAACCAATAAGATTAAAAGTTAGTTACAAACTACGTGATGAAATGTAACTTATCGAAGGTCATTTGTTATTTTCAACGTCGATCAATAAGCCGAAAAGGGAATGTAAAATCCGTAAAAGTTTAGATATTGTAAACCCGGTTTAAATTGTTAACATCTTGGGCCTTGGCAGGTCTAAAATTTTGGCACGAGTGCCGCTATGTTTGCGTACGGCACGGGTGAACTTAACTGTGTAAACTGTGCGGGCTTCAAATATAGCCGTGCTCAAAATCTGCCGTACCGTGCCCAAAATGTTGCAGTGGAAACGGGGCTTAAATTGCCAACAGGCAGAGGTTAAAATGCCTGCTCCTCCCCCTTTCGATTTGTCGATCTCCGGTTGAAACTAGCAAATCACGTTCACTTTTTAATTGCTTTTTTAATCTTATTGGTTAGTTTTCATCACATGACTTTTTTACGTATGGAAATATCACCAATTTTTATTTCACGTTTCATGACATCTCAAAGGGGTTTTCACCCGAAACCTGAGCATTTCCTTGCGTTTTGGCAGTCCAGTCCGGTCCACCCTTTCGGTTTCCAAACATATCTTTAATCCACAGTCTGCGATTTTCGAAAACTTTCGGACATGAGCCACGTGTTATTAAAATGTGGGTTCTAGAAAAGTATTCAGCCAACGGCAGTTTTAAACTATCATCAAACGAAATGATTACAGACTTGCTGAAACGGTATGTATACAGGAGAATGATATCATCACTAATTAATTCAGACGACTGGATTTGTGATATTGACTTGACAGTTAGGTGGTGAAATAAGTATGATACACGTGTTAAATTTAAGAAAAGAAGGAAAGTTCTTTACTAGCTTTGATGCCATAGTTCATTTCACGCTGATTAGGTTTTATGAGAAGCGCTTCGAGTATCAGTAACTGATTAGAGTTAGTCCGTTTACAAGAGTGGGATATTTTAATCTTAAATTAAGGCCGTTTTCCACTAGATAAATTTCTTCGATAGAAGCGGCTTTTTCTTTTGTCTCACGAGCTTTCGGCTGGACCTAATGATGGATCTATTCACTTTAAACAATGAAAAGTCGATCCACGCGACAAAATTCGCCAAGTGAAACACGGGTTTAAACGAGCAATTGTCATGCGAAAGATCCGTCGGCGTATGATAGTTAAAGTTCAATTTGTTATAATTTACGAACCAAAAAATCTTCGATTTTTTCTTTCAAACAAAGATCAAGTCCCAGATATCTCACGAAGTAACGTAATTTATGAAATTTCATGTCTTGGCTGCAATCAAAAATACATCGGAAAAATAGAATACTGTGTGTCGAAACTCGCCTGACTGAACACGCAACGCACTCAAGTTGACACCAGCGCAGTCGCGCAATATATATTTCCTCTCTTTGCCCTCACATTCTTTATGACCTCGTTTACACGATGCCGGTACGAAATGAAACCGTAACGAAATCATTACGGTTAGGCCTTGCGTTCACACGATACCGGTATGAAAAGACATGAAACCGTAATGCTAACCGTAATGCTAACCGTAATGATTTGAAACCGTAATGAAGCTGTACCTCTACCGGCATCGTGTGAACGCTTTATAACCGTAATGATTTCATTACGGTTTCATTTCGTACCGGCATCGTGTGAACGGGGTATATGACAAGCTGAACTCTCCTTACCACATCACATCCAACATAAGGAACCTGGTCTTCAACAATTTTAAAATACTACACTTGTAAACGAACTAACTCTAATAAGGGACCACAGGAACTGGAGGCGAGTTTTTATCCAATTTAAGTGCACGAGATATTCTCACGACAACTTAACGCTATTCATGAGGATGGATTAACTCTAATAAGTTACTGATACTCGAAGCGCTTTTCATAAAACCTAACAAGCTTGAAATGAACCATGGCATCAAAGCTAGTAAAGAACTTTCTCTCTTTTCTTACATTTAACATGTTTATCATACTCCTTTCACCACCTAGTTGTCAAGCCGATATCATAAATCCAGTCTGCATTTAATTAGTGATGATGTCATTCGGGTATTTATATATATATACCGTTCTCAGAAAGTTTGTAATCGTTTGGTTTGATAATGACTCTGCAAAAGAGTCGAAATATTACCACGATTTCTGTGTCTTTTCTTGTGTTTACTTGAATATCAAGTTCCGAGATGGATATTTTTGTTTAGTTTTTCTACTGTAATACCAGACATGATTGCAGTAGACTGGCATAATCTCCCAAAAAGAAAAACGACTAGAACGGCTGTGAGTATTTTAACTTGATATTGTGTATAATCTCATCACTTATTTTAGTCAGACAGGGGTGACAGCCTTCAGCTTTGAATAACTCTGTAACTTTCATTTTTTTGGGCGTGTTTTTCTACCAAGTGTACTCCCTTGGGACTGTCGGCACGCAGGGTGCTTTTCAACAAAAACCTGGGTCACTCCTACTGGGGATTATATGATCTCCTAATTCTCTTCATCAAAATATAACATTGACCAAGCTTAAGAAGTCCAGCGTTCAAAAACTGCTCAGTTACGCAGAAGCTATTGCTAAAGACTAAGACAATTTGCTAATTTTTGAAGTCCGTGGGCACCTATCTCTTGTCACGCCAGCCAATCCAACACAACCAAGGAAATTTGAGCGTGGCAAATTAATAAGCAGCCGACAGCACTAGGTAAGCTCACACCTCACTCCCTTCACCTCACTACATGTGGATCAAATGGATACTGGAGGGAGAAAACTGGAAAATGAGAAGGTAAGTCTCTAAGCTGGCTGGAGGCGAAGTGGTTGTTCTCTTAGCTGCGAACTATGTATGTATTCTGTTATTCCAAACCTTTGAAAGTCTGAATAGTTTCTGATTTATCGTCGTACTTTATGCAGCCGTGTATCGTTGCATGTCTTAGTCGTGTTGGCTCACTAAATAATTACTGCTCCATTTACGAAAATACTTTTGTTCACCCTATCATCACCACATTTGATCTTGGTCTTCTTATTCGGGGATGAAACAACTTAAAAAATTGCCAGTTATTACCTGTTTAAGCAGGATAACATTTTGATAAATGCAAATAGAAACTTTTGAACTCCGCTTAAGTAGTTGAACGTTTTGTGCGATTCTAAAAGCTTATAGAGTTGTATTTCTGGACCGAACAGTGTTTCTGCGCTTGCAATGGCAGTATTCTGATGTTTCATACAAGCCAAATGTTGAACGGATTTGTTGGCGACTTAAATGCAAGACGAATACGCCCCTCATTCTTCGTTCGTTACCAAGGCCGAAAATATTGATATACTCTGGATTAAAAGTTCCTTTACCCACATCAATTCCCTATAAAGATTTTGAGTTTTTTAGTCGGGTTTTATCTAGATTTTTGGAGTTCTTAGAGAACAAGAAACGATGCAGGGCTTACACTTGAATGGATGCAAGAAATCCTAACCCTAACCTTCTTTCGAATTTTTAAAAGTGTTATAAAGTAATGAGTTTTTGAAGATCTATGGCTTTCAATCTCCGTTTACGATAGTTTATGCGCTATTATGAAGTATTAGCCCGTTGAGCTCGAAAACTGGCTTGTGCCGACAATATTGCGAGGAAAGCCTATTTACAGTCAACAATCTTCCAAGCAACATACATTTTGGTTAAAATGCGCTTGAGTATTACTCTGAATACATATCGTCATGTATTACTAAAAGATTGTTTAAATGTTCTGGATTAAGTCTAAATAGTCTTTATTTCAAAAACTGCTGTCTCATTAATGATGTTGGATAATTTACGACAACAGTTAGATTTAACAACTTAGGATAATTGCAAAACCTTCAAATTTATACAATTTTTCAAATCAAATGAAATCATTCAGGTTGTAAAACAAATTCTAGCATTTTTCACAGCTACATTTGTCACGTTAACTCCCGTTATAAAAAACGCATAACTTTAACAAACTGCTGAAACCGTTTAAGGTTTCGGCAGTTTCTCAACCTTTGGCTGGCAAATGTTTGACGATGCGTGAGCAGCAGTTTCCTTGTTTTTTTCTTTTTTGTTGTTTTTTTTTGTTTGTTTTTTATCAAAACGTTAGACACAAGATATTTGATTAACGATTGGACGTAAAGAATAGTTTTTCATCTTCGACTCAAAACGCTTATTTGGTTACCTGTACAAACTGGACCTTGTCATCCTTCACCCTTAAATTAAGATGATTGAAAAGATAGTTTTAAGTTCTCACAGTTTGGTATGAAAAACAAATTTCCGTTCAAGGTTTCTCCTTGTGCCATTTATTTCGTCCTCGAGGTGGCCCTCAAAAATTTTACATTGGTAAATGCCAAAGAATACTATGTGACAATATGTACTTTATGATTATTAATCTTGATATTATTAGTGCGGTGGGAACTCTTTGCACTACCAGTAGTCACATCAGGCAACCATTATCGTAGTGATATCGTACAAAGAATCATTTAAGTTGTTGCAGGCTGTAGATCTTACTCATGTATGAAAATTTCTACAGTTATGGTCAGGAAAATGATACTATAAATAAACCAAAAGGCATTCAGTAATAGTATGCGGCAACTATGAGACCCTCCTCATACATTCAAGGATTACATATAAATGTTCCACTTTCAGAGATATAGGTCTTAGGGCAGTATATTTCATAAATTGATTTTTGTACACTATTTTCCTTTTGCATAACTGAAATACTTGATAATGGAGTGATGCCTTTTAATCTGTAAATTGGCCTTTATGCACAACATCTAGATGAAAAAATCTTTTTATCTCAAAAATATTTGAGCTTTTTGTAAACAGGTGTTTTTAATTTATTCAAGTACCACACCATTTAATGTCAGTGATTATTTGTGTTGGCTTTAATGAGATCAATTAACTGTATTTGTACTGATAAAGCTTTCATTTGGCAGTTGGTCATTGCTGTGCAAATGGGAGGGGTCAACATGTTGTAGTCAGTGAGTTTTCAAATGAAAACAAACTCTTCTATATTCACAAATCACATAGTCATCAGAAATCAAAAAATTGTGTGATAGCCTTTGATTACTGCAACTAAAGCACTTGTAGGCAAAGTGTGGGCTACATATGGCCTGTAAACCAATTTTCTGCCCTATATGTTAACGTTTTTAAGACCCTAATAATGTGGCCTGGAAAACATACTGTATTACTTTCAATTTAGGATTTAAATTGTTGAAATTCTCTTGAACTTTCATTAAATTTCATTATTTGTGAGTTGATTTAGTTGTGCATAGTGTATAAACTTTTGAAATAGTCTTCAGTTGGTTTTTCATTGAATGTTTGTGTAAACATTCCAGTCTTGACAAAGCACTGTTCATTTCAATAAGTGATGCACTCCAAATTAGAATGCCCAGATTTAACTCCCCCTTATAATATGGAAAAAAGTTTACAAGCTCCTGGTACTAATTCAAACATTTATGGTATTTCATCTTGTCAACTAACTAGAGTTGCACAATCACATGCCTGCTATTGTTCCAATTTATATATTGGTGGTGTTTCATTTTAATTTTTTTTTTCATATATCTATACATACTATGTACATGATAAATTAGATAGATCAATAGGTAATTTAATTGTAATTTATTGTGACCTGTAGATTGGGTTTGAAATGTCGTTGTGGCCTATAAAAGCAATTTTATGGCCACATCTGAACTAAAGGTTTTACTTTACCATGTAAAATGAATGTTTCAGAAATTATGTATTGTTATCAATGCATGCTCTAGTATCATGCAATTGATGTAGCTCAAAGCCATAAAATACAGCATCCAATCAATACACCTGGTGGAAATTGTAATGGTATAGGAAGGATTAATGCCCAGCAACTCTGAAGATGTTTTAAGGTGCACATAAAACATCAAAACCGATGCTATTTTTGTGCAAAATTTACCTATTAAATGTTCTGTTCACCATGGCACTTCTGAAAATATTTTGTCAGACATTGATTTTTCTTACATGAATACAGCATTCATAGGTCAATCTTCCAAGGGATTGATGGTGTTTTAATCAAGTTTGTTTCCATGCAAGGCTAAATAAAAAGAAGAAGTTAATAAACTTTCATAACTATAGTCCTTAACAGAATTTAAAAATCTGGGCATCTAGTGGGACACTTCAATATTATTAGGACAACACCATAACTTGTTATGTGATTTGTAAAGGACCTACCATGACTAAAATCTCATAGATTTATGTTTAGAATCAAATTGAAAAAGAAGAAATCATCAACGTTATTTCCTCATCATCAAAAGTGAGTATCGTACTGCTGTGACATAGACTTCACCTTCAGCCCTTGCCAAGCAAGGAAGCAGCTTGTATAATTTGAATTCTGTACAGTCATGTGCATATTGAAACTGGTGGTTTTGCTCAAGGATATCTTTTGGTTGATGCTTGCAAGACTAGGCAATTTGCCCACCTTTACTTGGCATACCATATTTTGTGGCATATAAGTCAACCTCTTATTTTTTTACCAAAAAACCCATAATTTTTGTTACTCTGAGTATAAATTGAGTCCCTCAAATTAAATAGTTACCAGATACAGAATAGTGTTTGAAGGAACTTTAATAACATGGCAAATCTTTTACATAATTTTTTTAATGTTTTAGAGCTTATTTTAGTGTAGAAAATTACCTAAACAATCAACACATTTTGTCTTTGGGAGATCTTTTATTTTGTCCAAGTGTTTCCACCAGTCTTGAATAAGCTTCTTGCTAGCACCAAACTTGCATCCAGCAGCGGAGTTGTTTGACTTTTCAGCCAAGTCAGCAACCCTCAACTTTGTTGAAGATACAAACATAAATTTCAAGCTACAAATTGTGCTTCGTATCTTCATCATTTTGGCAGCATATTGAAGTCTTTACACTGTAAGAATGATGTATAAAATAAAATATGTTGACCATGTTGATGTGGCCATTCACTAGCAGTGAGCTTATTCAGCCTGATTGGTGCATTTCTTGATGCATACAGAGGACTGGTAATAGTATATCTGGTCCATGTTTTTGTTCAAATTCATGACCCTTTGTATAAGTCAAGATGGACTTTTAGACATCAATTTTTGGTCCCAGAAAATCAGCTTATGCACTACGAATATGGTAAATGCAAAGGTGAGATTTGGAGCAAATCATGGTGAATATCAGAAACAAGTATCTGGGGGAAAAAATATATATTTGCACCCAACATTTGAAATATGTAATCACAAGGAAAAAAGAATACAAGAAATATGTTTTCTTATCAGTTTCCACTTTTCATTTAATTGTATTCTTTCATCTTTTAAAGTCTCGAAATTCAGGTATGGGATTAGAAACTGACTATTATTTAAAGAAAAAATGAATGAAAGAAAATCTCTAACATTAACCCAGTAAGTGCAGGGGTGCTAGTGCCATAGCTAGCCAATCCAAACTGGGGAGATGCTGACAGAAAATTTTTGAATCACATTACTCAATTTTGACATTTCATTCATGTCTGAAATAATAAATTAACAGTAAATAAGTCAGTTATGAACAGTTTAATAATAAATGAAAGCAACAGAAACAGTGATCAACTCTCTTCACACAGTGCTATTTTATGAATTAAAATAGTTTGCAGATGTATGTTTTGCTGTACTACAGCTCATCAGTGCAGCTTGGGACAAACTTGCATTGATAAGGAACCAGAGTGCTCAAACCACTACTCGAGTGGTGGGCACTGCTTAATGCTATTGGTTATCCTTATATATCCATAGAGTGCTCAACAGCATCAAAATGTGGGAGCATATATGTTTATATATATATATATATATATATATATATATATATACATACATACATACATACATACATACATACATACATACATACATACACGTGAATGTATATATTATAAGATTCTTTCTCAAAATGAAACGGGCTGTAGTGACTTTTTGAAGTAAGCAATATAATTTTATATATATATGTATAGTGAGGTTTTGCTTAAGAGTGTATGGTTGCTACTCCGAGTTTCACGTGGATGCGATCTTCAGGCAACTGAAGATTGCATCCGCATGAAACTCGGAGTAGCAACCATACACTCTTAAGCAAAACCTCACTACATTTAAGCTCTGCCCCATATGGTATCAAGCACTCTTGGATCCATCGTAAACATCATCTCAGTTATATATATATATATATATATATAAAATCATAAAAAGCCCGCTCAACATAAAGTTTAAAAATCTTATATCATCAATAACAAACTTTATTAAAAAAAGGGAGAAACTTATGTTTTGGGGACTGGCCCTGAAACATAACTCTCTTTTTTTTTTAATAAAGTTTGTTATTGATGATATATATATATATATATATATATATATATATGAAATACATAAACAATTTCAGAACACCTCAACATTTTAAGCAACTTTTTCCTATTCATTATTGCTACATATGGTAATGTTAATGTTCTCCAAATAGATCTTATAGTTTACCAAATATTGCAATTTTTCAAATTTTTGGGGGTGCTGCACCCCCAGTATCCCTTTCCTAATGCCAGAAAATTTATTCATCACAGGGATGAGCCCTGGGCATTAAAAGGATAAAGAACTTTTGAAATTATGAAGATTGACCTTAGCATGTTCTTGCTATCACAGTTTGTTCTAAAGATATTAAGATTTATTTATGTTCAGTTACATAACCAGGCTTTGTTGTGTGAAAATTAAAGGGGTGCAACCATTTTCATGCCTCATTGATTTTAGGTATGCAATGGCTTGCAAGGACATAACTCATCACTACAAAGAAACTTTGTGAAACGTGTGGTACTCCTTTACAATTCAAGCCATCAACAGTTCCATTTATCATTAAGGAAAGGGATGTTTGTCAGTTGATTCAATTTCCACAGACATATTGCAACTACATTCATTTAGGATTAAAACCAAGTTAACTTTACACTTTCATGTCTTTCTTTCCACATAAATCTTTAACTCATACTGTCAGATCTTGTTGGGTTCAGTTATCTACCAAATTGAATTCATTAGTTTATTAGTCACATTTCAAGTACAATGTTGATGTTTTGATGTACTAGTCTGAGAGTGTTGTCATAAAAAAACTAATAGCCTTTTCAACGAAAGAATTTAACCCAGCATATAAAATGAACACAAACCTAGTTAATAAAGATAAATTTGGGTGTTCTTCAATTTGATAATTAAAATTACTCTCCCACTTGGCTTTCTTGCTTGAATTGTGACAAGATTCTGTTGCACATAACATTTAAACCACTTCTATTTAAAGTGGATTGTGAACTTATCAAAACTTTGTTGTGTCAAAATTCACAACAACATTAACATGTGGGCATTAATACTAGTCCTAAGATTAAGATTCCCACCCAGTTCCTCATTTGTGATTATTTTAAAACATGACTGTCATGGTATTGTTACAAAATGTTTCATAATCTTGTTCAAGCACTATTGAATCAGGGCAAGGAACTACAATTAAACTTGTAGACCTTTTCATCAGTCACTGGAAGCTAGATATACATGTCTTTGTTAATGACTCCAACAAGTTTTGCAGTCAAAGAAGAGAAACAACATCTAAGTCAAGCTCAAAAATTCAGACATTTAATTTCTTAATGTCTGAGATTTTAATGCTTAAGGTTGTCATATGTTTGGCTAAAATGCTTAGTCTTAAATTTTTAGCACAACTCGTAAGTTTTGGGTGTGCAATTGCATGTCTTGTATGTCAAATCCTAGTTAACTTTTGTGTTATGTTGGATAATTGTTAATCAGGGAGACAAACAGCATTTTTGTTAATAGTTCTACAACAATTCATAATCATCTTACAGGTAAGGCACTGAATAAGCAAAGTTTTCAGGGATTTATTTGAATGTAAAAAATAATTTTCCTGTAAGTTGTGTGTGATTGTGACTTAAATGAAGTTTCAAGGTAGTACAGAGGAATGCTGACCAGTCATCATTCAAATGTTCTTTTATGTTGGAAGACGTTTCCTGTAATCTTTTACATTCTGTGTACATGGCCTTATCTGAAACCAGATAACTAGCTACATGTCTAATCACTAAGTAATCCACATTCCCAGTCTCATTTTCAAAGATACATACTGATTTTTGATTTCAAGATGCATTTGTCTTTCATGATGATGGTGATCATTCATCAAGCATCTACTACAGATAATCTGAACTGCAGATGTAGATCAAACCCACAATCAGCTAATGCGATTCCCATCTGGGGCTTAGGAATTGTTTTTTCTGAGAATGAGCTTGATGAATGTTAATCATCTTTAATCCCTTCAAGCTCCCCTGTGTGTAACGTATCATGTTTGACTTTTTACATCATATTTAATTTGTGAAATTATAAAGGTGAGTCACTGGGTGACAGTATGTAGTTTCAGTTGTGATGGAGCAGCTTTGACTCTATTATCTGGAGTGCTGATGTATCAGATTTTAGGATTTTTTAGCTTTTTATGGAGTGCATTTATAACATTCCAATTCGTTTCCACTGAATATTAGGCAGACCTTTTTGTTATATTTTAATGGTTCTACACAATCATTTTAGCAGAACATTACAACAGCTGACCAGTTCTACAGTTTGTACCAAACACTGCCTTCTAAATAAAAGTTTATAGTTAGCTGAAATAACTTATGCATGCCACTGGTTCAATCAAGTGATCAGATTTGTGTCTGTCTATTGCAAGTATGCAAATATGAGATTGAAAAGTTTGCACCAAATTACCAAGTGTGAGCTAATGTGACACAAAATAAACAAAATTGTTACACAGTGATTACATCACGCGACCATATAAATATACAGTTGACACCTCGAGAACCTAGAAGTGTTCCTCTATTAAATGAAATCATCTGGCATCTACCCTCAACTAGAAAGAAATTCTGAAGGGGTACCTTGGAGGAGAAAGCATTAAAAAAATTACATCATTATTGAAATATTTATTTATAGTTTATGATTGTATTACTTTCTATGCTTTAGCATGTTCAGGATTGTATTTGCCACAACGCTAGAATGGAGATAGTGTGTCCTTGGTGCAAGTTCCAAGTTCATGGGCGTATCAGACAGAAATGTATAAAACATCCTAATGTAATCCATTTAATGGATTTGATATGTTGTCCAAAATGCAGAGGAACTCTGAAGTAACAGAATAAAATTATGGTTGTTTGGTAATGTATTGTAAATACCTGTGTAAAAGAATGAACATGAACTTAAGCCCACTGCTATGTTCCTGTTATTTATTTTTGTACAGTAATTTGTGATATTTATGAAACAATTATATTTTACTAGTGTAGGTCACTAGTTGCAGCTTTTGAGTAAATTCTTCCTCAATGTAAACAAGCAAATAAGTATTTTTTGCTAAATGTAAATACTGACTAATGTAATGTCATGTTGGAATTTATAAATTGCCTGGAACCGCAGACATTTCCTACCTATGATTGCTACTTGGGGTATTTGTGTTTGTGAAATGTAAAGTTTTTTAAACAATTGATAAAGCTGGAAATTGAACAATGCTTTGTGTTTATTGAAAAAAAAGTTTAAAAAAACCCCCAAAAAACTGAAAAAGAACTGAAAGGTTAAGTAGAGACTGAGCTGGCTGACTTGGAAAAGTCGTACCAAGGCTACGGACTCGTTTGACTGGACGCTAGTTACGTGCCTACTTCAGCAGGGAATCTTCTACTCCTTTTTAGGTGTTTGAGTCAAACGGTTTAATTGTACAATGCTAACTTGCGGAAGCACAGAATAAATTATGGTTGAGCTTTTGAGAGCCTTCAGTAAAAATTCCTGAAGGCTTTATTTCAAGGGATAAAGCAACAGTTGCTATTACATGAGATCAAAAAATGAGAAATAACAAATGCCTTTGGGATTCTCCAGTTCTTTTAAGCTATTTATGTATAATCTGAGAGCCCAGCAGTTAATGCACACAATTATTAACAACTGCGATATATTGGCAAGTCGTGTTGAGTGGTAAGGAACGCTACCTACAAAAGTTATTGCTAAATAGCAAATTCGTGGATCACTGATTAGCTTAATTTAAATTGAAAATATATGATATAATATAAACAAAACTCTAATGCCCTGAATTGCTTATCGCAGTATTGGTGCTAACGGACTGGTCATGTCAACTTTAATTTTCAAACTCCGTCGCATAAACCTACACGAATTTCAGACAGGGCCACCCGAGAGGGGGGCAGGGAGGGTAACTTGCCCCGGACTCCCTCAAATGTTTAAAATGGGACTAATGTCTAAAATGGGACCTCCTCTAAAATGTTTGAGCTTTACGTTTTCGACGTAACGAAGATTAAAGACAGTGACATAACAGACGGCAGTTGGGTTAGAGCAATGGTTATTGCCCTCAAAATGCAGGGAAACAGAGGGTTGGAACCCCAAAAGCGGGACGGGGGCTTATTACGTATGTGACGTCATCGAGGGACCCAAATCGATATTTTGTCCCGGGCCCCACAAAACATCTCGGCGGCCCTGATTTCGGATGACCTGTGCGATCATTTTCTCCATACTCTGTCATTACAATTAAATCGAACCTTGATGACTTTTTATCGGAAAATAATGGAAATCAGGGTTGTTCTGAGATTCCTTCAATTTCCTTTTGGAAGGTATAACCGTTAGATGATATCAGCTTATAGGCACTTTCTCTGATAAGTTTATCCATTAAAGACATTACGTGAATGTACCCAGGCACAAAAATGTCGTATGCTTTCAGAACATCGATAAAAGTATTGTAGTCCCCGCCCTGCGAATATCGCTAATAAATGAGCCTGATTTTTTTAATACTCCGTCATTCTTAACGACTAAAGTCCATTCCCTAGTCATGTTCACATAAATTTATTACTCCCTATAAATACTCTCCAGTCCACAACTGACCATAAAGGTATAAATATTCTACAAATGATATTCTACATATCGCCCCATCTTTGTCTCTGTCTTGCAACTTCAATATTAAGTTACAATTTGACGTTTGTTGGTTTGTGTTTCATTCTTTACAAATACAACGAAATTTTCAAATTTTTCTTTTGCTAACAAGACTTCTTTATTTTTTGGTCCTGGGTGTGCGTGGAGAACATCCGAAACTTAAACCTCACAACTGGAGAGGCTCGTTTCTTTGTTGCAGAAACTATGACGTCACCCCTTTTTTTCGTCATTTTCATAATCATTCGAAAGGGCCGCTGGGGACTGGAGAGGGAAAGGTAAATGGAAATTAGGTTCATGAACAGATTTCAATAGAATTTCGAAAGAATTTTGAATAGATTGAATAATCAGAAATCTCTTTTTCAAAAATCTGACATCTACAGGGTTAACAGCTTGCGTGCGCCTTTTAAAAACTTGAAAGTGGCGATGACTGAATCACAAAATCAGTCTCAACCCCGCACGGAACAGGCGGTTGCATGTTGATTGTGGCAAGAATCTCCTGAGGACTGGGCAGCTTAAAAGAACTTTGTTGCCAAATGCTGTCATCCACCACAAATCCTAACACGCGTTAGTTGCACATTTATTTGCAACAAACATTTCACAACTACGTAAGTGAATTGCATTTTATTTTGTTGCAATGTCAGAGTGAACGAACCTTGATGAAAAACATACCACGCACAAAAAACACACAGTCGTCATTTTCTTACCGTACCCCCTTCTTGGAGCAAGAAATCTAGTCTCAGGATAAAAATGAGAGCCCAGCTCAAAATTTTCAGGTGAAGAACCATGATCAAAACAAGTCAAAACATTTTAAAATAAGTTTACCTGAAAATTTTGAGCTAGCTCGCGTTTTTATCCCGAGACTACGTTTTCCGCCCGGCGGTAAGTCTATAGCCACAATATTAACTGAGCAAGAAATCTATTGAACTCCCCTTTCTGTATTACACTCAACCAAAACAATAGACAGCATCAGTGTATTTTTACCGTTTCAATCTAAGTAAGAATTCACCTGCAGTACTCTAGCTCCAGTTCGTTTTGTAGTACAGATGGCATTTTCTCTTTTTCTGAGAAAGGGATATAGCCGCTCGGAACCACAAGTCCGTACCCTAGATTCCTGACACCCGTCAGTAAAAACTCTACGCTACAACCTTCACGAGATAAAAATTTCAAACTTTCCAAAGCGTTAATATATCTTCTGCAATTTTAGACAAAAATGGAAATCTCTCAAAAAAACATTGTACCTGACCTAGTAAATAAAGAATAAACAGGAATGTATACATACATATATATAAAAATAGGCACACGGTGTGTGCATGTGTTCACTGACTGAGTTGTTGATGACATAAATAATATTAAGAAATACAAGTACCAAAATGGATCACAATGGACTGAATAAAAATGGTTACGGCTTAAGTAATTAAATGCCGGTGACCTTTCGCGCAAATGGCGTCTTGCAAGTGTTATCAGTGCAAACACAATGGCTCCGTTGATATACGCATGTAACGAGAATCTGGCACTTGTCCAAGTTGTGGAAACGAGAAAAAACACGAGTGTTTTCTTGAGCTTGTTTTTGCCACCAAATTCGTGCTTTTTATTTATTCTACTTTCCTGCTTAAAGTCATCGTCGAAAAGATTTAAGCAAGTCATAAGCAGTTCGGTTTTTGTTAATCCTTAGTAAAACATCTCGTTTGTTTGTCTTCAAAGCGACTGGAAAATTTTCCCACCAAAACTTGCCGGTCTGTAGGAAAAACTTACTGCAGGAAAAAACCCAACTTTGCTGTCATTGTTTTCATTTGAATATCTGAATTATTAGTTTTTACTCGGGCTTTCGTAGCAAATTTATCTTTCTTTGTGCTCTATGGCTGCAAAAGTGCACGACGACTGACTCCATGACACGCTATATGTATGCATATATCTATGCATACATTATGCTATATATGTATGCATATTTTTTTAAAACAAGCCATATAATAAACCTCTTATTAACCTCGTCCACTTGATCATTACTGGAAAATATCAGACCGAGGTCTTTTATGTACGGACCTGGCCCTCCGGGTTCGGCCCGTACTGTCAAGACCCCAGCCTGATATTTTCCCGTAATGACCGCGCTCTCGGTAAATAAGAAGTTGATGATCTTTGATCTTTAAACAGGATGCCTAATCACTAGCAACAGTGTTTTTCATTAGGGTCCTGACAAGATTTATGAACAAATAAAATAGAATAAAATAAAATATGATAAAAAAATTAAATAAAAATATACCTAATATTTAAACTAAGTAACAAGAAAAATAAATATACTAAAAGAAAAATTCATTTTATACAAAGCGTTTTTAAATTTATTTACGTCAGTTATTAATCTAATAGACAGATCAATGAGTTTCCAGTAGACAGCTGCATGAGAAACCACTGTCTAATGACCCCATCTGCGATTAGCTCGTGGGTTTCGTAAGTTATTTTTATGTCTAGTGTTATATCCGTGAACATCCTCGTTAAAAACCATATTAAAGTCATTATCAATATTTCCGTTGATACAATTACGTATGAAAATACAGCCACGTTGTCTTCTTCTAGTGATAAGAGGTTCCCAGCACAGGTACTTGAATGCATCAGTAGCCAAAGAGCTATATGGTCAATCTAAAATCTCCTTAGCTGCCTTGTTTTGCAAGTTCTGCAAGGACTGCATAAGTAGAGTATTTCCCGACTCCCCATATTATATCACAATAATCAAACAACGGTAATGTTAAAGTATTATAAAATAGTTTTCTGGCATAAAAAGGGAGATAACTTTTAAATCTTCGAAAAAGGCAGAGTTTCTTCATCACCTTCTAATGTATTAGATGTATATGATCATTCCATGTGAGTGTACTGTTCAGAGTACAGTACACGTACAAGGTAACAAGTGCAAAGTACAAAACGTCAAGGAAACTTGCAATTCTGTCTTCATTTTGTACAGAATTTCTTCACCAACTTCACTCTGCATGGTTACTTTCCTTTTTCTGATTGTTCGTAATACACTTCATATTTTGACAAAAATTTTAATTTTCAATTGACGTAAGCATGGCGTTTTTAAATCCCCCTGAGCGGGCAATACGAGAAACATTTAACCGGTTATGAACCAATCAAGTTGCAGGATTTCCGCATTCCGACCGCTCGCGGCCACAGCCATATAATAAACACAGATACTACCTAAAACGATAATGTCGACATATTTTAAGCCAACTAATCAAGCAGAGATCCGTTCCAACTTGTGTGTCAGGTTTTTTTAGATTGTTTGTGTTTCAATTTACTGTACCACAATGGCGTATCAGGTTTCGTCTAAAAACAAAAGTCAGAAAAGTACAAAGTTCAAATTACGTACTAGATATTAGTTACTCTGTCCTATGTTTCTTTTTTAGTAATAAGGTGAAGGATTAGGTGTATTGGGTTACGATTAAGGTTGTGTACCTAAACCTTCACCAAACGTCAAACCTAGACTAAATTCTGGCAATATCACAAGATGTGAGATGTTTGATGTTCCTGTACAAACAAGCAGTTAGGGGTGTATCCGGATAAATTATCCGACTGGATAGCGCATTGTTTCACTACTGTAGTAGTGATACATATAACAGTGAAAGTTCGATTATCCGATCAGGCAACCGGAAAGTGAACTTGCAGCTTTGAGTACATGGTTTAACGGAAGGTCAACAAAAATTGCTTACACATTTTTGTGTTACCGGTCATGTGTCTCTCTGACACCACCAGACCTCAATGTGGACTCATGTCCCGGGAGAAGACGAACGAATCAACTTCTGTCATTCGAAAGATAAAGGAGGCAAGTTGATTAAACACTGGCGTCTAAAGGCGAGCCACTGCAAAGAAACTTTTTAGCTTGGGTTTTTGCTAGGACTTTGAGTTTTTGATTCACATTACGTTCGGGAGGTTTGTAAATGAAATTCTGATAACGTTGTTGGGGTTAATGGTGGAATGGACTATTTAATGAGCCTTGATTGTGTAGACATTTCTGGTTGCAATTAATCTGCAACAATACAAAACATGTGTAAAACAACTTTTAGCAGATACTTTCAATACGTTCTAAGTGGTTGGGCTTCAGAAAATACGGGAACAAAAACATTTGCAGTAATTGAGGATACAGTAGCTAAAACTCCTTCTGTAAAAATCGAATTCTTCTGTTATAAAGACACATCGTTTCCGTCGTGGTTGCTGAAACCCCCAGTCAACATCACGCACCCCTAGGAAAAGCACTACTAACTCATGATATTCGGTAACAGATCACATTTCCATACACTTAAAGATTAAAACGTCGTAAGATGCCCATTCGTTTGACCCTTGTGACTGAAAACCTGCCTCTGTAGTTATGAAGTTATTATGCCCCTCAAAAAGTTCAAAGCACATGACATCTGCCTCAAAACATAACTTCAGTGTTTTACTATCGCTCTACCAATATATTTTTCAAAATTCCATATGGCGAACAAGAGGAACTGTTTCCAGCTGGCTACAAACCTATCAGAAACAAGTATGTACACATATGTTTGAATTTTCAAGCAGACGATATCTTTAAACTGAAAGCATGCAACACGCGGGAATTCTGAAGGCAATGACAAAAGGAACTGCATGTGAAACAAAATGAAGATACTTAGTGTAATACTTCAGAAAGTCGTAGGGCTAAAAAAGAAGAGGAGGGCTTATTCATAGTTCAGATACTTGAGAGGAACGCTTGTAAGAGAAGGTAGGGAGCTAAAAGAGAACAGCAATCACAGGCACTGCGGATCTGGAAGGGGCAAGGGGGAATTTTAGCCCCCAGCCCTTGCTATTGTAAAATTAGCAAGCGAGTGGTTAAATACGTCTAACTAAACGTTAAAACTAAAGTTGTAAATGGTTTTCATCAACCTATCAACATCCTAGTTAAACTAAGAGGAGTTTGATCTATTTTTCTTTAACCGAATTTTCTCCTGTCACTTCAATATAATCTTAATGAAAATATACATTGGCGTTAAAAAAAAAGAAAGGAAAACAGTTTGTCAACTCACAAATTGCGTTGGTTTAGGTATCGAATACGGAGAATCATTTTTCATGGACTTGTTTATCGTAGCAGGTGAAACGTGAATAGATCTTGACGAGTCTTGAGAGGGAAGTAAGCGGTTTTCTTTTCCTTGAGACTTCAAGTTCAAAATCACCTGCTTTATAACCCCCAACTCCTAAAGCAAGCAGAACCAGAAAATACTTAGAAAAATGTATGGCTATGACGTCTTCGAGTTTCAAGATGAGGAATCTGCTAGGAGCAACAAAAATACATCGGTCTTGAGATACCACGAAACACAAGACACTTTCTGCATGCTTTGGCGAATTTCGCGGAAGGTCAACATTTTTCCATGGCAGTCATGTTATTGAGAGCAGGGCACTATATATATATATATATATATATATATATATATATATATATACATAATATCATCAAGACCCCGCTCAACATAAAGCTTAAAACATCATATAATTATCATACAAACTTTATTTAAAAAAAGAAGAAACAACTTCGTTTCGGGGACCGGCCTATTCTTCTTAGAAGGGGCCGGTCCCCGAAACGTAGTTGTTTCTTCTTTTTTTAAATAACGTTTGTATGATGATTATATATATATATATATATAGTAGAAGTAGTAGAGACCAGGTCGAAACCACATGAGCAGAGTGCTCAATACCAAGGTAGAGCGGAATAAGTAGACAAGATAGAAACTTGGGTTACTTCATATTTTGGTTGTCGCTGAATTTGGATCTGACCAATAGTTGCTGTAAATAGGGTGATTGTCTCCTGCTATGGATGAACTTGAGTCGTTGTAAAATTGCTTTCATCGTAGGACTGCCTTTCGAGAGTTGCATTCCTGTTTTTAGTAGAGAGTCAATGGGTGGATTGTTGGGGTTGAATGTTGACACTACTGCGAGTACATTATAAGAGTTCGCTGGTGCTCTGCTACCCCTTAGGTCTTCTAGTTTTGATATTTTGGCTTTGTTGATACCAAAGTTTATGAGATCCTTTGGATAGCCTCTTTTTGCTAATAATTCACTGAGTTTATCTAATCTTCTCTCCTTATCGCCATCTGTATGTACTATAGTACATATTATACGGGCTAAGTTGTAGGGGATATTTCTCTTGATATATCTCGGATGGTTTGATTGGTAGTGGAGGTATTGCTTCGTGTCTGTGATCTTGTAATTTATGTTCGTTGTGAGTCTATCCTTCTCTGTTTTTATAAGTACGTTCAGAAATGCTATTTGTTCTTTGCTACATTCAACTGTGAAACTTATGTTGGTATTCAAGGAGTTAAGTAATTCATTGACGACTGTAAGACGTTGTTCTCCAAATGTCCAGTTTATGTAGCAATCGTCTAAATATCTCATCCAGTTATCTTCGATATAAGTTCCAATTTCTTTGCTGAATCTGTTTCTTGCGTCCTGGTACATTCTTAAATGTAGTAATATATATATATATATATATATATATATATATATATATATATTAGTGAGTAGTAAAATACTAATTTGCACATAATTTTAATTAAATTAATGAAAATCACAACGTTTTTAATATTTTTCTTTATTTTGAACAAGTTTTTAAAGTCTACTTTCTTCTTCAGGTGAGTGTCTTTTTTTAGTTAGTTGTGTGATGATGTCTTGCGATTTTCACGTCAACATACCGTCTGCACGTGCGCGAGCATGCAATCTTTACAAATTATTCAATGTAAAATGATAAATAAAATAATGATTATAATTACAAAATATAAAAACAAGTTAAGCACTATTGTACAATAAAGATAACTGTAACTGACATTCTGACTACATATCTAATCACAAGTATCTTTAATGTACAATAACGCTTAATTTGTTTTTAACTTTTTTATAATTATTTTATTTATCAATTTACATTGAATAATCTGTAAAAATAGCATGCTCACCCAAGTACAGACTATATGTTGACGTGAAAATCGGACTATATCGTCACACAACTAACTGGAAAAACACACTCAGCTGAGGAAAAAAGTGGACTTTCGAAACATGTTCAAAATAAAGAAAAATATTAAAAACGTTGTGATACTTGCACAAACACACACACAAATATAAAGTACTGTGCAGAAGTTTTACGTCACCCCTCAATTTGTAACTTTTTTTGTCATATCTCAGTATACTACAATACACTAATGTTACACAACATTGGAAAACTGTTTTACACAAGTGTAGCAATGGCAAAGAGACAAGTTCTAAAGTCTAGTACTTGGTACTACCGCCACGAGCAGCAATTACTGCTGCACTACACCGGGGTATCGATGAATCGAGGTTCTCTGTTACACTTGCGTCAATGCTGTCCCATGACTCAAAGATAGCCACCTTTAATTCTTCCAAGTTCTTGCATGGTCTGGTCTCTAACTTCTTTATTATTTTCCAAAGATGTTCAATGGGGTTTAGGTCAGGGCTCTGTGATGGCCATTGGCTAACTGATATCCCTTTCCTCTCAAACCAGGACTTGGTCCTATTTGCTCTGTGACATGGAGCCCCATCGTGTTGGAAGATAAAGTCTCTACCACACAGCTTTCTGTCGTTTTTCTTTGTCGAGTGCGACAGATCAGCCTAACGTATGTTGGTGCGTCCAGTCGACCGTTGACTACCTTCAGGCTTCCAACCCCACTGGCCGCCATGCATCCCCATGCCTGGATTTTTCCTCCTCCATTCTTAGCTGTGGATACAATACAGTCCGGGTGGTACCGTTCTCCTACTCTTCTAACAAATGTCCTCCTTCCTGGAATCAGCTCGAAAATTGACTCGTCAGAAAACATCTTCGCCCACTGTTCGAATGTCCAATCCTTCCCCTCCCGACACCACTCCAGTCTCTTCTGTTTGTGGGCCTGTGTGCGCAGAGGCCTCCTTACTGCAACACAGCCTTTCAACCCAAACTCTTGTAGCCGTCTTCTAATTGTACTGGAGCATACCTGGGTTCCTGTGGCACCCTTCAACTCCCTCTTGAGCATTTTAGATGTTGCCCTTCTGTTTGAGACGGATAGGCCCTTTAGAAGACGGTCTTGACACTCCGTTTTCGCACGGGGACGGCCAGTTCTAGTCCTATCCTTCACTGTGCCGGTTTCTATAGCTTTCTTCAATATCTCCTGAACAGCACACAGGCGTATCTTCCGGTTCCTGTCTATAGCACGCTTGCTGTACCCCTCCTTTTCCAAAGTGACAACTGCAGCCTTTTCATCCACCGTCAAGTTTCTTTTCTTCGGCATCTCTTCTTCGAACCTCTTCAACTTTAACAAATGAATATTTTACATGTGATACACGTGTGACACATCTATTTGGAGCACACTGCACATGCCAAGAAAACCCTAGCAACGAGGATGAAATTGTTGTACATTTCTCTCTAGCCACCACACAGCTTTAGGTCCAAATTTCATAAAAACAGCTACTCTGTCATAAGTAGAATGAATCCTAGCTGTCTAGAGTAAAAAAGGACCCTACCAGGATGAAAGATAGGCTTTGGGACCTGATAAAAGAGTACAGAAACAACTGAAGTGGCATATGTTAACATTACAGAAGGCGGCCAGTACTGTATGTATGTATGTATGTATATATATATATACATATAAACATGTACATATACATATACATATACTTATACATCTGCATCGCATTGGGGGAAAACTTGGAGTAGTGACCACAAACTTTTAAGAGACATTCTACTACATTTAATCTCTGCTTCGCGTGGTATCGAGCACTATTTGATACATCGTAAACATATATATATATATATATATATATATATATATCGCTTACCTCAAGTCACCTGAAGATTCCTTCCCAAGATGAAACAGGCTGTAGTGACCTTTTGAGGTAAGCGATATAATATTTGCTCTTTCTGTACGTTATTGAGCCCTCTTTGTATTTCGTAAACCTAAACGTTCACGTATATATATATATATATATATATATATATATACGCTCCTATATTTCGATGTTGTTGAGCACTCTACGAATATATAAGGATAACCAATAGCGTTAAGCAATGCCCACCGCTCGAGTAGTGGTTTGAGCACTCTGGTCCCTTATCAATCAAAGTTCGTTCCGAACTGCACTGATGAGCTGTAGTACAGCAAAACTAACGTCTGCAGATTGAACATATATATATATATATAGATAGATAGATAGATCATCAGTAACAAACTTCAAGAAAAGAACAAACTTACGTTTTGGGGACCGGCCCCTTCTTCAGAACCTCAAACAGTTAAAGAATAGAGTCCTTATATACCTTTACGTTCTTCCTTAAATTTACATAAATTTCAAACCTCCATTACGTTTAATCTCAGAGGAGCATAACATTTTAATTTTTCAATCCAAAAACCTTCCCTTGCAGTAGGATCTCTAACATCGGTAACATCAATAATTTTCACAGATAGATCTTCCAACCCTATATGCTCATTTTCAAAAAAATGTGCATACAGGTGTTCCCTGCAAATTCTTCTTTGTCCCTTTTCATATCGTTTCAAAGAACTCTTATGGTTATTGAACCTTAACCTAAATGGTGTTGTCGTGCTCCCCACATATTGTTTTCCACATCTTTTGCATGTTAAGTATACCACTCCTTGAGAGTCACAATCAAAGGAATGACTGATATGGAAAGACCGCTTCTCCACATTACCCGTAAATATAAATCCAGTTTCAACAAACTTACAAATTTTACATCTGGCCTTTCCACAGCAAAACATTCCCTTGGACCCCTCCTCTACAGATTGCATTTTTGCCCTCACCAAAATATCCTTCAAATTCTTCGCTCTCCTAAAACTTAACCTCGGAGTATCCGGCAAAAGCTCTTTAAGTGTAGGCACCAACTCAACCAAAGATTGCAATTCTCAAAGGATACTATGCACTACCTGAAGTGCAGGATGAAAGTCCAAAGTCAAAACCAATCTATCCGACCTATCTGAATTTCTCTTTCCCGTCCCGTTAAGCAAAACATCTCGATCAAGACAATTAACTCTACAAATTTGCTCCTCAACAAAACCCCTCTTATAACCCCTTTTCCACAAGAAACCTTTTAATTCTTTTACCCTATTTTTGTAAACCTCTTCCGAATCGCAAATTCTTTTCAATCTCAGCGCCTGACCATATGGTATGGCTTTTGTATGTATGTATCTATGTATATATGTATATATGAAATGAATAAGCTTAAAATTCTGGGTTGTTACTCAGAGTTTCACGTCTCTTTGGACGATCATCAGACAACTGTCCAGATCCTGGTTTAGTTATTCTTTTATACAGTCTCGTACGTCATCAGGTAAAAATAGTCCGGTGATCTCATTGCCGTGCGTCAACGGGGTGTGTTAATTTTGTTAATGAGGAATTTATTCCTGTGTCGGCATGTTGAGAATATTTCGGTTCGCTTATTTAGTAGGTTCTTTTTGTCGGCTTTCATAACAAACAACTTCTCTTCGAGACAAAGGTTACATAGCTTTGCTCCACTTTCATATCCTTTTGCGCGTTTTAAAATAGACCAGTTAACTGTAAAGTCCTTTCCTTCGTCCTTTAATCCCCACATGTAGTTTGATAAAACGGTCTTGTTCGAGTATTTATGGTCGCGGAATGATTTCGTATGGTTGTTGTAGCGATGTTTGAATGGGTGGGCTGTCATACCTATGTAGAATTTCTTTTCCGTGCTGTCGGCTTGCGAGATTTCGGCTTTGTAGATTATGTTAGAGGTCATGCAGTTTCCACGTAGTGGGCAGGATTCTTTTTTTCGGCAATTGCAATAGCTTTCGTTGTTGTTCATTTTATCTCTACTTAGTATGCGAGCGTTATGTTTGTTTACGATGTTCTTCATGTTTCCCATGCAGCTGTAGCTAACCTTCAGTGTGTTCTTGTTGAAGATTTTTTGTAATTTGTTTGTTGTGGGAAAGTGTTTGTCCATTAAGGCGAGAAATTGACGTCCCACGCTGGTTTTTACATTTCGGCTAAATGGTGGGTTGAACCATATTATATTTCATGATCTTTTTTGTAGTTGGGATGCTCTTAATTTGGGATCTTCGTCCGGGAGGTATTCGATGTTGGTGTTGAAGCCGCTGTTCTTAAGTGCGTCGTTGTACGTGGATGCAGCGTTAGTGAAGGTGGCGTGGTCGGATGATAACTTCGAGACCCTTCGGCTTACGGATTTCGGGATCTGTTTGATAATGGCTGGCGGGTGGTTGGACTGTTTGTTGATGTAAAGCGTGTCATCATTTGGTTTCTTGTAGGGTTGGAATTTGCCATTTTGTAGGTTGAGGGTGATGTCAAGGAAGTTAACAATTTTTTGGTTGGCTGTTGCTGTAATCTTGAGCTCGAATTCGTCGAAGGCTTTGATTAAATCTTTCTTAGCTTTCTCTGCTAGTCTGGCTGTGACGTTTTTCAGTAAAATCAATCCGTCGTCTCTATAAAGTCCCGAGTTTGTCTTTCCGAATTTTTTTGATAGAAAATCTAAGATGAATAGGCCGACGAGCTCGCAAACTTCTGCCCCGTCGCTACTTCCCATGGTTACATCGAACATATTCCACTTCCTCGTCGGATCCATGGTTTCTCTCGGTGGAATAAAAATGACTTTCGGGCGTGTTTGATGATGGCTTCTTCTTGAGGAGTAATTGTAGTAAGTTGTTGGCTTCAGGAAATTGCTCGATCTAGAAGGTTTTTGGAGATTGAAGGGTAAAAGTCAACGATGTCGAAAGAGATGAAGGTATGTAGGGATTTTTCGCTGATCTTGCTAAACCCCTCGGTGACTGAAGTTGAATTTCTCCATTGGTTAACGCCTGTGCTTGCTCGGATGGATGTGTTTATGCGATCAAGGATGACTTTGCTGACCTTACCGAGATCAGACTTGGCTGGGTTGATCAGACGGCACTTCGTGCTATTTTCAAAATTTTCTTTGTGGTCTTTCAGTGAAATGAAAGCTGGCTTTCTGGCCATGGTTTCGATTCTATCGTCGACATGTAGGTCGCTGGCAATAGTTTTTAATTCCTGGTTGGTTTCGCCTAGTAGCTTTTCGTTTCCTAGTTTGTAGTTCGCTGTTACGTTCTCGGTCAACAGTTGCTTGTATTTGTCCGGTTTCATTTCGTAAATGTTTCGAGTTTTGTCGGCGAATACCATTACGTTGGGTGATGAATTTATCTTCTTAGCGGCGTTGGCAAGTGTTGAGAGAAACTGGTTATTTATGTTTCTGAACTTGATGTTTTCCACCATATTCACTAGGTCTTCTTCAAACGCGTTTAATTCGTCAATGTGTGGTGCTGGCTTTTTTGAATTCAAACCGAAAGATTCGCTGCCGATTGCTGCGTTGTTCCCGTTCAGGAAAAAGTGTGCTTTCCATCTCATTCTGATAATAACCCTTTCGATCTTCTCGATGAGTCTCTTTCTATAGCTATCCGGCGTCGGTAGAGGTATGTTTTTCAAAGAATAATTGAATCGAATCTTCTTCATCATTAAGCTTGAGTTAGGCCAATAAGAGTGCACAACCGGTAACGGGCGCTTCCATACAATACAATCAGTTTCTATATAGAATATACAGTCAATATATACATACATACATAAACGCATACACATATACATATATACATATATACATACATAATTAAAATAAATCATCAATTGAATTGTAATGTCTTGTTTGTTTTGACCTGTCGAGCATGTGGCATACAATGTGGGTCAGACTACTGACATGTTTCGTTATTGGTGGAACAAATATAACTCAACGATTTATGACCAGCGAAATCTTTGTTTTGGAAATACTTTTCTGTTTCTTACGAGGACAGCCCTAGCGATGCAAATTTCGTTCGGGCCAGCCTCGAGAAAAGAAAGGACAATTATTTCGTTTATTTGATGTCCGAAGCAGGGAGGTAAAATAGTAAAGTGTGAAGTGAGTTTCACCAAATCGTGCTGCCGCACAAGAGTTTGCATCCAGAGATCGTTAGAATCCCTGTTACAGCTCACTTTTCAATTGTAGATGAAGAAAACGTTATGCGCGTTAGTCGACGACAACAAATTCTCAAATTGGAAAAACTTGAAATGTTGATTGTACCAGTAAATTTACATTCTTTATGGAACTACGGAGTTGACAACAAATGAATACTTGCTAACTTCTGAGCGAATGTTGTCACCACGTGTCAGCGTGTCATTTCGAGTTTCTTTATCGTGTAGCGATGAATATGTCATTTTCAAAGAAGGCTTCTTGGTATTCTAATTCAGTATTTTGATCTTAGCTTAAACAAAAATCATATTTAAGTTTTGGAAAGTTTCAAATGTTGATTAATCGCCGGTAACTGTATTTTTGCCAAGTTTACTTTTAATATTCGGTTCATTATTAAGCATGTGCCAAGCATGTGTCACATTAAAAATGAAAAGGACAGGCTTGCAGAGACCATGTCGTCTATGAAATAAAAACTTTAAAAAACATAAACACAAAACAGTTATTCAAATGAATTTAAAATGGATTACCTCTCTTTGATTTAATAACCGTTCAAGATCTGTTGTTACTTGGTTCTTACTTTCGACAAGTTTATCCCGTTCCTCTTGTAATTTTCTAGAACGTAAAGTAGTAAAGAACCAAGTGTCGATTCTTTGACGATTTATAACACTTTGCTCAACACCACTTAGAGTATTTTCTCCTAACTCAAATGGATGCTAAAAATCGACCATCAATGCTTCATGTGACTTCATAGCTATGTAATGCGACTCAAATTTTCGTAATCTTGCAAGATGTAGTCATAATAATAGTAATAATCATAATCATAATCATGCATAATTATAACCATAATTATGATCATCATCAACATGAAAGAATTTAAGAAGTTATATGACTTCTCCAAGTTTCGCTTGCTAATAGAAAAAACAGATGATCTGAAAACCAAGGTGATCCCGGATAACGTAAACTTCAACATCTTGCAGAAGTCAGCATTACAGGAGATAGCTTATAAATTTGACGAAAGTGTTCTCTGTCTGAAGTGCAAAACTTAATAGATTAATTTTCAAGACATTTTTTGCTGTGCTTTGAATATCGATGATGAAAAGACTAATAATTATTATTATTATTATTATTATTATAATAATAATCATTATAATAATATTTGTTTGAGTGGTTAGAATTCACTTCAGTATAACTAGTCTTTCCCCATATCAACAGCATTCCCAACTACAAGCATGTCCAATTTTATTGTCTCAATTAAACAATTAAAAGGAAGGTAATTCCCTCATAGCTCCTGGAAGAGTATTTCAGTCATTATAAACTGTATAGCGACACATTGTTTGACCAAGGCTGCTTGATAATTTCAGAATGTTTAATAACCAATTTTATTTACAAATTGTTACCGCGTCCCTAACTGCACTATGATATTTATATTTATATTCATTGTGTGTTTTACCTAACATCCTCTTCAAGCAAAGCACTGTGTTCTCGAAGTGATTTATTTTGAGAATCCCTCACTCGAATGCTTTCAATAAGATAGCTGTAAGGCTGTTGAGCTTCTTTGAGAACATTTGTTGTGTTGGCGAGCTGCAACAGGAAACGTATTGCAACATAGTAACTGTACAGAACCATATCACCTGCTTCATTTGCCTAAAATCCAATCGGACAACCAGGTGTTCTGATGCAGCACTCACTGTCCGTAGGACTAGTACTCAGATCCTCGCGTGGTACAAAGACAGACAGATGGATAGATGGACAGACAAACAGTAAGACTGACAAAAGACAGACAGACGTCAGCCCCAAATCTCCCAAAATGCGAATACCCGCACGTAGTGATTACAGCACAAGGTATTCCGTTTCTTGTAGAGGGTGCCACTGTTAACTTGACAGTTCTCCCACCATAACACGTCTGTTTTGATGTATAAAAGTAGTTCTTCAGTATCATCACACTTCTAAACTATTTTGAAATGATTAACAAAATTCACTATTGCGCCCGCTCTTAACACATTGTATGTTATTTTTCTGTCAATAACAGTTACAACTGCGGCATACTTCATTAACCGTAATCCATTGGACCCAGAATAGCCAAAAGAACTTAAAAAACCACCAGATTGTTACCTCTTGCAATAGCTGGTCTCTTTTCTTTGTTTCAACGTCTAACTGTTCTTGCAATGATGTATTGGCTCTCTCTAACTTCAGCACACGGCGAGCGAGATGTACACTACAAACACATACAGTACATTACTATGAGAATGGATAAAGCTTGTGTACTTTAGTACTGTTATACCAGTGATGATTTTTGTATGGGACATGGCTGTTGTCTCAAAGCCCGGACACACGGCGCAAGAGTGTATACAATATTGCAGCAGTGGACTATTGCAGAGACAAGGAAGCGCTTTTAAATTAGTGGGCAACGTTATGGTTAAAGTTAGGGAAAGCATTGAAGGAAAACAGATTAGGATACGTGTTCGGGTTAGACTTGCACAGACCAATTGTTATACAGTTTTTTTTTCCCCCACATTAATTTCGCCATAATGAAATGTTCTTCTGTATGCAATTCAAAATTACGGGAAATAGCGCGGCAAATGTTGCGGGAATGTAAATTTCAGATAAGTTGCGATTTTCGCATTGTCAACTCAGGACTTTATCAGGCAATACCGTAAATGTTAGCCCCTCAGCGCGTATTCAGAATTGCAACTTTTAGTGCAGTGTCTATTAAATGAACGTGCACACTGATCCAAAAAAAGGCAATTCCCCCCCGTAATTTTAATAAAAAACGCAAGCTCAAATCGAAGTTTTGCATGAAGGGAATTATTCGAAGAAAAAAAAATCGAGTGTTTTATCAAATACTTGAAGCACGATTAGTATAAATCATGTTTATATCTACGATAAAAAATGTGATCTAAGTTAAAAAACAAGGTTGAAATCTTCGGTCAGAACTCTCCCCCTTTTTCAGCGACATACACAGTTCAAGTTGTGAAGAAAGCTGACTGTTGTTTCCGAAAATTTCTCAACCTTGTTTTATCAGATATGAAAGTGCAGCGCTTATTAAATTATTCCCCTCCTGATGAGACGCATAATCGACAGCAGCTCTAAATTGAACATTTACTGTTATGACCTGATGTTGCCAACTCTAACCAATTTTCTGCTCTTTTTGGTTCAGTACTTAGAATCCAGATATATCACAACAGCCAATTTCGAAATTGTTTTCTCATCAAAACAGAAATGGTCCATCGCCCAGTTCTGGTGTTTACACCGTTCCAAGTAAACTTGGGTTATTTCTTAGTTTGTCTGGTAGGTATCTGTAAACCTGGTCGGCAGCCATCGGGATAGAACACTTTTCTATTTCTGTGATTGGTACAAAATGACCTACAAAATGACCTACATCCTACAAGGTTGCTTATCGCATTGCCAAGCAAAAGAAGCCGCACACGATTGGAGAGACCTTGGTAAAGCCACGTGCCCTGGAAATGGTCGAGTTGGTTTGTGGCTTGGAGCAGAGGAAAAAAATTGAAGCAGTGCTTTGTCAAATGATGTCATCCACTCCAGAATTGTTGACGTGTCTTCTAATATTCTGAATCAAGTAATGGAAGAATTGGCAGCTACACCATTTCCATTCAGCATACAACTGGATGAAACTACTGACGTCTCTCAGTGCAGCCAGCTATTGGTTTTCGTTCGCTATGTGCACGCTGATACCATCAAAGAAGAATTTCTGTTTTGCGAACCTCTTTTGGAAACTACAAAGGCCATCGACGTTTTAAAAATGGTGGATAGATTTTTTGCCAATCATAATTTCGATTGGAAGAAAAATCTTAGTAGTCTGTGCACAGACGGAGCACCTGCAATGCATGGAAACACACCTGGTTTTGTTGCTTTGGTGAAAAAAGAAGCTCTTCAGGTCATCGTTACCCATTGTTTCCTTCATCGGCATGCATTGGCGTCGAAGACACTGCCAGCACTTCTGAAGGAAGTCTTGTCTACTAGCGTGAAAATTTTCAATTTCATCAGAGCAAGGGCTTTGAACCATCACATTTTTAAGAGGTTTTGTCTAGAAATGGGAGCAAAATATGAAGTTCTTCTCTACCACACAGAGGTTCGCCGGCTTTCCAGAGGACAAATCTTGAAGCGACTGGTTGAACTGAGAGCAGAAGTTTCACTTTTTTGGGGGGAAAAAGAAAGCTCACCCTCAGAACAATTTGACGGTGAGGAGTTCATTCATGGCTTGGCCTACTTGGCGGATATCTTTGGCGGATATCTATATCAAAGATGACATGCGTGTCACCTTGTCAATGACCACTCCACAGTTTCATATTCTTATTCAAGACAAACAACAACAACCTTCTCATTGAAATAAAGTAGATAACGAGAGAGTAGATGTTGTAGAAGTAGTAGTAGATCTGTTTTAATATGTACAAGAGGATTGTATTTCATGATTATGATGAGTGGCCCTAACTTTTTGCATAAAATGGAGTGTTTTTTTAGATTGTTTACTTTAAAGTCTACTAATACTTTGTGTATGTCATTTGTATGAGACAATAAAATCTCGATAAATAAAGTACATTATATACATTGGATGCAAAGTTGTGTTCATGTGAATATTTCTGGGGAAGGGGGTCCAAAGCTTTCATCGGATTCTTAAAGGCGTCCGTGACTCAAAAAAGATTAAGAACCACTGACCTAGAACAATTGTTGTGCCTCGTTTTTAAAGAAAATTTTGAAAACAAGTAAAATATCGCTCTCAATTTCTATGAAATGACAGTTGATAGTGTAAGAAATTTAACAACAAGATATCTAATTTTTCAGTTTTCATTTTGGGTTGAATTTCTCCAAGCTTAATTTCATAAATAGGTGAATTTATTGACTTTTATATTGCCTAGAAGAATTCCGGTTATACGTGTCGTCGTTTAATTTACTGTCAAGAGATATATATCAGGTTGTGGATCAGGAGTGAGATACATCAGTACAACATTCAGCAGGCGTTCCTGTGTTGACCCCTCAGAGTGCGACAGTTAAGCTCATTGGCAGTCATTGCTTTCACATTTTCGCTTAAAATAGGCTTGATGGTTCAGAATATTGCCAAAAACATCGTCAAAAATCTTGCCAAAAACATTTCCCAGTTTGACTGAGACTAACTGTTGACAAAAAATATAAATACCTTTGTTGCATTCGTCGTTTGGCAGTACTGGGAACATTTGCCCCGTAACCATAGGCAAAAAGCAGTCTCTCAGAGTCCACTTCATTTTCTACTGTAAAATTGAGAACATGATAAGTATAACACTCAGACTTTAGACGCACTGCACAGTTGAAAATAATGCTGAACATGCAACCGCTCAAACAAGAAAGAAACGGTATGTTATCTAGGTATAACAACGAGCCAATTCTTTTAATTGCTAAATTTGTTAAAAGCGGAACTCTGCTTAATGTGATCTATGGTATTAGGAATTTGGGAGCAATACAGGATTGACTGTTCTAGTCGATAACGGAAAACGACGAGGTTCTATCGAATACAAATACATATTCACCTATTCCAGAAATTTTGAACGAGCAGCTTTTGGAAGTTGTTTTCTCATTTTATGATTCAAATGTATCATGATTAATAATTATTATTTATAATTTTTTAAATTTCCCCAAATTCTTGACAATGATTGGTCAAAAACTTTGAGAGGTTACTCGATACATGTATCTGCAATTCAAGTCATATTAACCGTGGAGACTGCTACTTTCACAGCCCACGATGCTATTATCTGTACGTATTATCTGTTTATAAAACGATATCATACGTGCCCGGACGACTCGCCAGTGATAAGCTGTTCAGCTTGAGCAGAGAAGCCGGTTTTCCCGGCAAAGTATTGCAAGTTCAGGAAAGTTAGATAATAAAACAATTACGGAATTCGGCTTTTGTTATATCAAAAATTATCGAGGTTTCTGTCAGTGTTATCGGCCTTGGCTTTCAGCTTCGGTTGATAACACAGTCTTCTACCTCTTATAACTCATGATATTAAAAAAGCCTCATCCAATATTTGTTTAATATGACAAAGATAACTATCAGAAATTTTCTCTCCAGGTCAAACTCGAATGAAATTAACTTATTAACATTACACAAAACAAATGGATCGCAAGGAAGGAAGATAACAGAAGCTTTATTCGTCTAATAGATCAACCCTGATCTTAACACTGAAGATAAATATCGATGTATTTTGACTTTATTTTTGATTAATTTTTTACCATTCTATTAGATAACCAACTGTTTTATCATACCACCGTGAACGATTAAGAACTCACACTATCTATATATTCTTACGCAATAAACTATTAAGCGGATTATCTATCTGTTAGCCGTCCACAGCACCAGAAGATGGAATACTCTCCAAATTTTCGCGCTTTATTACTTACGCTTTTACATAAAAAGCCTCTGGTCATCATTAATATAACACTATATTAAAAGTACTGCGTATAAAATGAAATTTAAGCTTATAACTACCCATTATTACAACTCGCACACCACCCAACTAAGGACAGTGGAAGGGGTCTCAGCCTGCTACGGGCTTATTATTATTATTATTATTATTATTATTATTATTATTATTATATTATTACTTTGCAGTAAATTTTCAAAATCACCCGAAATATAATGAACGGCACAAAATTGTTACTCAGGCCGGCTATACAGGGTGTCCCAAAAAATTGACATCATTTGAAATGTGAATATCTGAGTAACTACATGTTCTAGGCGAACGAAATTACATAGGTTTCATGGCGCGTTCTTCAATTTCCTCCGTGCATGAATTCGCTGCTATTGCGCTAACTGGACTGCCCATTGCACATCCTTGTATTTGTTTGTATGTGTCACCGTTGTAAATGAAATAGTTATTGGAGAGTACAAAGTCTAACAGTGAGATAATGTCGTTGATATCGAGGTTTGTTCGTGAATGTAAAGTTTCATCTTTCTCTATCTATCATCTTTCTCTCATCATCCACAACGCCACAGTCAAACCCAAAAAATGGAAACGATTTGTTGACGACAGATACTGCATCATTAAGAAGAACGCTGTTTCTGCTTTTCACGACACACTCAACTCCATCGACTCTGCAATATCCTTTATCATCGAGTATGAAAGCAACGGAACGCTACCTTTCCTTGACACACTGACTTCACGACGAAATGGCAAGATCTCAATTGATACATATCGAAAGCCAACCCACACAGACCGATACTTGGATTTTAATTCCCACCATGACAAGGAACACAAGAGAAGCGCTGCACAAACACTGATTTACAGAGCGATGACATTACCAAATACAGAAGAAGGAAAAACTAAAGAGCTCGAACACGTCAGCAATGCTCTTAAATCTAATGGCTACCCTACGAAATTCATATCTTCAATCAAGAACAATATCACCTCCACTACAACAATACCTTCACCAGAAGAACTAGTAGGTATTTTCTTCAAGCAAGTCGAATCACCCAATCCGAAAAATTATGCCGTTCTCCCGTACATCAAAGGTCTAACTGAAAACTTACAACGGACCTTACGCAAACTCGACGTCTACGTCGCCACGAAACCCGTAAAAACACTACAGCAACAATTTCCATCCCCGAAATACCGGGTTCCTGCCGAACAACAAACTGGAGTCGTATACGAGATACCATGCAAAAAATGTTCTTGGACATATATAAGAGAAACTGGACGCTCATTTCAAACTAGGAAGAAAGAACACAATAGGAATGTTAAAAACTATGCTCAAGGCTCTAACATCGCAAATCACTCTTGGAAACATGGACACGCCGTAGACTTTGAAAACCACCGCATAATTGACAAAGGAGATTACCGCATCAGAAAATCACTCGAATCGTGGCACACCGCTACCAGAGAAAATGCCGACAACAACGCCAGGCCATTACCAGGACAATACACCATTTTAACAAAGAAATGCAGCAATTAATTGATGCATACTTTCCATTACTGTAACTTTCTAATTCTGTCTATAATTATTCAAAGATATGTATATATATATATATATATATATATATAGCTCGCAATTTGTTTGTTGTCTTTCATTTCTTCCTGACGAAGGTCACAGCCTGGTGACCGAAAGCTCGAAATAAAATACTTTGATCAGAAGAATGCCGTTTTCACTGTTTCAATTATGTCTATACCTGATCGCGCTTCATCTATATTTTTACGCTGTAGCATGTCTTGCATAACATTCTCCAGCACCTCAGTGATTCTCTGCTTGAGTTCTTCTAGGCTTGTAGGAAGAGGGGGATATAGACCAGTCCTTTCACGTAGCCCCATAGGAAAAAATCACAAGGTGTCAAGTCAGGTGAACGTGGTGGCCATTTGTGAAGCTTTGTGAAATCGGTTATAAAATCTACATCCCTCTGAATTTCTTGTTCGAATTTTGATAAATAAATCTTTTATTGTTCAACATGAAACCCATGTAATTTCGTTTGCCTAGGACATGTAGTTACTCAGATATTCACATTTCAAATGATGTCAATTTTTTTGGAACACCCTGTACTTTAACGATAATTTCACAACGCTATCTGCTGTAAAACATATGTTTTTTGCGGGGTCAGAAGACAATTATCTCTTCATTTACTTTCGTGTCCAAATTAAATAAACAGAGAAAAGCGCAGAAACCACATCCGTAGATAAGATAAAATCCTAACTTTTAACCTTACATGCTATCTCCTTTTCATTTGCATGCCTTACGTCTAATGCTGTCTCACTGCATGACTGACTGGGAATTACACACTCGTCTTCAAAGAAAATTAATACTCACAGAAAACAATGAAAAATTATACTAACATTCAGCTGCTTGTAATATAACGTCGTCTAGTTCTTGTTCCAGTTTCTCATAGATGGAAAGTTTTTTCATTGCATCGCTGTTCTTGGACTGAAGTTCGTTGATAAGTTTGTCAGTGGATGCTTGAAGTGCGTAAAACTCTTTGTTGAGAACCTGTGCACACAAAACATAAAATATTTGTAATTCATATCGATATCAATATCAACATCAGTAATAATGGTCAATAGTATCAGTAATAGCAATAGCAATAGCAATAGTAGTAACATATAAATAGTAGTAACATAAAAAATGAAGTCGAAACTACGATAATAATGGAAATAGTGATGTCAATGGAAGTGACAATGGTTATAGCAGTGGCAATTGCAATGACAATACTAAACGTTTTTTGAAAATAACTTCCGATCTATTTAGAATCCCAGTCATAAGAACTGGATTTACACGCAATTTTTACGTGACTTAATGCCGGCCGCTACATCTTTGTCTTTTGAATCTAAATGGATTGATTGCAAACTATACGAACAAAATGATGAAACAGATGAGCAAAGTTTTCCGTCTATGCGACCATCATAGAAGTGATTCAGAAAGCGATTCATCGCTCACCTTTTTGCAAAATATGTCGTCAACTAAGAAAAATACGTGGTGATAATGGGAAGGTGAACTTTTTATCGGAAAAGCCTTGATCATCGGAAGGTATTTACAGTTAATAAGTACGTGAGCCTATCATTAGGGCTTATAAGCGGTGGGCTTATAAGCGGAATTCAACAGAATGCAGGTAAATTAGCCGTGCCGTTGCGTAAGGCTGAGGTGGCGTTGCGTTTAAACAGGGTACAAGAGGTGGCAATGTGTAAGGCGCCTTCCACGTTGACCCTATACAACACCATGCCACAAAACGAATTCACATTTTGCGAAGACGATAACACGCCATTCCCACCTCAAGGAAACTAGTCAGTGAGGTGATACCCTTTTGTTTACGACTGACTCGTAAGCATAACAATCTTATTTTGAACAATGCAAGCTTACCTATGTTCAGTACAAGGAGTAAACAATGTAAGGGAAGACCCATAAATTCAGCGACTATTTAGTGCCGTAATGAAGTCTTGAACTACTGATACACTGCAAAACTCTTGTGTTATACCCTCTTCTCCATTTCAAAATCTCCGTTTCAGGGGGCCAGATGATGAACCACTCTCAATGAAGTAATTTCGATTGACGACTATTATACTTCTAGCTATGTTGTTGATGCTGCAGATATTACATTAAAGGATGTCCATTTTGATGAGACAAAACAGAAAAAATATCCGTCGGTTTTCTCAACTATCCAAATCCAATTTAAACCCAACATTGTTAAATTACATTTTTTGGCATCGAGAATGATGGATAAGGTTCGGAATTTCTGGCCGAGTTCCCATCAACCGGAAACCCAAAGTTAGACCCAGTCATCTAACCAGCTCGTTACATACAACCCACTGGGTAGCATCGTTCATTACTACAAGTACAATACAAAGCAACGTTTTTCAACTTAAAAGCACGTTAAAAAGTTCGTTTGACAATGACTTTGTATATGAGTCGAAATATTACCGCAACTTTGTCCCTGTCTTGTCTTGTTCATAACTTGAATATCAAGCTAACAAGATGTCGTTTTTCGGATTAGGTTTTGTTCTTTACTTTTTGAAATTGTCGGCTGGTTATGGTTTTTATGTATACTAACCTCTAACTTGTTTTGATATTTCGCATTATCAACATTCATTTGCTTCAGACTTTGCGAAGTTTCTTCATATAACAGTTGCAATCGATCCAACTCAAACTGTTTAACTTTCAAATCACTCTGTAATTCTGTTATTCTGCTATCAGATGCTGCCTGTAATTGTCGATATCTGTTAAAAAAATATCACGTCATGTTGATCTTAATTTCTTGGTCTGATTAAAGTAGTCTACAAAAGAAAAAGAATGAATATTTCGGGAAACCTAGCCATTTAAAAAACAAATGCTAACGAAAACATGAAGGACGACAAGCACGTTCTCAAAGTACAATCTGGTGACCAAATTTTATCACAATGTATTGTGGTAGCTGAGCATCCAGATAAAACGCTCCATTGAAAGACATCATTTTCGCTGGAAGCGAAGATATATATTGAGCTTTCACAATAAAATGGTTTTATGCAAAAGATAAAGTCTATGTGTTTCATGTATCCATTATTCTTACTATATCAGCCCTATACGCGTATCATCTAATTCTTTAGTTCAAGATGATTCGACATTGAACCAAATGGTACTATGAAGAAACTTTTATTACTTGATTCTTTGTAATTTTGACTAACTTCTCATATTGAATGTGAATGTTGTTTAAATTTTGTTTTTAAACTGTTTTTAACAACCAGTATATAAGGAGTGTTTAATTTGATATTTAAACACCGAGACGATTGTTGAACTTGAAAAGTGAGGATAGTATGGCATAACTAACAAGTCTGTATTTAAGGAGAAAATCAGGTTGAGAGTTGTCAAAATTTTATTCAAGTTTAAATCAATCTCCAAACCAACATTAAGGCGCTAAATCTTTTTGCGAATAAGAATTGAATTTGAAACGTAATAGTTCAAATAAGAGATGTTGGACAACCGAGATTTCAAAGCTCGAGTCTATCGAATACACAAGAACTTTGAAATACTAACTTAATAAAACTTCAAGGGATTTGATGTTCGATTGGGAATATTGGGGTTGTTTGAATAGTATTCAATAATCTATTGCCAATTCATGGTATCTAACTACATAGTGCTCTTGGGTTCTATATGGTGACATAACTTGAATTTCTAATAAACTATTTAATTCTACTAAATCAACTGTACAAGCGAAGAGGCTCCACGGCCTCTTACTCGTGGAATATTTAAAAACTGAGGAGTAGCGCTTTATGAGAATTTAAAACATGAGGCAATAGTCGAGTCTTTTAGATCCGATAAAGCACGAACTGCAAGTTTTTTACATGTCTTATAAAATGAGCCTCGTAATACGCTAATTTCGCGAAGAAAATTTGGAAGTTTAGGTATTCTAAGCCGAAAAAATTAACTTTTTAACCAAAAAACACTAGGCTACGCCTCGTGTTCTCACTAGGCATTTTTCTGCTTAAAATGACGTCATTCATGTTTCTATCACAGCACAGAGACACTCAGGCAATTTTATATATATATATATATAACATATGTATATATAACATATATATATACATATGTTCAATCTGCAGACGTACGTTTCGCTGTACTACAGCTCATCAGTGCAGCTCGGAACGAACTTGGATCGATAAGGGACCAGAGTGCTTAAACCGCTACTCAAGCGGTGGGCATTGCTTAACGCTATCGGTCATCCTTATATATCCGTAGAGTGCTCAACAACATCGAAATGTTGAGAGAGAGAGTCATATATATATATATATATGTATGTATGTATATATATATATGTATGTATATATATATATATATATATATATATATATATGTATGTATATATATATATATATGTATGTATATATATATATATATATATATATATATACATATATATATATATATACATATATATAACTGAGATGATAATGTTTACGATGAATCCAAGAGTGCTCGATACCATGTGGGGCAGAGCTTAAATGTAGTGAGATTTCGCTGAAGAGTATATGGTTGTTACTCCGAATTTCAGAGAGAGAGAGAGAGAGAGAGAGAGAGAGAGAGAGAGAGAGAGAGAGAGTGAGTCGCTACTCCGAGTTTCAAACAAGACATTTTAAGTTTATGTTATTTGATACTGCTCTACTTTTTGAAGTATTGAGCACTCTTAATGCCAAAGCCATCCCTTGTTTTGGTTTATTTTGGTATATATATATAAATGTAGCTGTTTGGTCTCTGAAAAGGAGACTGCTCAATACAAAAGTGTAGAGCTTTAATAGTCTATTTGGTTAATGTCTAAGCTTTCAGCAATTGCCGTTACACGGTGTTTCACGCTTACGCGATCATCAAAGCGTCGACATTAACCAAACAGACTATATATATATATTTAGTAGAAACTTTGTCGAGTACTATTGCAAATGCTGCATTCTGATTGGCTACGCTACTCGCTATCTATTCACCGATAGATAGCGAGTAGCGAAAATGGCTTCCGCCTCTCGCTATCTATGGGGTGATAGTTGGGGTATCTTTCTATGGGGTATCTCGAGCTCATAATCTAATTGTTATATATATATATATATATATATATACGTACATGCACATGTATAAATATAGATATAGATATATGTATACATATACGTATATAGATAAGGTTCATTAATCATAATTCATGATTCAGTAAAAAAAAAAGCATCTAAAAATTTTTTATTACCAACGTTTCGAGGCGACCTCCTTTAACAAGATTTTAAAACATGTGCTATCGGAGGCGTCTTTATGGTCTCTATTTACCAAAGATCTCTAATTTCCATTAAATCCCTCAAATTCAGCACCTTAGGAATAAAACGTCAGGATTACGTTTTTCATATAACAATGGAAGATGGAACTCACTGAATATTTTTATGAACCTTATTTATATTATATACATCATGACCTTAAAGAACTGATGTGGCATACATCACACTGCTTTAGTACACATGCTCACAATACATACAACATGTATGTATATATATATATATATATATATATATATATATATATATATATATGTATATATGCATATATGCATATATGTACATATGTATATATGTATATATATGTATATCTGTGTATATATGTATATATGTATGTATATGTATATCTGTATATATGTATATGTAACGGTATAGGTATAGGTACAGGTACAGGTATAGGTATAGGTATAGGTAAATGTATATTTATATGTAAATGTATGTGTATATGTAAATGTATGTGTATATGTAAATGTATATGTGTATGTGTATGTGTACGTGTATGTATATGTGTACGTATATATAGATAAGATTCGTGAAAACATTCAGCGAGATCCGTCGTTATATGAAGAAACGTAACCCTGCTTTGACGTGTAAATTCTGTTCAACAATGTTTATATATTTGTCGGTACTCACTCTTGAAACACTTGTTCATATCGGGAAGTCATGTTTTGTTCACCGTGAAACGCTCTATCTTTTTCAGCCAAAGCATTATCCCTTGCTTCACGCAGGTTTCTAAAACCAGTAACAAGATCAAATCGTCCATGATTTAGAGCAAAGTTTATGGTACTGAATTTTTTCACTCATTTTGAGATGGGTCCAGGCAATCACAAACGACAATATTGAAAATAGTGAGAAAAAAAGAGCGAAAGACAATAGTGGCTTGAAGAGAAACGAACAAAGAGAGTGAAACGAAAGAAAAAAGGAAAAAATAGATTTAGCAAAAATCTAGAAACCGACATTCGAAAACATCTTGACTCTTAAGACGATCGCCATTGAGGCCGTTGAAACATTTTTATTTATGAATACAACAATGTGGACGATCAACTACCAACTCCTAATTTACTACTACTTTCAAAAAAACAAGAGAAAATAAGCCTTTGTTATAAAATGGCTGGTTCCCCTTATTACGTCAGCTGAATACAGCCACCAGAACACTTTACGATTTTTTCATTTTCATGTAAAACATTGAATTTCCAAAGCGAATGGAAAGACAATTGCTTCGATTAACGTTAAAAACAAGATTTCGAAAGGCATTCTGGTAGTTGTACTCAGGAGATATGTATAAGGGGAACCGGCCATTATACGGAAAGACTCCTATAAATGGTCCACCGTGACGTTGATTACGACCTAAATGAGCCACGTTTAATTTAAATCAGAAAAATACTCACATAAATTTACCATTTATGATTAGTTCTCTTTCGCCTAAACGTTCTTAATTGAATATGAAATCTTGTAAGTACGAAGGTAACTGGCAGAATTATATTAAAATAACAAATAAAATTTAGATGTTGTAATTAACAGCTTTAGCATAGTGGTTGAACGAAACCAAACGAAGTTGCCAGGATGAATAACTGAGAGAAAGCTCTTTTAAAGGCCCGACCGTAGGTTGCTGAGGGAAAGGCAGTTAAGGTCTTTGACCCGAAAATTCAATCAGGACAAGTGCCAAAGTTCACTGGAATTAGCAGAAGGTTGGCGACATTTTTTGCCTTTTTAAAATCGCATTTATTATACTCAACATTCAGCATGTTTTGAGTCCACCCCTACCTTAAGTTTTCTGATTATGGAAATACAATTTAAAGATGTTGCTTTTCTTATTAATAATCTTCCTTCTCTCTTTAAGAGACAAAATAATTTGCAAATGAACAAAGATTGTGGTGAAACAATCAGAATTAAAATTAAAATCGGATTAAAAACATTAACGCAGCTCATAAGTGCACGAGATATTCTCCCATCAACTTAATGGATAAGCGTTAAGTTGTCGCGAGAATATCTCGTGCACTTAAGTTGGATAAAAACTCGCCTCCACTCCCTGTGGATTCGATAGCTCAACAGACAGAGCGGCGGACCGGTATCCCGAAGGTGCGAGTTCAAATCCCGCTCGGGTCAACATTTTCAGTTGACTTCGGCAGTGTCAGATTATCCTGAAAAGTTTCTCTTCATGTATATCTCTGAGGGAGATTCTAAATAAGCCAGCCCTTATACTTTAAATTATCTGACATAAATCAGCCAGCCTTGTTGCTGAACTCCCTATCAGGCACTGGACAATGTGACTTTGTAGCTTAGTTGGCACAACACAAGGCTAAACTTCCAACGTCATGGGCTCCATCAAATGTTGGTTTATAAAGTGGAGATGATGATCATGTGAATAATGTAAATTATTACTGATAAACTCTTGACTTTCAGTCCTACTGTAATTATTCCGAACATCAATATCATTATAACTGATGAATTAATTTTTAAAGTATTAGCATCATCTTAGTAAAAATAAAAATAACTACAACAACAGTACCATAATTATATATTCCCACTGGCTTCCAGATTCGGTTACCTGTTTTCCCGCTCATACATTTCTTTTGTGTTGTTTTTGATTTTTTCCAATTCTGCATTGGTTTTTGAAGTAATTTCATCCAGCTCATTCTTCAACCTCATTTCATATTCTGATTTGTACTTCTCCCTAAAGTAAAAAAAAAAAAAAAACTCATAAATTGAGAAGAATGTGTTGAGTCATTACAAAATTGACGCAGATAACTGGTGACTCGTTTAGAAAAAGTTTTTAGTCGCCCTCTCTTTTCCCTTCACTTTAACTCTTTCCCGTCGACGTCGCCTTTTGGCGAGTAATTTCGTCCGGATTTATAGCCAGAGTAATATATTATAACAGAAGACTAGTAAAAATAAAAGTAAAAGAATAGGGAAAAAATAATAGAGAAAGTTAACTGTAAATGTACCTTTACCTTACAGAGATATACTTTTCATATAGTTCTTCTCTTCCTTGTTTTACTCTTGTGAGCTCTTTATTTAAAACTGCTACTTGCTCTTCATAAACGTTGGATCTTGTCGTGAGTTCTGTAAGTTGTTTGCTCAGGTATTCCTTATCTTGTTTCAGAAGAGCTAAGGACTGTTTGCACAATTGCATCTATGTAAAAATAAATTAATGTCATACATGGACGCAAGAAAATCAGTCCTTAACCTCGTTCACGTCAAACCTTAAACATGTTCAAAACCTAATTTAATAAAACGATTTAAAATAAAAATCGAACTAGCCATGAGTGTTTCGGCAGTCAACCAATACCAAACCAAAACTTTGCTTAAGCACTTTATGTATGATTTTATTAGCTTCGCCACAGATTAACCAAATAGCCACAAATTATTTGAAAACATACAAAAGCAGGAACCATTTATACAGAAACAAATCACGTTTGACAAACCCATGGCACGGTTGCTGTGACAGCATAAAAGCCAATAAATTACTGCGAGCCGAAAAGCATGGAAATTAAAGATAACGATATCGTGTATACATTTACAAGGCAGTTATAACCATGGTGGAGGAGTCAGAGAAATTTATCAAAAACGAGTTGAATGTGGCTCCATACAGTTCCCTGGGAAGTGAAAAACGTAAATTTGAGACCCAAAAACATGCATAAAAATATTTCGAAGGAAAAACACGTACCTAGAAAAAGTGTGAAAGTCACTAACTCTAATGAAGTAACGAGTTCGAGCGATTGCTAAAGCAATATTGACATTTCAAAACGGCTCCGGCATTCCTAACTTCCGTTCAATCAAATTTCGAAAATTATTTCCTCCAATTTTCTTCTCTTTTTCATCAAAGCTTTTCTGACAGAATCAGTTAGGCAGATTTCACAAACATTCAATAAATCAATTATTTTTCCAGGAAAAGTCTTGGTTTTTCAATTTGGCAAAAAATTGGTTTCTCAACTCAGCAAAAAACTGGGTCAACTTAAATCTAAAATTGGCCGATTGACTGCTAATTCCATCAAGATAGTTTTAAAGAAAAAAGATTCATGGTCACCAAACTCTTTTTCCCATTAAATTAGGTTGAACAGCAACTAGGAGCCATTTGGAAAAGACACAGTTGCTAAAGCAACCCCTCGAACTCCTTATTTTGTAATAGTCATGGATTTATATAATATATATTAGGTTTTCATTTAGAGAGAGAGAGAGAGAGAGAGAGAGAGAGAGAGAGAGAGAGAGAGAGAGAGAGAGAGAGAGAGAGAGAGAGAGAGAGAGAGAGAGAGAGAGTGTGTGTGTGTGTGTGTGTGTGTGTGTGTGTGTGTGTTAAACACGGAATCTCGTCAATACACTGCATTGCTTTCGAACAGAGCCGGCATTAAGTTAGTATAAAAGTTGATTTTTTGATATTTGTAAATATATAAGAATATCCCAATTGTTATATATACATAGAGGTATTATACATTAAACTTACTTAACTAGAAAATATAGGCTAAATCGATAACAACTGCTCATAGTTCGTACAAGTTATAAATTCGTTCATCAGTGAAAATTCTCCGACGGATTGTTAATTTTTACCTGACATTGGGGTTAAGGTTTGTCGACGGGGGACTTTAGCCTCCTCTGCTCCCACCCCTGATTTCAATTGATAGGGAATGCGAGAGCCTACGGTTTAACTTTGTAATTTGAGAAGACGTGAAAATCCTAACATTTACTGAAGGTGGTGCAGAGGCTGCACTTGTTCCTCAGTAGCTTTAATAACATCAAGAGTGGTCAAACCAGCAATCAAACCCCCTCGGAGTGAAATCCCAATAAATTTCGCCCCGTATGACCGCCCCTCTTTGGAGATTTCGCCTTCCTTTTCTTCTTGACTCTGCTCGCAAGAAGTAATGTGCGTTTTCCGAGTGTTCGTCAATGATCTTTTTTTTAAGCCGACAGTAAACAGCACATTACTTGAGGCTAAGAAAAATGAATTTATTTTCCATACATGTTTTCTATCTTCCACCCGTTGTTAGTTCAGAAGAGCGGCAATTGTTACACTTTTGTCATACAAAGGGCTTTAACACGACGAAGATTAAAGGACTAAAACAATGCAACAAAGGGACGGCAGTATAAAAATATGCGAGAAAACAAAAAACGCGACTGAAGCATACCAAAGTTTTAATATTTTTGTATTTGTTTGTGTGCATTGCTCAAGCAGCAATTGTCAACAAAGCAACACCAGCTCTTTACTTTTACATCTTTATCATAAAAAGGGGAATCAGTGGTCAAAAAAAAGAGGCCTTTGGCTTTAACACGACGAAGATAAGAGGAAAAAATGAATGCAACAAATTGGCGACGACAATATAAAAATATGTGAAGAAAATATGCAGAGCAACAGCTCCTGTGATTACCCGAGTATCATTTACTTACCGAATCCAGTATTGTCAATACTGCGAAATGCAAGCCACCATCAAATTTTCTCCAACTTTGCTAATTGATTTGCTGGTTTTTACTTGTAAATTAGTTTGGCTAACTGGAGTTCGAAACAACTACAATGCTTATAAAATAATCATTTTGGTATGACTATACCCAGAAATATATTTTAAGTTGCCTCATAAATTGTTATTGGGAGGGGGTAAATTCCCCAAAGGGATGGTCCGTGCTCAAGTGTGGGAGCTGGTTACCACAATACCACGACAGCTGGTCGCTAACTGGGGCCGTAAGTTAGGTTCCTGCTTCCACATTTTGAGAACTGTCCGTTAAAAGGAGCTGGACTGTAATCTTACGTAATATAACCACACGAAATGCTTTACTTAATCGGATACTTAAAAGTTAATATTTGAAATCTGCATTCAATACCAGTTATAAGAATTATAGGGCGAAATTTTAAATGTACACAAAGGTCTTCTTTTGAGACCAAACCTGGACTAGTTACTAAAAATGCAACTACAGCACATTCCAACTGAAAATCGAACTGGAGATTCTAATAAATCTAGACTAGGCAGTGCTCTAGTTCACCTCTTCGGCATCACCAACATCATATAAACTGAACTCATTGTTTTTTAAAAAAGTTTATCTTGATGATTTTATGGCATGGCTTAGATGTATCACAAGTGTGGAACATTTGAGTTGCCTATATAATGTAGGCTTCTCCATCCTGCTCGTCAGCACTACACTGATGAGGCCCAGTAGGCCGAAACGGTTCCGTCTGTAGTTAGATATCGCTCCATGGCCTCTTGGTTCATATTGAGCACTCTACAGGATGAGTCATGCCGTTAGCGAATTTGCGCACTCTCACTAGTCTCCAGTTAGAGCACTCTGGCATGGCTTAGATGTACCACAAGTGTGGAACATTTGAGTTGCCTATAAAATGTAGGCTTCTCCATCCTGCTCGTCAGCACTACACTGACGAGGCCCAGTAGGCCGAAACGGTTCCGTTTGTAGTTATATATATATATATATATATATATACAGGGTGTCCCAAAAAAATGTATACACATTTTGAATGATGATAACTCACTATAACAAACTTTCTTTCGAATGCCACGCATTCGTGAGCAATTTGGAGATGAGGAGTTTTATTTCCAGCAAGATGGAGCACCTTCCCACTACCATCGTAATATGAGAGCCTGTCTTACGAAAATCTGCCGAACAGATGGATTGGGTGAAGATATAGCAATGAATTCCCCCCACGTTCACCAGACCTCACGCCTGTGGACTTTTTTATGAGGATACGTCAAAGATAAGGTTTGTAGCACAAAACCTGTAACAATCAACGAGTTGAGAGCAGCAATTGAAAGAGAATGCACCCAAATACCAAATGAAATGATCATAATTCGCAATGTTTGCAATTCCATCTGTCCTCGTTATCAGCAGTGCCTGGACCAGAACGGTCATCAGTTCGAACATCTGCGATAACTCAAAAAATTCTACACTTGTCTTCTTTAACTTGGGTTATAAAACTTAGATATGTCTTGATAAACATTGTATTTATAATCATTCAAAGTGTGTATACATTGATGTTGTGGGATTATACCCACACATACCTCATTGTGAGGGTTTGGAAGCACTTAAAAAAGCAATTAATGATGGTGAGGTGGAGATTCCATCGGAGCACCTCTTGAATTTGGCAAAGATTATTTTGGAAAACAATTATTTTGAATTTGATGGAAGAGTTTTTAGGCAAAAATTGGGAACGGCAATAGGTACAAAGTTCGCCCCGGCTTTTGCGAATATTTTCATGGGGAATTTTGAAAATTCGTTCTTGGAGACTTGTAGTTATAGACCGTGGGTATGGTGGCGATTTTTGGATGATATATTTATGATATGGCTTCATGGCAAGGAGAGGTTGGATGAATTTTTGTTGGCTTTGAATTCATGTCATGAATCTATCAAATTTACGTGGGAGATTGGTAATGGGAAAATATCTTTTTTAGATGTTATGATTGATTTTAATGGTGGAATTTTCAGTACTGATGTGTATCATAAACCGACGGATACACATCAGTACTTGAATTTTAAATCCTGCCATCCTCAGCATGTTAAAAAAGCTATTTCATATGGTCAGGCGCTGAGATTGAAAAGAATTTGCGATTCAGAAGATGTTTTCAAAAGTAGGGAGAAAGAATTAAAAGGTTTTTTGTGGAAAAGGGGTTATGAGAGGGGTTTTGTTGATAAGCAGATCGGTAGAGTGAACGGTCTTGATCGAGAAGTCTTGCTTAAAGGGACGGGAAAGAGAAATTCAGATAGGTCTGATAGATTGGTTTTGACTTTTGACTTTCATCCTGCACTTCAGGTAGTGCATAATATTCTTCGAGAATTGCAAATTTTGGTTGAATCGGTACCTGTACTTAAAAAGCTTTTGCCGATTGCTCCGAGGTTAAGCTTTAGGAGAGCGAAGAATTTGAAGGATATTTTGGTGAGGGCTAAAATGCAGCCTATGGAGGAGGGGTCCAAGGGAATGTTTTGCTGTGGAAAGGCCAGATGTAAAGTTTGTAAATTTGTTGAAACTGGATCGACCTTTATGGGTAATGTTGAGAAGCGGTCTTTTCATATCAATCATTCCTTTGATTGTGACTCTCAAGGAGTGGTATATTTAATAACATGCAAGAGATGTAGCAAACAATATGTGGGGAGCACAATAACACCATTTAGGCTAAGGTTCAATAACCATAAGAGCTCATTGAGACGATATGAAAGGGGACAAAGGGGAATTTGTGGGGAACACCTGTATGCACATTTTTTTGATAATGAGCATATAGGTATGAAAGATTTATCGGTTAAAATAATTGATGTTACCGATGTTAGGGATCCAACAGCAAGGGAAGGTTTTTGGATTGAAAAATTAAAATGTTATACTCCTCTGGGATTGAATGTAATGGAAGTTTGAAATTTATGTAAATTTGAGGAAGAACGATAAGGTATATAAGGACTCTATTCTTTAACTGTGAGCTGCTGAAGAAGGGGCCGGTCCCCGAAACGTAAGTTGTGGATTTTTCTTCTTTTTTAATAAAGTTTTTATGATGTTTATATATATATATATATATATATATATATATTATTTTTTTATATTTTTTTTTTCGTTACTTGCAAATGGTCCCGGCTTGTTCTTAAAAAAGAGCTTTCACATTATAATATGAGCTCGAAATTCCTTAGTTTTAAAAAATAATTCTTAATTTCCTTCGTAATGGTTAGCTGACCCTTGCACAAGCTGATAATTTCATGTCACATGCACGATTATATTCTACTAGGTGCAACGATGATCCGCTCAACAGAAATAAAGTCGAGTTTCTTCTCGAGATTTAATACTTGATAATTATAAGTCCAAGGTTATACAGAGTAGTCAGTACCTCCTTTAGAATCTCGATGTTTTCGTTTGTTTTGCTCTTAAGTGAATTCTCGAGGACAACATTGTTTTTTCGCAGTTCCATAATTTCTCTTTCAATCTCTTGACGATCACTACAGACAAAATAGCACGTCACTAAATAAAGAACAAACGCGCACAATCCTGCATGTACGCAAACTCACTCACTGTTCAAGATTATATATCATAACTTGATATTTTAATCCATTATGTTTGCATATTGGTTGAATCTGAAACTTTACAATTTGTACTTTGCTGACACTGATTTCGCAAGGTAATACCAAAATAAAATATTAAACAACCCACAAATGGATTCATTTATCAAAACGTTTTTTGTACATAAGGAAATTTTTTTTTCGACTTTTTGTCAACTTGCCTAATGATAGGAATCGTTGATGAAATAGCATAAATTACCTTAATCATGTTCAGAAATATTTTCGACGGCAGATAATATAGTGTACAAAATTAACAAATTTCCAACACAGTTAGGTGCATGAAGACTCACTCATGGTTTGACGCTTCTTTGGCTTGGAAAGTTTTGAACGTAGTTGACAAAAGGATGGTTCATGACCCAACGTTTCGACACTCCGGTCTCGTGTCTTCATTAGGGGCGATGGCTCTGAGGATGAGGTCTGTATTTATCCTCACAGAACCACTGAGAGCGTTATGTTTTAATAAGATCGAAATAAGCATCATAAAATAGACCACAGACAACACAAGTTAATGGGTCGGGGGCCATATTGATACACCACGTCTCCAGACGTTTTTGATGGTATCGCAGATTGGTGATAATAATTCTGAAATTTTCCCTCGCAGTTGTATAGTTGGTTTAGTTCATTCTATTTTTTGAGAAAAATGAAAACGCGTTACAAGCTGATGATTTGTCTGCGCAATGGCATTCCTGATCTCAGTCATTGCAAGGTATGGAATAAATCGCTTCTTTTCTCCATTCCTTCGCCATACGATCCTTGGGTTTTGTAAAAATATGCCCTAACGTCAATAAAGGTTTTTTGGGCAACATTTAATGTTGAAACTACCAAATTTCGTTTTAATTGGTTCGTTAATTCCTTAAATATATGCAACAAGCGCAAAACCCATTCTGGAATTTTCATTCTTGGTGTTTGTGCGTGGGGGAGGAACTGGCTTTTAACAGTTTTTCAGGAAATCAACAGGATATTTATTTGCCTTCATAACATCAATCTTATGCGTCTGTTCACTTTCCCTTGAATTGGAACTACATGATATACTTTGGGCTCTCAGAAACGACCTTGAGACGGATTTCTTATGGCAAATGGGAAGTATGTGTCAAGTATCTCACCTTTCGGTGATACCCAAAAGTGAGATACTTGACAATGTGTTTTGGTTTACGATATATATACCTCAGTTTCGTATTTTCCGCGTGGCGGTCAATTTTTTTGACAACCAAATCTAAAAAAGATAAGCCGTCATACATATCTCCCCTTGCATTACTAGTTGCAGTACTTAATCAGAGACCCTGATATGGATAATTGCGATTGCAAACATCTTTTGTACATTCGGATTCATTCAGAGATACTTACTATACGACTTTGTCATAATTTTCCGATCTAAAATCCTTGTTTTGCAGTCTGGATTTTAAATCCTCAACTTGAAGTACCAATTTCTGTATCGTAAACTCATTTTCTGCACGTGCCTGTCTCTCATATTCTGCTTCCTGTCCAAACGTAAAGGCAAAATATAAAAAAACAGTGATTTGATGTGACTAAAAGCAGTGATCCACCCACGACAGGTGAACAAACACCTGTGCAAGAGAGGGCTAAATATGTGGTAGACTGGTAGGATAGTACAATGAGGGACTTAACGCGAAGGATAAACAGCACAGCCCATCAAGAAATGCGAAGTATAGTCAAATTTTATAAAATTGTTTATTATTTTTAACGTTTCGTTGCGCCACGCAACATCATCAGTGAATGAATGGTAAGTGTTTCTAGTTATCATAAGATTACAATGGTTACCGCTGGTGTTACACGGTGTTCATAGGATGTTCGTGAGTAAGAGGAAGTCCGGAGGAAAAACAAAAGAAAGGTGAAGTGAAAAGATATTTATTGAACATATAATTAGAAAGATGTAAGATTAATAGAGAGCATGAAGAAAGGAGCCTGTGTTCGCACCAAGGGTAGATTAAATTTGCAAGTTAAAAGGCTTTCTCTGGTTAGAAGGTCAGAAACTGAGTTAAACGAAGAATATAAAATAACAAAGTTTTCAGGTGGAACGGGGTTTCCGGTTTTGTATTGCCAGTAGGAAAGGGAATGACACTCTTTTTCCCAGGAAAGATAGTGACAGTAATACCTAAGTGGTCTGAGATTCGTGTGTGCAAATGTCGGCACGTTTGGCCGATATACAATAAACTACATCGTTGACACTTAAGCTGATGAAGAACGCGAGATCTCAGACTCTTGGAGATTCTACCCTTAAATGGAAAAAGTTAGCCAATAAAAGACAAGGACGGTAAGTAAAAGAAGGTTAATGTGAGGAAAGGCACGAGAGCAGAGTTAGCAAATCTGTGTGTGTCTGGAGGCTATGTTGTCCAGCACATAGCACGCAGGGATAAATTACTTTCGCTGAGGTAAGAGAAATTTTAGGAGAGGCAGTTATCTAAAAACTTTTTTAGAAATCTATTTTGTAAAAAAGTCTTTTTTAAGGCAATCAAGAGGAGAGCTCTTATATCAATTTCAGCTCTCAACTTGATAGTTTCAAAGAGTCCCAAAAAGTTCTTTGATAACTGCATTCGTCCGTCTTTAAATAAAATCTTTTTACCCTCTCCTAAAATTTCTCCTGTCCCAACGAGAATAATTATCTCTGCCTGTCATATACTGGAAAACACATCCTCCAAATTCGCATCCAGATTAACAAAATTTACTCTCGTGTCTTTCCTCATATTGGCCTCCGTTTTGTTCACCGTCCTCGTCTTCGACTGGTTAACTTTTTTCCATTTAAGGACAGGATCCCCAAGAGCCTGAGATCTCATGTTCTTCAACAATTCAAGTGCCAAGGGTGTAGTTCGTTGTATATCGGCAAACAGGCACGTAGCTATTTTGTCTTCTTCATTAAGGAAAGCCTTTTAATTTGCGAAGTTAATCCACCCCTTAATGCAAGTACAGGATCCTTTCCTCTTACTCTTTTTTAGTCTTACATCTCTCCACTTTTTTCTTATCATGATCTCTTACACATAACCTATAAATATCTTGTCACTCCATCTTTCTTTTGTTTTTCCTCCCAACTTCTTCTCACGCGCCAAAATCCATTGAATATCATGTGACACCGAAGGTAACAGCTGTTGCCTTATCATAATTGTAAACACCTATCATTCTCTAATCATGTAGCGCGATGCAACAAAACATTAGAAATAATAACCACTTCTACTTCGCATTTTTTTGATGGCCTTTGCTGTTCATCCTTCGTTTAAAGTTCCCACTAGGTACTTCAGTTGCTGAAGGACTTTATATATTGCTCACATACAGTACGATATTACGTACCATTGCATACAAGATGATGCTTTGCGTTGAAATATGTCACATCACAGTACGAGTGGTTAAGAAATGACATTAACCGGAAATTTGACGCCAAAGTACAACATATTACCTGTTACATTGTAAGACATAATTTATGTCTTAAGACGCTAAATTTAATTTCATTCTGAAATGTTACAGTTACATGACGTATTATTTCACCAAGTTAAAAGACGCTACATCATGTTGCACGAGTAAGATGTTGTATTACTGTTGAAATACATTACGTTGCAAGACACTGTGTTAATGGTGAAAGAGGCAGCATGGTGATACATTACCAAGTAGATCCAGGAGGAAGCACTTGGGGTCTGGACCTTATTTTGTTTCATAATTTTCTTTACAATTTATGAGACGTTGTTTGAATATTTATACCAACATGCCTCCCATAGAGAAAAATGTATCTGGTTGATTAGGTTGGGTCCAATTTGAAATTTTTTTGTACAATATATTATCTTCACTCAAAAAGATGTAAAAATATCACTACAAGATGCAAAAATAATTTAGTAACCTTTCAGCTACTTTGAGCCAGAGTAACCAAGCTTTAGGGCCAGGGTGCAAGTCCAGCATTGAAATGCAACAAAGTTCTCTTCATCAAATATTAAATAAATATAAAATATAGAACACAAGTCAAGTCAGTTGATACAAAAAGATTCACACAAATGGCATGATGCTTATAATTTCAGATAGAGGTTTGCCTAGTCTTCCTAGTCTGCACTCAAAACATCAATTCTCAGTTATGTCAGTTTGACATTGTCACCTATAACATGTCTGCTTTAAGTGTTTCCCAAAACCATCTTTAGGTCATAGTGGATAGAAGCACTTGTGGGAACAGGTTTCTGGAGTATTCCACATATAAGGATATTTTATGGAGGTATGAGTAAGGGTCATAACTTCGGCCACTTGTAGCCTCTTTGAAAGAACTGTGATGAATCTTAAATGAAGTTGGTTTCCTTACAAAAATTAATCACCATTTATTATTGTCATTTAGTCCCTTCATGATTCCAGAAGGGGTAATACAAATAGAGAAAGGAGAAAACTTTCCCAGGTCCAAGGCTGAAAGTAAAGGTAAAAAACATAAATGCCATGTTAAAGGCACATTCAGTCACACATGATAGGATATGTGATCAACACTGTGATTATAAGCACAATTACTGTTAATAACAAAATGCATTATGCATTACATGAATTACTCCACTAGAGGAAGAAAAAAAATAAAAATTGCTTTGGGAGAACTCCAAGGACTTCTAAAATTTAGTCCTTCTCTAAAAGCTCTGCAGCTCTAAATATAGAAAATCTAGTCTATTGTTTACATACAAGACCTTGCACTAAATCAAAGGATTTGGAGTCCTCTTTTCAAAAACATGGGTCCAATTTTGTACAGTGGCAAGACATTAAGTAATATATAGAAAAAAAAGGACTGTCACATTAATTTTGATATCAAAACACCAGAACCGGTAATTTTGATAAAACAATTCAACAGTCAAGCTATTAAACAACTTTGAAGTGTTTTGATATCACATCAAACACTCCTTTCATATGATATGGAAGAAGTGTGATTGATCACACAATGTCTTCAATTCATGTTCTGCCACTTTAGTAAATTGTTATTTTTAGGAAGCAAAAAATCTGTTATATAAATTTTATACCTTTTGACAAACTGCTATTTCCTCATCTTTACTGGCTAACTCCTGTGTCAAAACATTGACTCTTTCCTCCAGACTCTCACATTGAATCTTCAGTGACTGGGTTGCTTCAAAGAAATTCACCTGGCAGTTTAATCATATTTATGCAATTATATTAATTTTTGAAACATTTATTTGTGAAAAAAGAGAAACTCGTGTGAAGAAAATAAACAGCACCCAATAACATGCATGTGGTCTGTTACTGTAGTTACAGTTATCTGAATTTACAATGCCTAACTAACGAACCAAGGTGAGTTAAAAAAACCTTGACCAGCCGACAACTTCAAAAAATATAAGAGAAAGCAAATTCCAAAAACCAAGGCCATCTTTCAACTTAAGATTTAAGTTAACAAAAGATGAAAACTGTGAAATGGTGATATTTTGACTTTATTGCAAAATCATCTTCAGACCAAGTGAACTAACATAAGAGAACCTAAGGTTTATATATACATGAGAAAAGTGATGTAATCACTTTTCTCATGTATATATAAACCTTAGGTTCTCTTATGTTAGTTCACTTGGTCTGAAGATGATTTTGCAATAAAATCAAATATCATCATTTCACAGTTTTCATCTTTTGTTAACTTAAATCCTAAGTTGAAAGATGGTCTTGGTTTTCGGAATTTGCTTTCTCTTATAAGGAGAGTTAATTTCTCCAGGTTAAAATTTTTTATGGCACAGGCCTTATATAAGGTACATGTCCAGCTTCCAACAATTACCACTGGTCAGGATAACAAACATCCACAGAAGGTTTGCTAAGTATCTCAGGAAGGAAGAGTTGTACAGAGACGTGATAAATAAATCTCAGAAACAGTGGATATTTTGCTAGGTAAAATATGCACTATGAGGAGAACATATACATTTCAGCAGGTAATCTGTCATTTCTCTTAAATTAACTACTGCAGCCAAAACTATGGTTCTAATATAAAGACTAGGAGTGCTATTGAAATATTCAGAGTTCAACAGTACATGCACTTCAACATTTGCTGCTGACAAATGAGAAACCATCTTCAAGTAAACAGAGCCCAAGTCTATGTCACTCAATGACCAATGAGTGTAGTCAGCTGGTCAGATGGAATACCCCAATTGCCCATGGCTTAGAGATTGGATATACTTTTGCAAAAACAGAATAACATAGCAAACAAATCAGAAATTTTGCTGGCGTGAGGTGATCCATTACGGCGAGTAAATGTGGTATTAAAAAAAACAAAAAAAGAAAAAAAAGGAAGAGCCGCTAGTGAACAAGTCTGCTGCTTAAATTACTCACATTCTACCAACTTACTGTAACATAATCTTTTAAGGACAACTGATTTACTCCTCTAGATTTCAGATCCACATATTGTTCTTCGGTAAGGCGATCATCAAACAAATGTGATTTCAAATCTCCCGCTTTTTCCTGAAGCCGTACATTTTCCGCTTCTAAATTTTGCTGTCGTTTAACAATTCCCGAAAGCTCTTCTTTTAACCGCTGTTGATGGGTCTTAGCTTCGTCTTCTTTTAGCTTCAATTGTGATTCAAGTCTAGCCTTCAGCATGTGTTTTGAGTAAGTTACGTCAGCTAATTTCTCTTCCAGTTCGTCAATCTTGTTCAAATGTTCAGCCTTGTACGTCTCCAGTAGCATACTTTTCTGACTGAGCTCTATTTTAAGACGATCTAGATCATGTAAAAGTTGTTTCTTCTCAATAATATGAGCAGTGATTTTACTGTCATCACTGTCTCCGTCTGTTGTAGAAAGCGCCGAAGTTGTTAGCGAAGTTGTCGTTCTTCCAAATTCGTCAGGCGGAAGAGATGATTCGCTCAAACTGTAGTTGACGCTGGTTGTAGTGGACAAATCTTTTGCAACTGAATGCTCGGACATAGCAACAGTTACTTACGAGTATACGTAGGTCTGTGTTATTTTGAGTTTGCTGTTTTCGTCCTCGTCTTCCTTTTCTCGGCTGTCTCCGCTTGCAGCGACCATCCGGGTACGAAGGAACGAAATAATAAATTAACACAGTTTAAGAAATCACTCATGATTAATTGATGATTATCTTTAACTATGACAGAATAATTACTCCTAATGCCAGAATAATAATAAGTGAAAGAACTAATAACTTTCTGCTGTTTCTAATCATATTTTTTCAAAATCTGAGTGAAGGAGTGAAGTTTCTATTCGAGTAATATTATTACAGTTGAAGCTGTTAAGAGTAAAAATAAAGTTAGACTTGAGATAATTTGTAACTCCCTCCAACCTCCCCCCCAAACTTTGTCTTAGGTAAAACTGAGTTTGTAAAACTTATTTTAATTTATCACTCCCAAAAATAAGTTTCAAAGTGATAATATGTAACAACCTTTACTACAATCAATACACTCTAATATGGAATTTCAAAACAAGGTGTCAAAAATGAGATGAAGTACATTTCTATATACATCACTTTTGTAGGGTAGCTGATATTTTAAATAGACTACTTTAATTGCTAACAGATAAAAGCCAGGTTGAAATGCCAAATGACAAACATGTCATCATTCATCTCAAATCTCTTGAATGATACTTAAACATGTGTATTTCCATAGCTTGTCAAATTCCTGGATTGTGGACTGATGATCTGGAAAATGAAACTGATTCCCATCACTCCCATGAAACCAAATTAGACAGAAAACTGACTAAATATCATGAAAGACATGGACCAATTGCATAAATACAGCAAAGACAATGCATCATTATTACACAATTAGCCTCAAAGTCATCCCTTTCAGTTCTTTTCAGTTCTTGATGTTTTACATTGGGCCAGGGCTAATTCTTAAAAAAATGGCAATGGGGGGAAAATTCTGCTGACCTCCAGCACAAATTTTGTAAAGCTAAATAAAGAAATATATCAAATAGTATTTCCTTAGTTTAATTTTATTAATAAAGATATGAAAGGATATAACTTTCCAATAACATTAGTTAAACAAGGTAACAAGTTGGTTTTTAGCTCTAGGTCTAAAACTATTCATTGTGAGGCTTAGCCCTCTCATCAGAACTACAGAAGAGGGGCTTTGGCCCCCGAGCCCTTCCTACTATGATCCCTTGTTGTTTTGAATACAATTGAATTTGAAAGAACAAAGTTGTGACAATATTAGCATAGCATGACCTTAGGTCATAAAACCAGACTTGTTGACATATCCAACTCAATAGATGTAATTTGAGACATTAGTAATATCATACACAGTTGCTAGGTTTGAAAGAAAGGAACACCAAACAAATCACGAAACCACACAATTCATGTCTTTTCTTCAATCTTATCATTACAAAAGTACAGGTTGTCCATGTAGAATGGTGCTCTCTGGTATTTATACACTTGTTAGCCTGGCTTGGGGGGATTTATAGAATTTGTACAATTCTGTCTATTTTACTGATAATAAATTTTAAAAAATCTTTCAATTGCACCTTTCAATCATTACCATAAAACTGCTTAACCACTGTTATAATTATAGTTATTCTAGTAATGCAGTTAGTAATTTAGCTACTTTACTTTGATATTTAACACAAGTTTAATTATCATGTCCAGAAGGTAATCAAGCACATTGGCTTACCCAAAGTGGAAAAGCTGGGAAAAGGTTGCAAACTGACATTCAGGAGTTGAAACATGAATTGAGGGTTCCTAGGTGCCTAATGCACCATTTTTAAATATGTCACTATCACAATTAGGTGACAAAAAAGAATAGGGTATCTTCCCTGTCTGCTTAGCAATTTTCATCCCATATGAACACTTAATTTTTGTTTTTAAAATTTTACTCCTGGAGTATTTTAACCAGCAAATAACAAAATTCATTTTTCTGGTTTGCAAAACACAGAATTGTTTCATGTTTACTACATCTTTGGCAATGAAAATATCTGCCCATGGACATTGAAAATTGGGTATATCAACCATTTCCAGTCAGTACCCAACTTTTTAATTTTACTATGGCAAATGCCAGACAATTTTTCACATCAAGGGGAGACATCTCAGACAGGAAAAGGCTAAGAAACTAGTTCCACAGCTGGAACTGTAGGAATAATTGTGGGTATATATTATATGTATAGTGGAGTAGCCCTGATGCTGATGTAAAGTGAAATTGTAAACATGGAATATTTCAACCAAGCACAGCTCTTCACATGACATGAGGTTTGTTTTAGGACATCAATTTTCAAAACTTATATCTAATTGTGGAGTGCCATCAACTACACACTGTCTCCAAGGCTATTCTCATATCCCTACTTTTTACATGCTAGCATTTTTTATCCTGTAATCACCAGTGGCATCGCTAGGGTTAATTTACTGAGGGGGCCAAAATTGTGGCATATCCTGAGGTTTTAGAGATTTTTAATGATGAAACTTATACAAAAGTCATTGATCAAAGGAGCAATTTACAAAATTTATGGTATGAAATGGGGGGCCAGGTCCCCCAAATTTACATCTGGGGGGCATGGGCCCCTGGGGTCCCCCTTGCAATGCCTATGGTAATCACACTTGGTATTACCATTGGTTTTGACATGACCTGCTGTGCAGGCCATGATTTGCTTGTCTTCTAAGTTATTTTATACCTGTAGACTTGGATCTTGTTTTGCCAACATAACAATATTATGGAACTGCTAAGTTGTTGTATCAGCTAAAATTCTTTTCTTTTTGAGACAGTTTAATAGTGCTCACCAATTTCTCAGATATTACAAAAAACTTCAAGTCTTAGATTATTTATGAATGCATTTGTTGACCCTACATCTTTAGTTTATAATTTTGTTTTGTTTACTAAGCCTTATTAGCTACAACAAATGTTTGACTTTTGTAGCAATAATCTACATATTCATGTTGACTTAAGTGTTCACCAACTGTTTGAGTACTTTAATTACCTGAATATTAATTTACTTTAATGATGTTTTAAATAATTTTCCTGCTCTCCATAATGCTGTTGTATGAAATTTCTGTAAATGAACAATTCTTGAACTCTAACACCTCTGGGTTGGTTTTGTAGAGAAAATCCTCATTCAACTGCTGCTGAAAGCAGGTATATTCTACCAGTATTGGCCACTTCTTTCCACGCTGAAGTTCCCAAGATCTTCCAGTCCATCTCAAATACAACAATTTATTTCAATAGTATAACTTAAATCCATTACCAGTAAATGGTTTATTGTCCATTTGCAAGACCAAACAATCTTGTCAACAGAACTCGCAAGTGCAGCCCTGTTCACCACAAAATAATTCTATAGACATCTAACCAGTGAAAAGCATTGGCATTACGTGCCAACATTCACTCAACAGTAGAACTATTTCATTGCTGAGAGGCTTGTCTTTACATCTGTGAACCAGGTTATAAACGCGTCCTGGATGGCATGAATATGAATTACTGTAAAAGCTACATTTTTGATACTTGCCAGATTTACCTCAGAGCACTAACATAAAATGAAGTCTTTTTTAAAGCTCTAGAATCAAGGAAAGTACTTGTCACCTATCACCTTAAATAATTCTAGAATAATCCCTGCGACAAAAGTTCCATACATGATCTGTTAGACCTAACACGGATTGGTGACTTAAAAAAAAAAAAGCCTATCCCTCGTTTAAACTGATTATTAAAGGTGTTTCACCCAAACGAAACTGTACTGTAGTGCATTTCAGTTATGAAGATTTGAAGATATACACCTACCAACTGATGGAAATTCTCCTTGAACTATTCTTACCATTACCAAAATTCGCCTCAAACACCCGAAAGTCTGAAACGTCAATAAAATGCCAGATTCATATATTTAAGGGTTTTTTTTTTTTTTTTAATTTTTTTAGGACTTAGGTAATGCATGCCTTGATGTTTGCATGAACACGGCATAATTTATGTCTGGAACTGTGGTTCGCTCGAACAATCCTATCACTACAAGAGTGAATTGTTGCGCGACGTTCCGCGGGGTGGGTGCATCGTTGGTGCACTTGAACTGTTCTTGTAAGAACTTGTTCCATAGTTGATAAAATCTCAGACACCAAGACTCTTGTTTACGTATTTACCTTTTACTCATTTCCTGTTGGATTTAAATTTCACGCACCATTTACTTAGATTGGTTAATGGACAGTTTGGTTATCAGAGGCTTTCCGTTGCAAGAAACCCAGGGTAGAACTGTCACATTTTCTCTCGATGTAAAAAAAATGTACAGATGAAACTGAAGGTAAACACAAGGATAGCTGTTGTAGATAACGAAATAAAATGCCTACGGCACTGAAACTTAAAAACAGTAATATAGGATTTTAGCAAATTGTTTCACCACCGTCGCTTTTCCTGTTTTTCATGGACTACTTTCAACTTATAAGGTCAATTATACGGTGCCAAGCATGCTGTGTCAAGAACTGTCGACAGTTTAATTTTCACTTCCTGAAACCAGAACGAATCCAGCACACATGTCCCCTCGACGAGAAGCAGCACAGCAAATTCACTCGTAATATGTGACGACACAGTTCAAAAATCTTTCGAAGAATTTATTTTAACAGAAGGTTAGCATACAAAATATTAGTGGTCAACGATTTCAAAGGAACATTGCTCAAACCATAGCTCAAACGAATCGAGACACTCCTAATTACAACCAAAACAAACAACTTTTCATTGCATTCTTTGGAAGAATGACATGAGTGTTCCAACATTGCTTATAAATGAAATATATAATCAAACAGAATGTTATTATTCAACTATCGTGAACATTTACGATGCGCCACCCTTATATTCTTATAATTCTATCCAGACTTTTCTTGTTCAATTGCTAAACAAAAAGGAAAATATGAGTTACACGCTGATATGCCAGACATCCACTCGTCAAAAGGAAGATTAACTCCTAAATTAGTAAATAGATTAAAAGATATGCGAGAGTTCAGAGGAAATTTGTTGTCAAAGAAATTGACAAACAAGACACAGCCACCGGGATGAAACCACGCCGCCCAGTCTGCAAATACCGCACTGCAACTTTCGCCCTTGGTTAGAAGGGATAAACTTTATTCTATTCGCTACTGGATCTTCAACTCTAGCAGAGTTTACATAATTAGATAAACGAAATAACATATAGAGTCAAGGTAAAACTACTTTTATTATATTAGTATAATAATTGGTTTTGTATGTCACACCCAGTCTTCAGGAATATAAGTATATCACGCACGATTGTAAAATGCTCAAGAAACAAAACCCCATCGACTTACTAGAACAAAACTAGCTGTCACATTCGAGAAAAAAAATACCTTAAAAATATCTAAACTAAGACTTGAATCTAATTCACTTACTTTCCTTAGTTGGTAAAGGATTCTTTTCCTTGGTTTCCGTCTTCTTCAGCTTGGACTTGTCAAAAGAAGTAACTTCAGACACATCTGGTTTATCACACATTATTTGAACTACTAATAAAAGAGAACATTGAACGCTTGAGTCAACTGGAAAGCCCATTGTAAAAGGACATTTTGTTACAACTAGTCACCTTTCTTACAGTCCAAGATCCCCTACCAAGTCTCGCCAACCAAGGAAATGACACAATTTGATTAGAGACTTGTTTATATAAGCAATCAAATTAATTATCATGCAAGACCACATGATCCAAAATTATCCCAAACGGAAATCCAGATTTCAATATAACTTTTTTAAAAATCTTTCTAAATAAGTATAAAAATTTTGATGTGAGTTTGATCTCACAATATTACAAATACAAAGTTGTATTGGCATTAATTTCTTGTTAATTTCAAGCCTTTTGTTCAGATATACGTCTGACTATTCATGTCTGTTGTCCCGGGACCGGATTTCCATCGCTGATCTTTAGCTGCATTTGGTACAACTTGGATTAGAATTTCTTTCCGCTAACGTTCTGTCAAATAAGTTTCTATAGGTACGAAAAGGTAAATAACATGAAGTTGGATAGGGAAAGGCAATATCTGAAGCTGAGAGAGATGGAAATTAACGCACTCTATCTGTTTCAATACAACAAATAATTTATGCATTATGCTACGTGGCCTCGTCAGCTGCAAGAATTCACTTCATGTTTGACGGGTGTTATGTTAGTTTATGCCTGTTTTGTGATTTTTGCAGCTTTAACGTTGCCGCACAGTGTTATCGATCGTCTTTTCAAAATAACAAAGTTAGATTCATGATAGTTATTCTAGAGCGTAGCAACAAAAGAGCCAAGATACAATACCTAGGCATGTGATTGATTTTTCTATTCTCCTAATATCTCTGTGCGCATACACGTGGGAATTAAATTTCCCTGCACTTAGTGAATCTGACTTTGATGTAATAAGAATTCAAAGTTTGATCAAAAATAGTCCACGTTTCCTATAGAATAGAAAAGAAATCTTCTTCGTTCCACCAATGAGAAACTGCGAAAGATATTTGGTAGTAATATAATAGCTTCTGCTTACTGTGAGTTAGAAAAAGTTGTTTTATTTCCGAGGTTGATAAAATTAGAGCTGCGGTGAAGATGAATCTTCCCTTTCAAGAGGGAATGGTTGCGTGCGCATGACGTGAGCCATTTACATGTGGTTATTATGCACGCCATTAGACTTCGTTACGACGTCAACCAAAAGATGTTTGTACCGAGATGTTTTATTCACAGTTAAAGTTTTGACTATTTTTTTGAGCGATACCAACAATGGTTATGGGGTCAGCGATTATGGACGAGGCTGGTTAGTTCGTTAATCCTATACGAGTTTCAAGTGGTCGGACTGGTCACTAATAATTTTTTTCTATCGTTTGTTATGGTTTTTATTTATAGCTACCTTGGCCGAAATGGCCCACCGTGAATATCAGACGGGAAACTATAATCGCGCAGAGCAGCTGTGCATGCAGTTGTGGCGAAGAGATCCATCTAACACTGGCGTCTTGCTTCTTTTATCGTCAATTCATTTTCAGTGTAGAAGAATGGATAAGTATGTTTTCACCCTTCGTTCTTTATTTCTTGTCAATTTCTTGCGTCGTTTTGCGGGGTTTGCATATGTCGTGTACGTTTACCGAATAGGATATTTCATCTCATATTTTGATTTACTTTGACTCAACTTTGTATTTGTAGATCAGCACATTTCAGTACTTTAGCTATCAAACAAAATCCTGTGTTGGCTGAAGCGTACTCAAATCTTGGGAATGTATTCAAAGAAAGAGGGCAGTTGAAAGAGGCATTGGACAACTACAGGCATGCCGTTAAACTGAAACCTGATTTCATTGATGGCTACATTAATTTAGCTGCTGCACTTGTTGCGGCCGGCGACTTAGAAGGAGCTGTTCAAGCTTATGCCACAGCACTGCAGTACAACCCGGTAAGACCAGAATCCCCGGGGTTTTTCTTAAATTATCGTTTAATAGTGAAAATACCACTTGTTCCACGATCGGGAATGAAATCAAAACCTCACAAATCGTTCGCGAATTTGCGTATTCCGGGTAGCTATGTCATACTACCTCATATTAAAAATGCTGGTTGACTTTTTTAGGCCACGCAAAGCTTGGTTTTGTTGTCTACAAAAATAAATTCCGAAAGAATACAAAATATTTATAGCCACTGAATTTAATGAGGCAAAATAAAGCTTCAAAATTATTTTAAAAATTGTAATGGTTAGAGTGACTAATTTTATCCACTGGAAGATTTTAAATTCATGATTATAATGTAATATTAAGATAGATGAATGATCTTCAAGCTCTGTACTTAAGAAAAACAGAGGTTTCGATAAGTTTCATTCATGCGTTTCGTTTCTAAGTTATTCCAGTTAAATTGATACATACCAAACTACTTCATTTCAGGATCTGTTTTGTGTCCGCAGTGACTTGGGAAACTTACTTAAAGCTCTTGGAAGACTTGAAGAAGCGAAGGTAATTTGGTAGCGAGAAATCACGGTATTGTCCTTAGAATGTGTAAGTTAATGGAGGTATTCACAAGTTCTTAGTTAAACTGTTTCGCCAAAAATATATGTTGTGTAACAATTTTTCTGAAAAATCAAGACCAAATCGCAGGATACCAGGTGAACCAGACTGGCAGTGCTTTGATTTGGTGTTTTAACCGTGCTGTGTGAAAATCTTGGCAAGCGCATAGTAATATTTATGGCATTCATGGTTGTTTACCATAACTTTATGTTACAGAAAGTCTGGTGTTTCTGTTAAAGCAACTATTTTAAAAATTTAATAATAGTACAAATTGGCTAATCTTACAGCATTTCTTGCATACTTGTAATTAATTTCTGGAGACTTGCAGTTGCTTAGCAGAGTCACTAGATCATGTTTTTCAGTGGTTTAGAATTGACTCAAATGTTCAAACATTTGCCAGTTCGTTGTGTTTTGTTATTGTATTTTAAGTGCTTTGTACTGTAGTTTTGTTTCTTTGTCAGTTTTTCAGAGTCCTTCAAACATTGCCATTGAATCAAAGCAGTAGTGTAAAATCAGAGTTCATCTGGTTTTTTGTTATGAATTAATGAAGTCAAAATTTTTAGAATAGAATTGGAGGAAGTTTTTTTCTGATTTTATGCTGAAATGTAAAATGGCTCACTGTTTCTTCACGTTCTTGAAAAACATCACTGATTTACAAATATCTTCCTTTTCCACATTTCTTTCTACAAGCAGTTGTTAGTGGCTTGGTGAGTGTTATTGCAGCGCCTTGGATGATTCAGAGAAGATATCAATGATAGAGCTGACGGACCTGGCTGAGAAAGACCAACTTGGCTTTTTGACTTCTTTCTGCTCCCTTTTCCTTTCGCTCACCTTGTTTTGGTTTTCTTTTTTCTTTAAAAAAAAACAAAACAAAACAAAAAAAAAACTTGCCTTGAAATGACAACAGGTATTGTTGACCAAGAATGGTTTACAAAACAAAAAAGTTATTTGCAGTTAACTTTGAATTACAACAACAGTATTGTTTGTTTCACTTCAAGACAGGTATTATTTCAAATGCTTCTTGTTCCTTAGTGGGATTGTCTGCAAAATATAAGACCAAACTGATTTTTGAAGAAAGTCATTGATGCCTGAAAAGATGTCAAGGGTTGAAAGACTTTTCAAAAATATTTTTTTATGCTAAATTAATTTTCTAACTGTCATATTTATAAAATTTTTTATTTAAAAGACACCTGCCAAAGTACCAAGAAGCATGGATTTAAAACAGTTCTTGAATTTAAGTGTGAGTTTAGTTAAGTTAATCTGCAGGAACCTTGCTTCAGCAGGTGAAACTGCTTTATTATATTGTTTCAAGATATGTTTGGGATTTTGTGATGCAGACCAACTGGCCATTTCACACTTCAATTCATGAAATTGTTACATAAGTTTGAATGAAATGAAAACCATGATGTTCTTTCTGCTCTCTTCTACTTGCTGCACCTTTTGCTTATCTGCTTTGCTTTGCTATTTTTGTTTTGCTTGCTGCTGCTTCCCATTCTTGCTATATTACCCCTTGGTTGCCTAAATAGGCATGCTACTTGAAAGCCATTGAAACACAACCAAACTTTGCAGTGGCCTGGAGCAACTTAGGATGTGTTTTTAATGCTCAAGGAGAAATTTGGCTGGCAATCCATCATTTTGAAAAGGTATTTAGTAACCATCAATTGAGTAAAAATATATATTTTACTGATATAAATCTGTTTTTTTCCATGATGTCCTAGAGTAGTTATGATTATTCAAAATTAATACTGTACTGAATCCAAGACTTCAACTTTCTACATTAAAAAGTCTATTTGTTCTATAATTTTTGTACTTTCAAATGTAACACAGAGTTATTGAATACAGGAGTTGTTTTGTTAAACATGTAGCTCTTATTTTTCCTGTTTGAAATATCAGTAAGTTTTTAACTATTCTTAGGCAGTTCAACTTGATCCCAGTTTCCTTGATTCCTACATCAATCTTGGTAATGTCCTGAAAGAGGCAAGGATATTTGACAGGTATACATATGCTCCTGTACAAAGTAGGGACGTTGTTTTGCAATTGTAGTCTTTGTCATTTAATATGTGTTTTCTGTTAATATTGTGTTAATTATAGTATGCATCATACTATTAGAATACACACATAGTTACTGTTATAAATTTGGACAAAATGGTCATCAGGAACATTTTTTAAGTTTGTGGAATGTCAAATTCACAGATAACTACTGACTATTAGGCAATCCTGTAACTCTGTTACAAGTGGCTGGCTACAAGTAATTGTTACTCTTTTGAGTAAGTGTATTGGTAACTAATGACTTGTCTGGAAAAGGTAACTGGAACTAGTTACTGTACCAAATCTCTGGAAAAGTAACTGTAACTCATTACATCAGCCACTGGGTTGCTGTTACTTTTTGCATTCTACATCCACTCCCATTCTCCAGAATTAGTGTTCAGCTAGAAGAACAAATCCAAAATCCTTGGCTCCATGTTTCATTTTTGCAGCCACCGCATTCCTAGCAAGCATCATTGTTAAATGAGTTTTAGCTAGAGGACTTGACTGCTCACAAAGCTGTTTGAATTGTTCAAAAGTACTGTTATTTTTCCCAAGAAAGACAACAGCATTTACACCATGTCTTGAACATTCTTTGAGGATGCTTGTTAAGAAGGTCATGATGGGAGTATCAGGAATATGAGCACACAAACAGGGGTACCAACACAGTGTTACTTCCTAGCACATTGTATACACATGCTTTTTGCTGGCCCACGCACTTAATGGAAACTTGAAATAACCACATTAGACATGTAATTGACTTTACTATATTAACCCTGTCTGAGCTGGGGGAGGGCAAATCCCCACCACACTTGTTTTTTTTATTGATATCTTGTCACTGAACAAAGTGACAAAAATTAGTGACTTTTCCTAAATTCTATGGCCAATATTTTGATGTATGGTTTTAGACCATACTTACAGTACACAGTTGTTGCTGTGATAGACACAAGTTGAAGGGTCACTTTTTTACTTTCTAAAGGAAGTTAAATAATTGCAATTTTTTCAACAAGATCTTAGAGATAATTTGAATAGAATACTAGTTCAAAATGAAAATATCTGCCATTGCAAAAAAACAAGGGGTTTTTTTAGATCCAAAAACTGTCATATTAATTTTGTTTGAGAGTTTAGTATGTCATCTTCTTGCATTTATGATGTCATCATAATGCCTAGTTCTTTGCTATAACATGTATATCAGGAAGATCGAGAAAACTTGCAAATAGCAAAAAACTTTATATTGTGAAATAAAAATATTTATCAACTAAAACTAAGAACTTGGTATGACATTGTAATGTTGCATAAAAACAAAACAAGAAGATACCATGCCCTTGCCCCTTTCAGGTCCTTTTTGAAAATCATATACTTTGAAAAAGTTTCCTGATTAAATATTACTATTATTATTAATGGGTTAACTTGTTTCACTGCTACTGAAACCCAGGATAGTGTGTGGGAAAGAATAGTGTCTAACAGAGCCTGGGAAACAAAATATCAGTGACTGATAAATGTCTAGTGCTTACTTCTTTTGACTTCAGTAACATAAGTGACTTTGTAACTACTTATGAATTTAAGAAAGTAACTTCTTAAGCATAACTTGTTACTGGTAGCTAGTTAGAATTACCTGAATGTAACTGTTTTTGTTACTTGTTACAAAAATAGGTAGCTATTAATAGGTAATAATCTTGGCTATTGATTTTCCGGGCAGAAAGCATAATTGTAATATAAAGATCAGAGCCCACCTCAGAATTCTTAAGTGTATTGTGCCATAGTGAAAGAGGCAAGTCGAAAAGTTTTAAAACATGTTTACTGATGTTTCGTTTTGGCATGCAACATCTTCAGAGTGTAGGTTTACAGGGACTAGAAAAAACTATATGTGAATCTATAATTACATCTAGGAACTATATATATATTCATATAGAACTATATATATATTCATATATATAGTTTTTTCTCATCCCTGTAAACCTACACTCTGAAAATGTTGCATGCCGCAACAAAACGTCAGTAAACACATTTTAAAACTTTTTGACTTGCCTCTTTCATTAATGGGTAGTTGCAAAATGTGGGATTTTTTGTCACAACATTCACCTAATTTTGAAAAGTTACATATAAGGTGGTGGGCCTTCTGAGTTGGTATATGGTTGTTAGCAAGTAGCTAAATAAAAGGTGTATTGAAACAGGTATGCATCATATTCCTGTAAATTTCAATTATTGTCAAAACTCTGTCAATCAGCATTACATTAGATTACATTAAATTCAGGTTGTAAATGTATCCTCCAGCATCTTTTCATAAAAAATTTGTTTTGCATCCTTTAGCACCATACCTTTAAATATGGTTCTTTAGCAAGGTATTTAAATTAACTGATGTTGTGCAGTTCATGCAAGGCCATGCCAATGGGTTTGCAGCAATTCATTGTGTTTTTGGTGTAAACTCCACACATACAGAATGTTCTGTTTTCTTAACCTTTTAACTGTATTCATTGAAAATCTTTATTACTTCCATGATACAGTCATGTTCCTGTCTTTCCATGGTTTTTCATTGAGCCATGTTGGATTGCCCACCATACAAAGCCCTAAAACCTATGAATTTGTACCCAATTTCATGAACTGTGGTACCTTTTGAATTTTCCAATCTAGCTACTGCACATGTGTGTTGCCCATTATGGCACCATCACTCATAAGTAATTTAAGATTTCTTATAGTTAACACCCTTCTAAAACATTGTTCATTCATTTGGTCTGTGGGAGTTGAGTTTTAAATTCATCATTCTATGAGTCTCCATATTTAAGTGATTAAAGTGATGAGTAGTTTGAAAACAGATTTGTCAGTTTCCAAAACTCTTGTGTTTTCTAATTTGTTGAAAGATACTTTTTTAATACTTTCTTCTAAAGTGTCTGGATTGATGATGAAAATACTTTACTTTGTTTGCTCCAAGGTTCTTGACAGGAGAGGATATAAAAGAGAGATTGACTTCTAGTTGAGGAGTTCTTCTTTCACCAACCAGTAAATAGTAGCAGAGGTTTTTCTCCTGTGTACTTTCATACATTCCACACTTTTCATTTAACTGAGACAAGCTGTAGCAATTCAAGTTTTACAGCATTTTAGTGTTAGGTAATATCTTGGACTGCTGCATAATGTAGTTGCACAGATGTTACGTTCCACAAATCTGACTTACTTCAATCACTTTAGGTTGTGTTTGTGCCAAGTGCCTTTGGTTTCTTCATAAAGTAGCCACCATATTACCATGGCACAGACATCGAGTCAAATCTAGCTGTGCTTGAATCTGGCCTTCCCAGATATAAGTATGTTCACCTATGAGACTAAACAATCTCATGTCTTACACACAAACTAATCACACTAGGTTTTGCTAACATCAAAAACAGCTAAACTGTGACTTCAATTTTACCTGTGGGTATCTGTGATGGCAGGTGTTGTATGCTCTGTTCCACATTGTTCATACAAAGAGTGACTCACAACAGATGAAGATGAATTTAAACAATTTTTTTGTTTTTAATTTGAGTTTAATATGTTTTCAATGTGCTAATTACATTAGTAAGATAAAATGTTTAGGTATTTAGAATATGAGAATATTGAGAAATTTAATTGTATATGTAAGGAAAAGAAAAAGAAGAAACTGAAGGCACATTGAGGCCAATAGCAACAGTGCTGGATAAAGCTGTATACATCTTGTTTTCAATGCTCAGTCTCAGTTCTGGTTGTGAGCTGCTGATCAAGCTTCTTTTCAAGATTTCTTTTGGTTTTTAGAGTACCCTTGGTGAGCAGTTCACTGCAGGTTTAAAATAATTGTTTCCTTATCCCTAAAATATTGTCAATTGGAAAATCATGTTATTTACCTTGTATTTCTGAAATTACATCCTGGTAGAAATGCTTGCTTTGGAAAACATTATTTCAATCATTTCACATTATTACTTGAAGACACCTCAGAAATACCTTGTGATCAGTAGGCACTTTGAGTCTAGGAAAAACAGAATTGCAGTTGTATTGTTTACTTAAAGCATCTGTCAAATAAATTATCAATTGTTGTGTGATTTTATAAGCAGCACAAAAGCAAAGGAAGGCAACAGGAAAATGAAAAGATGTAAATTGGCTAAAACCTGTTGAAAGTTAGGATTTTCAGTCAAGGAAATTATGCTTACAGCTGGGTTTCTCCTGGCTCTTGGCTTCAATCTGCATCTGTTTTAGTGCAGAAACTTCTTGCAATGCCAATTGGCATTAGCATTGTCATGATGTTCCCCTGGACAATAGAAATGCTGTTTGTTATCAACGTAGAAATTCTGTTTTTTGCCTCAAATAGCCAAATACAACTGAAAGTTGAATTTTCTAGCAAAATGCATTTAAAGTTTGCCCAAATGTAAACATGTCTCAACATTGTTATGCCATCATAGTCATGGGGGGAAATGAGTATAATTAAGTACATTGCTAGCAAGCAGTAGCATTTCCATGTATGAGGATAAATTCTTTTGATGATTTTTAGCCAAAATTAGCCAAATTATTAAAAGGTAAAGTCCTGTTTGTTGTCTTCTTTAATTTTAGGGCAGTTGGTGCTTACTTGCGAGCTCTTCAATTGAGTCCAAACAATGCTGTAGTTCATGGGAACCTGGCATGTGTTTACTATGAACAAGGGTGAGAATTGAAAAATGACAAACTTACATACTTATTTTTGTGTCCGTAATTGTTAGGTTTCTGTCAAATTTGAAATTAATTTGCATGTTTTCTTCCCTGTGCATTGTTTTTGGTTCAATTTTCTAGTTCAAGAAAAGGACTTCATTGTTTTTGACATTTAAGAATAATCCATCTGTTCTAGAATGAAAGCAACAGTATGATAAATAAGCTTAAAGGCTCAGCCAGTGGATGTAGTTACTGAAAAAAATTTAAAAATCACAAAATTTTGAAAAGTAATGTAGATTCATGCCAAATTAACAATCAGAAGAACATGATGACAAGTCAGATTTGGACTGAAGAGAGTTTGTTCAGGTTGTCAACCCTTTCTGGTCCCCTTTGTGGCTAGGGGTGCACCAGATAATGATTTTCACTATCTTGCCAGATACCTGATTTACTGGATATTGAAAGATGTACTGTAGTATTTGCATTAAAATTGCATAAATTAAGAAACAGTTTTGATCAAGTTTATTCCTCATGTTGATAACTATTAGCACTACACTGTTGAGACTGTTACCAGTTATTACACAGAAATATATGCTAAATGGCATCTAGACTACTTTGGAGACAGTCTTATTTTCAACAATATTTGTATTTAATTAATCTGTTATAAAAACAGTTTTGTGTGATGTCTTTTACAAGAACTACAGATGTTCTTCAAATGAATATAAATACATAGTGGGTGACTCAAACCAAGCCCTTAAAGTAAAATTTGTAAACAGTCAATAAAAGTGGCTTTGATAAGATCTCCAAGTCTTGCTTTGTATTTTTGAGTCAATAACTCTGGCAGTAACTCCCAGTGATCAGACTTGGAGACTCTACCATAAATGATTCAACTTGGTGCTGACTTAACCTTAAGTGATTCAACTTGGTTGTGACAACCTGAAAACTGAGTGATTATTGAGTTCTGCCGTTGACTCCTTTTAGTCTGCATGATTTCTGTTATTCTACTCTTATCCCAGATGATTTTACTCTGCCTGATGACACACAATTTCACTTGTTTTTACTCTCCTGACAATTTGTATCTTGGAACCTGACTTAACTCCATCACACACTTAAATTACTCACCTAATAACTTGAGCTACCCCTGTGTAAGCAGGGAAAACAGCTGTAAAACTACTGTTGTAACTTGAGCTAGAGTTGATCACTATACCACTGCATCTTTCCTTGACAAGTGAAATCAAGTGGCAATAGTCAGGGTACAATAATAAGTCAGATTTGGACCATCTCCACTAAAATCTGTTTGTGTATCTGATTTTTATTTTATTAAATCATACAATTGTATACAATTGCAAGCTAAAGAGTTAAGGTTTAAATAGATAACTACATTACTGATTTTCATGCAGCACTTGTTGTCATTTTCTTTCAGTCTGACTGACTTAGCCGTTGAGACTTACCGCAGAGCCATTGAATTGCAACCTAATTTTCCAGATGCTTACTGCAATCTAGCAAATGCATTAAAGGAGCAAGGGAAGGTAATTGTAAGAAGTATTCTCAATCAGTATAAAGTTTAACTTGGGAAGATTTTATGCAGATTAAACTTTCAGTGGTTTTTCTACTCCTCCTTGTAAATTAATCAAAATCACATGTTTGTACATACATCTATATATATATGTATTTGACATAGTTTGTAGTGGCACTTATGTGCTCCTTCAAGAAATAGATAACTTGAATAGTATGTGTGTACACCATAGAGTTCTACCTACATGTATAAAACCTGCTCGTAAGCCCACTTGTTAACTGAAAATTCTTTAATTGATAAGGCTTATTTGGATATGAGCCATTATATATATATATATATATATATATATATATACGCCTGCTGATTGGCTGCTTAATCGTGCAATAAGGTTTTGGTACAGATCAGCTAGTTTTGGTGGGTGAAGACAAACAAACTAGATTCAGATGCATTTTAGAAAATATTTGTAATAAACTACAAAAAAGAAAGCTAAATCTTCCCAACAATAATTTTAAGCAGAAAACTGGACGAATAGATGCTTATAAACCCCACTAAATAATAAGTATTAAACCCAAGCCGCTAATTCACAAAATAAAAATTTAGTTAAAAGTGATGAAGGAAGGAACCAGAAACCTCGGTTTTTTCCGCAAAATCTTCGCTCATATATATATATATATATATATATATATATATATATAGTTAAATATATATATATATATATATAATAGTATTTTGCTTCCCTCAAAGCTGCAACAGTCTGTTTCATCCGTGGGGAATCTTTCCACCTGAAGATTCCCCACGGATGAAACAGACTGTTGTGGCTTTGAGGGAAGCGAAATACTATTACTATTTGCTCTACCTTTATGGTATTGAGGACTCTTTTGCATTTCATAAACCATATATATATATATATATATATATATATATGGCGGTCAAAAAGAATCGATCACACAGAAGCTAAATATGGTGACGCCATAAACATTGTAACAAATCTTATCATGACAAGTAATTACACCGAAAACAAACAGAAAACAAATCTTAATATTTAGTGGCTCCTCCAGGAGCTTTGATCACTGCTTTAGACCTTTGAGGCATGCTATTTATTAAAATAATTAGCTTATCTAATGGAAAGCCTTGCCATGCAGCTTTTACAGCACCCCAAAGTTCTGTGACATTGGTAGGGTTTTTTTTGCTCTTGGACCATTGTCTTATGTTGGTCCCATAGATTCTCAATAGGGTTGAGATCGGGTGACTGTGCTGGCCATTCCATAAAAGTTATGCCCTCTTCCTTAAACCATCCTTAGACAAGGCGGGAGGTGTGACAAGTTGCATTGTCATGTTGGAATATCCAACCATCTGGTATGGTCAGGATGTGTGTGGTTGGAATAGGCGAATTTTCTAGGAGATCAATGTATCGTTCTCCATTAAGCTTTCCATCTATCTTAGAAAGACAGCCAACACCTCTTGCATTGATGCAGCCCCCATACCGTGATGCCACCACCTCCATGTTTGACAGTTGTCTGAATGCAGCTTTCCTTTAGTTCTTCGCCAGCCATTCTTCTGACATACACACGCCCATCACTCCTATGAAGAAACTTTGGTTCATCGCTGAAAATAACTTGGGACAATTGTTCAGCCGTCCAATCTTTGTGTGCTTGTGCATACTGTAATCGAGACTACTTATGGCGAGCGGTAAGCCTAGGCTTCTTTCTGGGCTTGCAGCCCTTTAGACCAGCCTCTCTAAACCTTCTTTGGGTGGTGGAAACCGAGATATTGACACCATGCTCAATTAGCATCTCAGCTTTTATTTGCGGTACAGTCTTGCAGCGATTTGACTTGCTTTTCCTTACCACGAGTCTGTCAGCCTGTCCTCCCTCTGATGTCTTTCGTTTCCGTCCAGGGATCTTGGCATCTTTTATGCAACCGGTGAGTCTCTTCTTCTCAAGGATTTCACTGACACTGCTTTGAGTACAACCCACACGAGCAGCAATTTCACGTTGTGTATAGCCTTCTTCGGATAATGCCAGCACTTTTCCTCGATCTTCCAAACTGATTCTTCTCTTTGAACCCATTATTCCGTGTCTTCCAATTTGTGACAGGCCAACAACCCTTTCTTGTAAGACTTGAAATTCATTTAGCGTATGCTATAAAATACTTTAAAAACAGAATATCTCTACAAATATTATGGGACACATCTCGATCTATCCAAAACATCCATTACTGTAACCCTGAAGGCTGTTGGCGTACCATGTGCTTCTTGTCTGCCTATGTAAGCAAAAAGTAACATAAATCTTAACATGATCGATTCTTTTTGACCAGGGGCGGATCAATGCTCATCTGACAGGAGGGGTGCAGATTTCCCTGGGGGGATGCATTGGTGTGCTACCAAAGGGCTGACCGGGCTGTTATATTTTTTTTAGGCATATCGCCATAAGCCCATACTCTTACTGCCAAATGTATAAGTTTCTTTAAATAATACCTATAATAAAAGTAATAACCTACAGTATGCACGCCATTTTTGAATTTTTCTGAGGGGGTGCTAGAAAATTTGGGGGGTGCTTACCCCCCTGCACCCCCCAAAAAATCCGCCCCTGTTTTTGACCACCAGTGTATATGTATAATCAGTTGCACTTTTTAACAGATTGTGAATTAAGAACTTGTACAATCAAGTACTAACATAGTTGTTCCATTACTATATTTTCCGGGCGATTACTCACGAGTTATCTGTTGATTTTTCTGTCTGTGAAGCTGCTGCGGGTAATATTGCGGTACGGGTAATGTGATGACAAATTTTTATTTTGACATCTGCGTTTGGCAAAAATCTCGTTATCAACTCATCACAAGTGCTGCGCAGTAATAGCGTCGGGTTAATGATTCCAAATGGTCGTGCAAGTCTTCTAAATAATAAAGAAATTTAGAAAATTTTTAATTCCTTTGGAGTAATTATCAGTTTGCTTCACAGAATTTTGGGATTACGCGAAAATTGGCAAGTCAAGCTGTCAGGCATTGTGCCAAGCCATTTTTCGTTTCTTGTTCTGCCCACGCTTTCATTACTTCCCTCGCCAGCGAATAGCAAGCTTTAAAGTCACAGTACATTTCAAAGATGGAAAACAATCAGTTTGAATGATAGCGTAAATTTTAAAATCGTTGCGATTTGGACCCGGTATTGCGTACCATGCTGTGTGTTGCTATGTCACGAGAGAATTCACGTGGGATTTCACTCAAATTTCTCATGGCTTAAAATATATTACCACTCTGCGTGTCGATTTCGATTGGTTCGTTCAAAATTAAGAATCTTCTTCAATTCACTTCGCTTTGATTATATTCTCGCTTTTCATCATGCCTGGTGAAAAACGCCGTCACCAGAGCTACTCCTTTGAGTTCATTTCATCGTTTCAAAGGCACAATGACGTTGCTAGGGCGTGGCTGAGGTGCGGGAAATCTGTCGACATAAATTTTTTATGGACCATTAATTTGATTAGTGCGGGTAATACTCCGTGCGGGCGATGCCATCCTGGTGTTGTCAAACTTGCACCTTAGCTTACTATCTGAGTCTTGGTATCTCAATGGTTAGAGCGTCTCACCGGTCATCATCAGGTTGCGGGTTCGATCCTTGTCTGGGGCTCAGAAATCGTTTTCTGAGGATAGAGCTTGACGAACGTTCATTTATCATTCAAGATTCCCAATGTTGTGGTCGTAATGCTCACTGACAGGTCTCATAATTAGTGTCAATTGGTGGGTGGGGGGTGAGAAATTTTCCTCCATTTTTCCCACACAAAGTTTGCTTGTTAAAATACTCTTATATCTTATGTAAATGAAGGTGCAATGCAACATGAAGTAATAAGTTTTCACTTTCACTTATTGTCAAACCTTATTGTTTCAGACAGATGAAGCTGAAGATTGTTATAATGTTGCCCTTCGATTGAATTCATCGCATGCTGATTCCCTGAATAACCTTGCTAATATAAAAAGAGAGCAAGGGTTAATTGAAGAAGCTATAAAGCTATACTGTAAAGCACTGGAGGTATAATTCATTTGTTTTTCTCTCTAACTGCATAAGTGTTGTATGAATTGAAAATACAGTGAAGTCATCAAGTTTTCGTCACCACCACCATTTTAAGTGGGCTACTGAAGTTTGAAAAATAATGTGGAAAGATGCAATATGCAATTTAAAGGGGTTACAGAGCCTCCAAAATGCATCTTCTAACATAAGTGTTTTTAGAAAAGTTTACATTGTCTTAAAAATATGTATTATTTGATTGGGACAAAATTTTCCCATCATTGTTTGGGTTGAGGGCAATTGTACCCCCTTAGTTGTGCACCTGTTAGAACCTAAGTACAGTGGAACTCCTCCATACGACCCCCTCGTTATTACGGCCACTTTATTTTGTCCCGGCGAAACGCCCATACATTTCCTTGTAAGAAAACCCCATTAATGCGGCCTACGGCTACATTGTGAAATTCCAACGTATATATTCCTTTATAAATTCACCTCGTTAGTACGGCCACTCAAACCAAATGTGCATTCCGAAGGACAGATTAGTGATAAACGAAAATAAATCTTGAGAAATAATAACGATTTTTTTTTTGAGTGAAAAAGTCTGTGACATGTCATGTCATGTCGTTGACTTTTAAAACAGCCATTTCCGTTACAAAGTCTGGAATGCAATACCACCCCCGTTAAATGACAAAGGAAAATAAAACTTGACAAACAATAATATCCGTTAAATTGGAAAATAATTAAGTCATTTATTTGCCCAGAGCAAGTCAATCGAAAGTCACAATTTTTTTTTCTCCAAATCGTGTTGAAACTTAATTTATTAATGAAAGTAACATGTAAAATTGGAGAATTGGGGGCCTTTGTCTTGAAAAGGACAGTATGTATAGCAGGTTGTTCCTGTTTATAAAATTCAGTTATGTTTATCTTACTGTGTGCAGTAGTTCCACTTTAATTAAACTATATCTGCGTTCCGGGTGTTTAAGAAGAGTTGTTTAGAAATACAGTTGTGATATAACAGTTGTGACGTCACTTGAGAGAGACCAGTCATGAAATTTGTCTCTACCCCGTTAATACGGCCACATACTTACGGCCTGTTGGTAGCCGTATTAACGGGGTTTCACTGTAAACTAGGATAATTTCTGAACAAAGAAATATGCAGGTCTGAATTTCGTTGAGAATCAACGGATTTTTATGCTGTACTGAAGTCCAAGTACGTTTTTAGAATCACTTTGCCTCTTACGAAAGTAAATTTGATCAATGGGGCGACGAACTAAATTTGCATTTGATTTTAACGGTCCATATTGTCTTAAGAACACAGAAGTAACACGCGGTAGTCTCGCGAGACTTCTTGTTTCATACGTCCAACCCCATGTTCTAGCGTGTACATCTGTTGAGTTCAGTAATGATTATATACAGTTAAGTTGATCTAAAATCAAATACCTTAATATGCACACGAAGTAAAATCTGGTTACATCACTTATGTTCATTGCAGCACATGACTGGAGGGTACTACTTTGCATAGTACGTTTGCTATAGTATTTGTGATGCTCTGTTTTGCATGTCTTTTAGTTTGAATGGCCTTCTCACTCTGAGCTTTTGTCATTTAAATACGTAGTTTCCAGTTCACAAGTCGGAAAATCCAACTGTCTAGTAATACTGACATTGACACCAACAGATTTAAAAGGATCCACCGCAACAAATCGGAGATGTTAGGGAGGAAATTTTAAATTTTCTTGTTTGGTTTTGAGGGTAACCTTAGCCAAGAGCATTCAAAACATCAGTCATCACCGCCGCCAATGGTCTTTCTCAATACTAAACAAACCCAAATGATCAACTAAAACTTCTAGTTTCCACTAATTTTACTTTTAAAACTTTTGTGGTAGGTTTTTCCAGAGTTCGCAGCTGCTCATTCCAATCTAGCCAGTATATTGCAACAACAGGGAAAACTTCAGGAAGCACTTCTGCACTACAAAGAGGCGATCAGGTAACTTTGACTATTTTCAGTTTCCTGAAATTTTGGGAAATCCAGAAGTTTCGTGGTATATAATCCATCTGTAGGAAACCTCATTTCGGCCAAAAGGTCATCGGGTTTCCAGGAAGGTACCGAGTTGCATCAACAGTGTACGTGTATTGAGATGCCTTTTACCCACAAACCACGCGACCTTACAGATAATTCATTATACAAAAACCAGAATTGAAATTTAATCATCAAGAAATATAAAATTGACAGTCCATCATCGAGGATACCCGATGGAGAATCCTTTTTTCAAAATGCAATATCGAGACACCTTTATTTGAAATACCCTATTGAGAATCAAAATTTTTCCCCAACGCCAGTTTGCTGATTGTCGTTAAAAACAGCAAATGACTTCCTTGTCGTTACTTAATCGTTGATTTGCTTGTTGTTGTTTCTCACATTTCATTGGTTAACTTTTTATCACACAACTCCTTTTCATACAAACCTAGTCCAGTTGTTCTTCCTATTTCAAAACACGTATCTTTCTCTGACGAAGGGCCTTTGCTCGAAAAGTAGGAATTCTTTGAGATCAGTCGCGGCAGTTACCAATCTTTGAACTGGGGATATAAATATAAAGTAAACATGAATCTGTCAGTCATGTGGTAAAGTCACATAATTAATGACGTGAAAAAAATTATAATGTATAGTAAGTCTTGGGTCCCGCCTTCTGGTATTAACTCGAGAAATGTCATCATTATATCATACAATAATTCCGGCATAATTTAGTATTTTTGACACTTCGCATGTGACGTCAAAATGGCGTCCTGGAAGATGGTGTAGATGAAAAAAAATGGTCTCTCTGATGTTACTATGACAATCATAAAATAGAGCTAAACTCAAGCAGGTGATATAGAGATCTCCTGTGGCAAGTTTGTGTTGCGCCCAGTTTCATGCATTTACATGCCTTATTAGAGAAGTTGTGGTGGCACTCAGCACCGCTTGCAGGTTCTGTGAGGTCAAAAAAAGCCAAAACTGATTTGGTAAAAGTGTCTTCTATACTCCATATGTCCCAATTTGCTTGGGATTTTTTAAAAAATTTTCCTTTTTATGGTTTCCTTATTTGAATTGTCATACCCCCTCCAATGATTTGTAATGGTCCACACCTTATCTCCTGTCAGGGAAATTTCAATTCATGATGCTATCACAACACATCTAGTCAGACTCCTCTAATGTCTCCTCTTGAACTTAATCAGTCATGCACAAAGGGGAAAAGTCCGTGAAGGATTAGCTTTCGGTAGAACTTAGCGTGAGATAGATCTACGAAACTCAGTCATAAACGGAGCAATAACTTCTCCGTGATTGTGATAAGAGACGGTGTTACACGATGCAACGGTAAATGAAATCGGCGTCGGGAAGTCTGGGCACCTGATTTTGTATTTATTTTTCAAGCTCCAGTAAAGCTCGCGAAACATTTGAACCAATGGATGCTATGGCTGAATATCATGATGGAAGAAAGCGTGCTTTAGCACTTTTGATACTTCGTGACTTAGAAGATGATTATCCGTTTTTTGTCATCTACACGAGCAATGCTTCCTTCAGTGCTTTCAAAGTCATTAACCATGTCGGGCAGTTCGAGGTTCTCTTCATTTTGCATGTTTATTGACCATGTGTTATGGTTTTTAATGTGATTGGCTGATTAATCGAAGTGTTTCGAAACATTGGAAGGTGTTACATGTTGCAATGTCACGAAATCTGTCTCAAAATGGCGTGGCGAGACGGCTTTCACAAATCCTTGCATCGTTTTACAAGTGCTTAGAGTAAGAATTCCATCCAAAAGCTGCTTCTCAAAATAAACGAGATTGATCCTTTCTTGTTTGCATAAACCATGAAGGTTTTACATTACCCAAACATTTTTCTTATTCATACTCAGGGTGAAATTGAGGGTGAGTTTCGAAAGATTTTTTTCGTACGAAACCGACAGTGGGCGTCAACTATGCCAGCATTGACTTGGGTATAATTGGAATGTCGCCTATTGGGTAAATTAGCATTAGGTTTTCATGGGAGATGTTTGTCTGATGGGGTTTTTTTTCGGTATAAAAAACTCTCGACAGGATATTTTGGATGATATATTCTCGCTAAGGTCTTTTCATGGATTCTATACATGACATACTGTTTGACGCATTCATAATATGGTATTTTGGGTGATGGATTCTCTATAGAGAATTTTGGCTGATGAGTTCTCCATACAGTTTTTTAAACATGAATTCTCGATTACCCTGACAAAAATTTCACATGCAATTTCACATCTGAAAATTATATTTCATATGTGAAGGTTCCATTTCATATAAGAAAATGCTCGTTTCGCGCACCAAGATTTCGCGAGTGGAATTTTGAACCAGTTCATTTCACATGTGAATTGGGTATTTCACATGCGAATAGGTTCTCATTTCATATATGAAATGAAAGTTTCGTGTGTGAAAATGTTCCAGTTCTATATGTTTTTGACATGTGAAATTATTGTAAGGGTAGGTTCATATTTATTATGTATTGTTTTTTTGCCTGAAAGGCGGCTCCGTACATCGTTTGCAAGACTAAGTAGGGTTTGCGCAGACTCCATGAGTTTTGGGCCCCAAGTGGCATTCCATACGTCGAAATCAAAGTATGTAGAGGTAGAAGGTAGTGACAGGACAACCATTAATCCTTTCCTGTGTACGGTTATTGAACAACAACAAATTACAGCAACAAAACAAATGAAGAAACAAAGCAAAAATCAAAGAACGAAAGGGGAAAAACATGCACGAATGGTTTAAACTGTTCTTCAACCTCTGACCATATGTTGATTGCATTGAAACATTCATTTTTAACAAAATGATTGTGGTAAATACGTATTGCATTGCTTTATATGGGTGCTTTACGTTTAGAATTCATCCAACCTTCGCTGATGCTTATTCTAACATGGGTAATACTCTGAAAGAAATGCAAGACATTCAAGGAGCAATTAGTTGCTACACTCGAGCCATTCAGATCAACCCAGCGTTTGCTGATGCCCACAGTAATTTAGCATCAGTTCACAAGGTAAAGATCTGTGTACAGGTATCTGATTGAAACGGTTACATTAAATTAAGAATCATTTTGAGGGTAACATGAGAAAGTTTCATGCTTATTCTACACTTCGTAAAGTCAACAAAAAAATGTGTTGACTCCTGCAGGATTTGAACCTTTCACCTTCATGTTGTTGTTCATGTTATACCGGTTCAACAATCAAGTCAACCGCGAACAGTGTTTGAGTTTTCTCCTACAGTTCATTGTAAAATCTTAAAACAATTTAATCCGTATAGGGGCAAAGTAACACTTGATAATTTTATTCTGGCTAACACCAGACGATTTTACTAGTCAAGGGGATGAGCTCTGCCCTTTAATGAGTTAATGCTTACCCGTGAATCGACAGCGATATTTAATGTATCCAGTTGAGAGGCTAATTCGTCGACTTGAGCAGATATGCAGTTAACCAAGGGACGAACATGCGGAAATTCTGTAAAAGTTGACGCAATTTTCTGTTAAATTGAGATAGCCTTGAAATTTTCTCCATCTCGTAGTTCTGTTAAAGTGTACTTTATAATCGTTACGAAAACTCATTTGTGATAAGCAAACATGTCAACACGCATAAGGACAATAATGGGTAAAATTGGCTGACGTTTAAGTTCGCTTGTTTCCACCTTGTTACAATTTAATCCGTATAGGGGCAAAGTAACACTTGATAATTTTATTCTGGCTAACACCAGACGATTTTACTAGTCAAGGGGATGAGCTCTGCCCTTTAATGAGTTAATGTCATGAGATCGCTTCACTGGTTACGTTTGTCCTGATGTGTTTAACACATAGCGGGATAACGATACCCAACCTAGTGACTTATTTCATGATCTGGAGAGGGAGGGAGCGGGCAGAAAATAAAAAGAAATTTTTCATAAAGCGCTCCTACATTGTAAATTCTAAATTCTGCACATCTCAATTCTAAGGCTTCGATGAGGTTTCTCAATAAAGTGCTTATAATTTAATAATGTTGTATTCAGTGGAATATTATGGTATTTACACTTGACAGCTGACATTTAAGTCAAGATTTCTGATGAAGGAAAATTTTCGAGTGTCTGAATGGTTTTAAGACCCAGTTGGGACCTGAATATGCTTGTTTAAATAAAGCTTAAGTAACCTTAAGCTTGTTTCTTTAGCCTCTCAAAATGGTAGAATGTTGTGTTCAGTGGGAGGATTTAAGATACCAACTTTACTATAATGAGTGTGATCAATTTTTGTCACCTTTCCAACTGATACAAACTCTATTCTTAGGATGCGGGCAACATATCAGAAGCTATCCAATCATATAGAACAGCTTTAAAGCTTAAACCAGACTTTCCAGATGCTTATTGTAATCTGGCACACTGCTTGCAGGTTGGTGTGTAAAACTTTTAATTTACTGCACAGACTACTCCGTTCACAGTTTCATCTTCCTTTTTTTTTTTTTTAATTTCATTAGTTCTAGAGTTTCTTATTACCTTATCCACTAGACTTCTTGGTCAGGGAAGAAGACATGGAGCACTGTACCTAATTGTACTCCTCGGCTGAACAAGCAATTTCTGGACCAACACTGAATTAGTTACAGCCAATCCAGAAAATTAAATCAGTTAAAAGAAATTAAGCTAGTTGAAAAGGAGCCCTAGACCCCATAATCAAGTCTATGGGTAAAGTCGAAAATTTCTCTTTTGGCGTCCTATTTTGTATTAGATTTCAGTCCACCCTTCACGCATGTACAGCTTAAAACTTTTATGAAAAACTCATTCATTGATCTAAATCTCACTGCAGGATCTAACGATATGAAATAGGTTTCTTGTATTGGTTATAATTGGTCTACTGCTTCGTTTAGATTATTTGTGATTGGTCTGATTATGATACCAGAATGAAAAAGTTGATTGCCATTGTAAATGACCAACTGGAAAAAAACCGACTTCCGTCAGTTCATCCTCACCACAGTATGCTTTACCCGCTGACAAGTGAAGTTCGGAAGAAAATTGCAAACAGACATGGCAATCTTTGCATTGAAAAGGTTAGCATAACATTTAGATTTTTAGGTCTTTGGTATTGTGAGGATGGAAAACGCCATCTATTATTTGATTTTAACCAATCGCTGATATTACATGGTTAGTTTTGGTTTGTGAACAAGGAAAAGAAACTTGACTCACAAAACAAATTTTCGGTGCGTGTAACATCACCCCTGCGGTTTTAATAAAAAAAAAAAAGTTGCGTTGCAAGCCACTCAAAAAGTTAAAGCATATTACAGCTCTAACAATGCTACCTTGCTCCTAGGAATTTTATTCTAACCGAAAGAAGATATCTGTTAGAACCTTCTTTTTCACCACCCAAATTTTGCATGCTAGGGGGTACAGTTCTTCAGTTTGCATGTCAACCGAGTTATCGTTTATGAATTACTTGCTTATCGCGAAGTAAAAATTAGCTTAGCCTCCGCTATCCGGCAAACGTTAGCATTCAGAATCTTTGGGTATTCCTGTCGGGGTATTTTTCTCGCTTAGAGGAAGGTCCGTACGTGGATGCTTCAGGGCCCAATCGCATGATACGATTGTCGTAAATAATTGCTCGTCTTGCAGTGTTATGTCAAAGGCGGAAGTTCTGCTTTAGATTCTCGCACTAATGTAGAAACAAGACAGACAGACAGACAGACATCTCTTTTATTTATACACGCTAGCCTCTCACAACTTTTTTGAACTAAGCTGATTTACAGGAGGGGCGTGATACCTTATAAATACAAATAAAATTATACTAACCACTACCACCACTACTACTACATACTTTTAATTACATTACATAAAATTAGATACTACTACATTACATAAAATTAGATAAAAATTAGATTAAAAATAATTACAAATTGTATATTCACTATATTCAAGTCAATATGGTTCATTTGAAAGACAGGTCAGCAATGCTGCTTTTGAATTGACGAAGCGAAGTCGCTTTTTTAGCCTCTAGTGGAAGATTAATCCATAACATTGAGCCACTATATCTAAAGCTTCGCTTAAGAAAATTAGTTTTCGGCTTTGGAAGTGCTAGATCAGTTTCAAGATTACGTAAGTCATACCCTCTATTCAGATCTCTAAGTCTAACAGAACAAGCTCAGAAGACTGTAGTGAGTTAATCGGCAATCGTGTCATGTAAATGGGGTCATAGATTTAACTTAGTCAGCGTCCTATTGGTAAACTCGTAGCCAATCATTGTACATCATTTTTGTAATTATATTACGCCGTGATTAAGGAATTTCAACAGGATTGGAGCAATGTCAAAATGTGAATGGCCGTCCTTGAGCTGAAATACAGCACGTTACCAGTTTCCAGTCCATTTTTTTAAATTTAGGAAGTGCTTGTTAACTTGTTCTTACCGTTTCCAGATAGCACTTAAGAATGCGAGTCAAGCTAACTTTATACGATTTTATTTAGCTCAGAGAGGCCTTTAGAAAGGAAAGTGTTAATCAGATTTGGAGGATACTTGTGTTCTATGCTCGAAGTATATTTGTTACCTTGTTTTTCTTCGTATCGTTAAGGTGGCGTTGCTCAAGAAACAACCTTATAAGTATCCAAACGACCTGAAGGAAAGTGACGGCCGTTTAAGAATTGGTTATGTATCCAGTGACTTTGGAAACCATCCGACGTCCCATCTCATGCAAAGTATCCCTGGCTTTCATGACAGATTAAAAGTTGAAGTAAGTTATCTCAAGGCTCGCTGAGTTTTTTTTGGTGGGCTTTTTTAATTTTTTAAAATTTTAAAGCGTATTATATACTAGCTTTGAACAGCATTTACTCTTAATTGTAGTAAATTCGTCTCTTTAACAAATTTATGTAAGGATGTAACGAGGTGCGAAGATGACAAGAGTTAAGTAATGTAGTGTCAGGCAAGTGGTAAAATTTCCTTTCCCCGCGAGTTCCCTGAAATGTGCAATGTCCGTTACAGCCTTACTTGGCGGGATGCTGGGAGTCCGTAGCAGACTGAGATCCCTTCCACTGTCGTTAGTTGGGTGGTGTACGAGTTGTGATAATAATATTGATAATAATAATAGTAACGATCTTCATTAACAATGCTTAAAACAAACATTTAAATATGCGCCTCTTGGTACTGAATTCCTCGTAAACTGCTGAAAATCCTAGCCTTGAAAAACTATATTTTTCACAAATGTTTAACCTGATGAATCCGTTCTCGCTTTCAACCTAGGTTTTCTGTTATGCTCTAACTCCTGATGACAATACAAGTTTTTTCAAAAAGATATCGCGGGAGGCAGACCATTTCGTGGACTTGTCCCAAATGCCATGCCACGGAGCTGCTGCAGATCGAATTAATGCCGATGGTATTCACATTTTGGTTAATATGAACGGCTACACAAAAGGAGCAAGAAACGAAATATTTGCATTGAAACCATGCCCAATTCAGGTATGTTTATGTAATGTGATGTAATGTGGTATGGTGTGTGTAGAATGTGGTCAATGCAGGTCCAAGTGGAATCGAATTCTTGTGGGGAATTAGGAGCCGTGTTAGGAATGAAGACAACGAAGGCTCGGTTGAATAATTTAAGATACCATAAACGTCTTGAGTTTTAGTGTTCGACACAAAATGAGCGACCGATTTGTATGGGATTTACTAGGCGAGCCGTAGTTAAATCCCGTATTGATCCGATGCGAATATTGTATCTTTCTTAAAATACGAATACATTTAAATGACCATCTTTACCGGCAATTTTGAAGTTGCAGTAAATTTTAACGCAGAAAACTGAAGGGGGAAAGTTCATTATTCTAATTAGCATTCTGTATCTTATTTACAGCATACTAATTAGAAACCAGTTTCTTTTGTGTTTTCTTCGTGAATTATTAATGAATTTTTAAATATAATTAATATTGATTAATATTGAAATATAAATATTAAATAGCATTCAAAAAGTCATTAATAAATCACGAAGAAAACACAAGATTTTGGCTCTTAATTAGTATTCTGTAAATCGCATACAAAATACTAATTAGAATTATGAACTTTTCCCTTCGATTTTTTACGTTAAAATTTACCGAAACTTCAAAATGACCGGTACACATGGCTATTTAAATGTATTCGTATTTTAATAAAGGTACAATATTGGCGTTCAATCTGTATGCGATTTACTACACCTCGCCTTGTAAATCGCATACAGGTCGGCCGCACATATTGTATCTCTTACTTAAAATATTTAAATAATATAATTAATATAATAATATCAAAAAAGTATTTAAAAGTAAATATAGCGTCAAACATTCTTATTACACGAAATTTTTCACATTTCTGTTTTGTGCAAATGTTGAGCTTTCCAGTTATGCACTTTGATTGGTCCAATGTTAGTACGCATGGAAGCCAAATGAAAGGTAGAAGAATGACATGTTTGCTCTGTTTAAAGTTCTTTTTTCTGTCTTTCCCTTGTAAAACCATGGGAAATACGTTCGGTGTCAAGGCTGGTCCTCTAGAGAGAATTTGAGTCTTACGATCGAAGTGAAGTTCATAGTGTGGAGAACTTTCGTAAAACAGCTTGCATTATCGGTCTGTGGTTATCAACGACCGCCTAGGCTGTCCTACATTTTCGCTGTATATAGCAGCTAAAACGTTGTTTTTAGCCCAAACACATCTTATTCCTTCTTTAAAAAATTCAAGAAATTTCCCTTTCAGCTTTTCCTTCACTCGTAAAAAGAGTAAATGCCTTAAAAAATACTTTGTTAATTCTACTGCCGTTTCCAACACATGTACAGAATTCCCGGAGCAGCAAAAGCCTTCCTTGCTCGGCCAAAACAGCACCACTGAATTAGTTTTTCAAGGTCGTGTGAATGGTGATGATTTTGCATTTTTCAGAACAGGTCTTCGTCTGGTTTTGAAGATGGCGTTCGCTTCTAAATATACACTCAAAAACTACTTGTTTTTCATATATTTATCAGTTAAAAATACCAGTTCCCCGTAGCAACTAAAAATTGATTTCGGCCATCATCAAAGAGCATTTTCACTAGACATGGTTGCCGCCGTGTTGATGTCCCCTGCAGGGCCCATTGTTAGTCCTGAGATATGTAATGTTGACTCAAAGGCACAATTCCTGCTTTCGATTGACTCACTAATGTGGCAATACGTCCAGAAGACACAGTGAGTTACTCGGATACATCAGAACAAACAATCGTATACAACTGTGTTGTGTCATTACCTTTCAGGTAATGTGGTTGGGATATCCTGGTACAAGTGGCGCTCCTTACATGGATTATATTCTGACGGATCGTGTCACGTCTCCACCGGAGCACAAGGATTCTTATTCTGAGAAGTTCGCTTACATGCCTAACACGTTCTTCGTTGGAGATCATAAACAAATGTTCCCCCACCTAATGCAGCACTTGCGTACAGCGAGTGACAATCCAACCAGCCAGTCCTGTTCCCAAAATGGACCACCTTCCCAGAAATTAGTAAGCGAAGTTGATGTCAATCTACATTACAAAGTCGTCAAACTGGTCGAAAGGAAAAGCCGCGATTATGAGAATTGCAAAGATAGCGGAGAAAGAATTCCTTCGGTATGGCCATTGACCACTCGATCTCAGTATGGTCTGCCAGAAGATTGCTTCGTCTTCTGCAATTTTAATCAACTCTACAAGATAGATCCCGCCACCTTGAGAAACTGGGTTAACATTCTCAAACGAGTTCCTAAAAGCGTGTTGTGGTTACTCCGTTTCCCCGCAGTTGGAGAACCAAACATTAAAGCTCACGTTCAAGCTTTAGGTTTGCCTTCTGATCGAGTTATTTTTTCACCTGTTGCTCCAAAAGAAGAACATGTTCGTAGGGGACAGCTTGCTGATGTTTGTCTTGATACTCCCCTCTGCAATGGCCACACGACCGGCATGGATGTTCTTTGGGCCGGTTGTCCTATGGTAACTTTACCGCTAGAAACTCTGGCTTCAAGAGTGGCAGCGTCACAACTGTGCACTCTTAGAGTACCTGAACTTGTCGCTAAATCAAGAGATGATTATGAAAATATTGCGGCACGACTTGGCACTGATCCTGAATAGTAAGTATGAAATGCGGTGCTCCTTGTACTTAAGTATTTAGTGCACTGACTTAACTTGGACGTCCCAGTCTCGTTTACTCTTGATTTGCCTATGAAAACTGTATTTAAAGCAGAACAGTGATACAAAAGTAGAGTATTGCGTGGGCCATTTTGAAAGACATGTAAAAAAGGCCAAAATTGGGAGGGAAATGTTGAAACTAAGAGAAGAGATAATTGATGGTTCATGCGACAAAGAAACTTTGCTCGAAATGTCAGTATCCTTTCTCAAGTTTCGGCAGTTTCTTCCCCTTTTAGCTTTTACATTAAAAGCAATTGTTAACCATCTGTTATAATGGTGCACCATGCATTCAACTTGGCCTTTCGGACGTAGTAAATCCAAGACTTGCTTTTGGTAACGTTTCTTATACTGACTTATGGTTGTCAAACGTACATGGATGTGGATGTCCGGTTTCGACTAAGTATAATATTTGGAACACAATTTTACGTGATTTTGCAAATGTTGAATTGTGATTGAGGTGGACATTGTCAATCCGATGTAGGAACACTGTACTAGTGAAGTATTCGAAGTACTTCACTTACTAGAAGATATATAATGGAAAATTGTATGTCCCCTTGTGCGACCGATTTTTCTGAACAATGTAATTTCCCTACCGTTCATCGTAACGGTTTTCAAAGTATGTGGAAGATTTGCCAGTTGTTCAAACCGCGTCTTGTCAAACTGCGAATCTGGCAGGAACAACAGTCTTGAAACCAGTGTTATTCTTTTGCTAGTAGCCGCAGAATTAAGGTGCCTTACAAATCTGGAGCGACATTCGAAGGTCGACGTTTTTGACAGAGAGTATTGAGATCATCTTGGATTCATTTGTTCCTCGAGGTCGTTTAAACCACGAATTTATCTTCCTGTTTATTCAAGAAAGGAATTTCGCCTTTGTCTAACAAAATTAGATGACACAGGTTCCATTTATTTCGGGGAACTGGCTGTATAGGGAACTCAAAGTGTTAATTCTAGCCTTACATGTTTTTTTCTTTTCCCAAAAAAAATACTTAGTGTTTCTGCCAAACTAAGAATTTGATAAGGGATATAGAATTGCGGCAAAGGGTAATTTTACCCCATGCCACAATTTCTAAATCCATCATTAAAATGATTGACCCAGTAGGAAATATTAACTGCCTTGGTAGCATTGCCCAGAAAATCCAGGTTTACTGGAAGAACACTGGGCTGTTTGCACAAAGCAACGTCTTATTTGTTAGTATCAGAGCTTTATCGGTCTTCGTTGGTTCAACCATATGATGCCTCGTAGATATTCCGTGTCCTACTTCCCTAGTCCGTCCAGTCAAAAAGGGATCTGATTGTGTGCATAGTAACTCTGCAACATAACGAGTTAGTACTAACGTGCGCCATTCTTTTTTTTTTTTTTTTTCAGTTACGCAGACATAAAGAAGCGAGTATGGAACGGGAGGCTGGAAAGTCCTTTGTTCAACATCAAACAGTACGCGCACGACATGGAAATCGTTTATGCCAAAATGTGGGAAAGGTATCGAAATCACTTAGAGGTGGACCATATCACTGATTGAAAATCTCTATAGTCAAATTATCAAACTTGGTGTGGTGAAACTAACGAGTTTTTGTTCCGCCCGCTGCAAGTGTCCTCCACGTGGAAATTAGAGTTTCGTATATGACCTTTTCCAGTGCAATATATCCAACTGCGACCCTGAAGAAAAAGAATCGTTGGAATTTGGAAAAGACGCAAAGGCGTCCATCATTCGTTGAACATACTTTATAGCATACAGACAATTTTTACGTGAGAAAGTTGTGTTTGGTCTAGTTAAACAAGAGACGTTGAATATCAAAATACCAGTCTTAAAGATTAGCCTGCCACCCGAGTAAAGGGTGGTGGAAATGTTGTAATTCTTATTTATCAAAGTAAATGCATAAACCCTGACTGTTTACTCAATTGGCTTAGCTGCATTACCAAATTAGAAATCAAGTTATTAACACATTCCGAACAATTATCTCGATCTTGAAACTTTTATAGTTATATTCAGTTTTTAAAGCCAAGTTTTCACTCTCTTTTCTCAGGAAGTTGTGTTGCTCTCGTACTCTTTCTCTGTTTCTAATTGTCTTGTCTTCCGTTGCATTAAGACTTAGCTGCAATCCCTTTGCTGTCAATTTCGCTATTATAGTCGCTTCTTTAAAGTGGAGCGTAGATACTTCACGTATCTGTTGGAAAGTCTCTTGCTGGAGCAACCAGATATTTGTACCCATAACTTAACGCAACTTACCTCGATTACGTCAGTGTTTACATAGATTTGTGCGTTACTGATCTGCAAAAGATTTTTTCGTGGGAAAGGGGTTTACAAAGACTAACGATCTGCTTGATTTCAATCGCATCAGCTATTGATGAGGAAGTAACATTGCACATTTATTATAGAATCTCTTCCTCGGCGCAAGAGTAGTTTGAATATCGCAAATTGTGGTTTCTTTTTTTAAATCGGACGACCATGCAGGCGGAAGTCTTGGTCAAAAATATTGATCATAAACTAGGAACGTTCTTAAGGTTAGCCCTACATCCAATTCTCGAAAATGCAATCACTGTAATATGAATCGTAAGTATCAGTTATGTGATCAAAACTAGTTTCTCCTTTCCCGCCCCATAAATTCGGTGCTCACACGGACGAGTCACGCGCATCGGATTTTTTGACAGTTCTTTTTTATCCTTAGTAAGTAGAGGACATGGTCGGTAGGACTGCATATTTGTAAGAATTAACTGTCCATGAAAAATACAGATTGAATACAATATTTTCCCACGCGTGTTTTTGACCTACATGGCTGCCCTCATGTTGGCTTCATTTCATCATGTGGCCTGGTATGACGAGGTATCATTTCAGTCTTTGTAGAGTTCAATGGTCACGCGACACAACGATCACGTGAGAGGGTACTGGAACACATGACAACCAGTGAACTCGATTTCCATATCTGGAATGCTAACTGGCCAATGAAAAGTGAAGCCAAGATGGCCGCCCACGGAGGCCAATTTTGGACGTCAGTTTCAGTCCCCTACGCGGGCTTGTACGTCAGTTTTAGTCTCCCAAGCGAGTTTTTACTTTTTCTGAAAATTTTGCTTATTGAAAATACACACAAAACATGTCTTCAAAAGAGAAATGAGTTTAAGAATTTTAAATATATTTCAACAAAGTCAAACTGAGTTACAGGTTATACATTTTCAAGATAATAAATTACTAAACTCACGAGAAACCTGATAAAACGGTTCCGACAAGTTACTTGAGGAAACTACTAAGTCCACGTCCTTTTTTTACCGTCAGTTTACCATCTTTGGACAATTTAGGAGAGTTCTTAAGCTACACTGCAATAATGAATCCTTTTAAACACTCGAACATGTAAAATTTGTCCAGTAATAATTTGTCTGTGCACTTTATCCATGGTTGTGAATGTTTTCGAAGTCGAACCAAACAAAAACTGAAGATTAAAGTCGTGTAAATGACTGGAACTGACGTACAAGACAGCGAAGAGGACTGAAACTGACGTACAAAATCAGTGAACTCTATAAAAAGACTGGAACTACAACTCCTTATGCCCGGTCTTATGATTAGATGAAGCCAAAGTTCCGGCCACTGAAGGGAGCCATGTACGTATGAAGTGTGAAAAACAGTACAGTAACCGACAAGAAAATTAACGATTTCTGGAAACACAATTGCTTTAGAACACGTAATGATAAACCAGTATGTGTTAGACCAGTAAGTCTTTCGTCAGAGGAAATTCTAGCGACGAAAATGGATTTAAGGACGAATTATTTGCCAAATTATTGCAAAATTTGACCTGAAACTCGTGGCGAAAGTGCAGGTTTCTCTTGTTTTTCTTTATTCGTTTTTTGCTTTCATACTTTGATTTTCGAAGATTTGCATATAAAAAATTACAGGCATTGTTTTAATATCGCAGCTTTATCCTGTTCCATTCTTGTAAACCCTAACCTAACATTTTTCGATGTGAACAACTTCAAACTTGCAATAATTCTCCATAAAGTGTATTTTCGCATATTTTTTGTATCAAAGTGGACTGTAGAAAACTGGACACTAGTGTCACGTGAACTTGAAATATGATACTGAAATGAACATTTTTTGGAAGCAGTCTTTGTAAGTACGTCAACAAGTGATACGTCAACGTAATTCTTAAAATTTTTCTTGAAAAATACCAATCAACGAAGTGTCTTATTGTGTACGTTCTGTACATTTATGGTGCTGACTCCCGGGAATTTCAACCTGGGTTCTCTTTGTTTCTGAAGAAGTTCTACGGTAATAACAGCGAACTGAAATCTAACAACAAGGCAACGTCCAGGACAACATTATGGCGGAAAAAAGGAAATTAAGGAAATTAAGGAAAATACGCGACAGCCACCGAAGTTTTACCCAAAAAACTATTGATAGTGCCAGAGAGTTGATTGCCGGAGGAGATCCCATTGACTTAAAGAAGCTTAAGTTCCTTCTTACGACCCTCCACAACAAGAAGTCGGAAATACAAGCAATGGATCGGGACGTGGTCGAACTTCAAGAAGATGATTCAATTATTGACAAGGAGGTATCTGAAAGCTGTGAATTTACTAGTACTATTTATGAATGTATCGTCGAATTAGAATCTGTTCTAGCTGTTAAAGAAGCTCTAGAAGGAAGCCAAAAATCAGTCTCGACACCTCAATCTGCTTCTTGTTCAGAAAGCGCGGGAACTTTGTCAACAAGTCAACCGCCAAGAACTCCGACTTATGCCAGATTACCAAAGCTAGAACTCAAGAAATTCTCGGGGAATGCAATCGAATGGTATCCGTTTTGGGAATCCTTTGAGTCTGCCGTTCACAAGAATGCAAACCTGTATGAAGTGGATAAATTCAACTATTTAAAATCGCTCCTAGTGGGCACGGCTCAGAATGTCGTGGCTGGTTTAGCTTTGACGAGTGAGAATTATGGAAAGGCCGTAGAGCTGCTCAAAAGAAGACTTGGAAATCGACAAATTGTGATATCAAGTCACATGGAAGCTCTCACCAAAATCCCTAAGATAACATCGCTTGGAGAAATGAGGAAACTTCGCGATTTATACGACATGGTGGAATCGCACGTACGTGGACTGGAAGGTATGAAAATCTCTCCAGAAATGTATGGATGTTTCTTAACCCCAATAATTCTTCAGAAATTACCTGACGAATTTCGAATCGCAATCACACGTAATTTGGGATCTGACCCATGGGAACTGAAGGATGTTCTGAGTGAATTTCATAAAGAGCTATTATTGAGAGATCAGTGTCTTATTAACACCAAAGAATCGAAGCCCTCGAACTCGACTAAGAAGGATGAATCAGTTCTACATCAGCTTTGTTGAATGATTCTGATCGAAGGAACAAGCAGGTGAGTCGCGTGTGGTGTTCATTCTGTAATCAAGACCATCGTAGCGCCAAGTGTAACGTCGTGACGAATCCTGAGTCCAGGAAGCAAATTCTTAAGAGAAAAGGGAAATGCTTTCTCTGCTTTAAGGTCTGGACATCTATCAAGGAGCTGTCGGAGTTCCGTAAAATGTTTTAAATGTCAAGGGGCTCATCGTGTATCCATTTGTAATAATTCTGAACAAACTCAAAGGAATCATGAGAAGCCTGGAAATGCAGCTAGTGGGTCTACCAGCTTGTATGTAGATCAGTCTAAGAGATCAGTTTTCTTGCAAACTGCTGCAGCTGAGGTGGTTCGTCCAAACGACGAAAGATATTGCAAACATGTTCGTTTGGTATTGGACTCTTGTAGCCAGAGGTCTTATACCACAGAGGAACTCAAGAAGCAATGGGATTGCCAGTCATTGGTAAGGATTCACTCCTAATAAAAACGTTTGGAGAATCGGATTTGAGGCTACGCCTATGTGAGATTGTTCAAGTGGGTATCAAGGCTGCATCAGGAGAAACTGTGTATATTCAGACATATGTAGTACCAGTGATCTGTGGCCCACTTACTCAACAATCTATTGAAAGTGCCCAATACAATTACCACCATTTGCAAGAACTTCCTTTGGCAGACAGAAATTACACAAGAAATCTGACAGTATTCTAATTGGTGCTGATCATTACTGGACCCTTGTTGAAGGTACTGTTATAAAAGGTGGTCCATGTGAACCTGTTGCTCTTGCAACCAAACTTGGATATGTACTCTCTGGACGTACCACGGTCATGGTGAATGACGAGAGTAGCAATTCAGTGAACCTCACGGCAACTCATGTTCTCAAGGTGGAAACAAATGTTGTAAAATCAGACAAGCTGGCCTCAGAAGTCCGACGGTTTTGGGACTATGAATCTCTTGGCATCCTAGATGAAAATTTGCCTCTGTATGACAAGTTTTTGTACGAGGTCGAATTCGTGAAAGGAAGGTATCAAGTGCGTTACCCTTCAAGGAGCACCACGATCTACTGCCAGATAATTTTGCTCTGAGTAAGGCAAGACTTGCCTCACTGTTGCAACGTCTGAAGTCAAAACCTGAGGTATTAAGTCACTACAACGAAGTCATTCAAGATCAAATAGCACAAGAAATCGTTGAACCAGTGGAGGAAAACATCAACAGGAGTGTTGGAAACGTTCATTACATCCCTCATCATGAAGTGATTCGTGTCGACAAGGAAACGACTAAACTACGTGTTGTTTATGATGCCAGTGCCCGGGAAAGAAAAAACTCACCTAGTCTCAATGACTGTCTCGTTGCAACTGGTCCCTCTCTTTCTCCTTTGATTTATGATATCCTCTTGCGGTTTCGTGTTCACAAGATTGCTATCACTGGAAACATTGAGAAGGCATTTCTGAACGTTTCGGTTGATCCGAGGGATCGTGATTATCTACGTTTCTTTTGGGTCGATGACATCACAAGCAAGCTCCCAACTCTTCAAGCTTACATATTTACAAGAATCCCTTTCGGTGTCTCTTCAAGTCCCTTCTTATTGAATGCAACTATTTATCATCATCTCACTTCCATCGAAATCCCAAGAGAGTTTGCTGAGAAGGTGTTAAAAAGTTTATACGTGGATGATTTTGTCAGTGGAGACGATTCTGAAGAATCAACTTTTGAACTGTATCAGCATCTGAAAGTGTCCTTCAATAGTGGAGGTTTTAATATGCGGAAATGGGCTTCAAATTCTACAGCTTTACAAAGACAAATTGAACAAGGCGAAGGTGTAGATGATTCTCCCAGTAGTTCAGTCGACGACCAAATAATCCAAGAAGAAGATCAAAGCTTTTCAAGTTCGTTGTTCGAGTCACCCAAGAAGTCCAACACAGCGAAACTTAAGGTACTAGGAATAGGATGGGACACTAAGAAGGATTTGCTGCTCTTGAACCTGAACCCATCATCAGAAGCTGTCAATAAGGATCCAATAACAAAGAGAGCTATCCTTAGCGCAACAAGCAAACTGTATGATCCTCTGGGACTGTTAAGCCCTGTCATTATTCCATTAAAGATGATCTTTCAGTCCATTTGCAAGTCGAAGGTAGATTGGGATAGCCCTGTTAACTCCTTTCTTCAGGAGCAGTGGCTCAAGCTCGTTGAAGACATGAGCAAGGTTGGAGTTGTGGAGATTAAGAGGCATTAGTTCCAAGATTGATCTTCGTTAGACTTACTAAGCATTCAACTCCACGGATTTGCAGATGCATCAGAAGGAGCCTATGGAGCTGTCGTTTACCTTCGAGCAAAATTGAAATCTGAAGTTGTCTTCACCCAGCTCGTATCCTCGAAGACCCGAGTTGCACCCGCGAATGCAGATACCATACCACGCCTAGAACTGTTAGGTGCTCTAATCCTAGCTCGACTAGTTCGTAACATCACAACAGCATTGGAAGGAGTGTTAAAAATTGATTCTATTTTTTGCTGGTTAGACTCTCAAATTGCCTTGTGGTGGATCTGGGGTGTGAACAAGGAATTTAAGCAATTTGTGCAAAATAGAGTTGACGAAATTCGTCACCTCGTGAACCCAGCTCAGTGGAACTATTGCCCCTCTGAATTCAATCCAGCTGACATCTGTTCTCGTGGATCATTGGCTTCGAAGTTGACTGGTAACCAGCTCTGGTGGAATGGCCCTGAGTTTCTACTCAAGAGCAAGGAAGCATGGCCAAACATGCGAGAGAATTCCATTGAGATCACAAATGATGAATCAGACCCACCCCTCGAGTTGAGGAAGGAAAGACCCAGCAGCAACAGAAAACAGAAGAACAGCGCAGTCCTAGCGAACATTGTAACTGAAAATACCACAAAGGAAAGACCGAATCTCGGATGCGTTCTCTTATTAGAAAGGTTCAGCAGTATGCAAAGACTGATACGAGTCACAGCATATCTTTTGCGTTTCATATCTAATCTCAGAAGGAGTATGGCTAATAAGGAGCTGACCTACGGAGGAATCAAGGCAGAAGAAGCAACTAACGCAAAGGAACTTTGGTGCAAGGAAGTGCAAAAATTGATTTATGAAGACAAGAATTTTGAACAGGTCAAGGTATCACTGTCTATGTTCAAGGATGAAAGGGGAATTCTAAGATGTGGAGGCCGTCTTAAAAACGTTCCAATCCCGTATGATGCTCGCAATCCGATATTTCTACCGAGATGCTCCCACTTCACGAACTTGGTCATTTGGGTCTGTCATCTTAAGGTCCTTCACAATGGTGTAAGAGATACACTCACAGAACTAAGATCAAGCTTCTGGGTGACAAAGGGAAGACAAGCTGTGAAGACCGTGATAGGAAAATGTGCAGTTGTAAGAAAATTGAGGGCCGAAGCTATGCAGTTCCTCCTTCCCCACCTCTTCCTGAATTCCGATTAAACGACGAATTCGCATTCAGTCGAGTGGGAATAGATTTCGCTGGTCCTCTCTATGTCAAAGATGCGCACCCAAAGAAAGGAGAAATTAACAAGGCTTACATAGCATTGTTTACATGCGCTGCAAGCCGTGCAGTTCATTTGGAGCTCGTGCCAAACCTGAGTGCAGAAAGTTTTGTAAGAGCCTTAATTCGTTTAAGAGGAAGACGAGGAACACCAAGCCTGATTATTAGTGATAACGGGAAAACCTTTAAGGATTCAAGAGTACAAGCCTATTGCCAACGTAGCGGCATAGCTTGGAAGTTTAATGCGTAGGCAGCTCCTTGGTGGGGCGGATTTTTTGAACGACTTGTAAAATCCGTCAAGTTAAGTTTGAAAAAAATGCTTAAGGAACGCTCGATTAAGCCATGATAAACTGTCTACAGCATTGGTAGAAGTTGAAGTGGTCTTAAACTCACGACCTTTGACATACGTCTACGATGAAATGGAAGAGCCTTTGACACCTTCGCAATTGATTGTTGGCCGTAGAATTTTGTCTGTGCCATCAAGGTGTTCCATCAACAAGGTTGAAGGAAGTACAGAGTCACTCACAAGAAGAACGAGATATTTACAGCGAACACTTGATCACTTTTGGAATCGATGGCGAACAGAATATTTGACAGAACTTTGGGAGTATCATCGATATTCCAAGAGATCCAATTCGAATCGTGAAGTAAAGGTGGGAGACGTGGTATGCCTGCATGACCACAAGACCCCAAGACAGCTTTGGCGTCTGGGAAAAATCGAGCGCTTACTTCCTGGTCGTGATGGTCATGTCCGAAGCGCAATCGTAAGAGTAAAGTCTGGTAATTCAAAATACGGGCAGTCGTTGGTGGCATATTGTTTACTTTAATTTTGAACCTTATATTTCACTGTATTTCTAGTCTCCATTGGTCGTGTATGAGTTCACATTCTCTAAAATTCGAAGGTAGTTGGTTGCAAATCTTTAAGGATTCGATACGTTCGTCTCTCTCTCGTTTAAAGATGTTTTTTTCGCCTCAGGTTTGTTCCTTTTGCATGTCCTTACTTGCCCTGGTAAACAAATAGGGTTCGCTCTAAATCACATCGACCTAAACCAGGTCAGCCAAAAATTAACCATCGATAAATCTGAAAATAATCCAAACCGAATCATAAGCCTTACCCTAACCATTACTCTAGTCTAATACTAATAGTTACTACTAATAGTTAAAATTAATAGTTAATACTAATACTGGGAGTTAGCATGCCAGATACGGAAATTGAGTTCACTGATGACAACTCGCGCCTGGCGAAGGAGGACTACCCCCCACTGCCAGACGGTTGATCGATGGTGAACGACAAACTAAGTTTGAGTAAATTAGTCTTTAGGGTCTAATTTGAGAATCATAGCGCGAGGACCACAGAAGTGTTTAAAGTGGAAATTTTTCAACCTAAAGATCCAAACCTTTTTTCAGGGGTTAAGAAAACAATTTCAAAAAAAAAATTAAAATGATTAAATCTAAAGTTCCCAAGATAACGGGATATTGTTAAATTCGAATGTACTGGAAACACCGTATACATGAACGGTGTTTCCTTTCGGTCATCCCTCTCTGAGATCAAGGACACACCGTTAAACGTTATCAGAAATTCGTAAGTGGAACGTAAGTAATTTTTTATACTATCAAGTGAGTACTTTCCTTTTCTATGAAACACCATTCTGGATTTACCTAGCGAATCGTTCAAGGATTCAATTTATGCGTGGCTTGTCAACGATTTTTGCCACAGTCTATTCCAAAACTGACATCGTTGGTAGGAAAAATTATCAAAATGGTCGTTGCTTCCATGACAAGGAGTCGGACCTACATCCGTTTGCTTAGTAAATTTCGTCGCTCACGGTTGCACCCTTCAGTGCCGGCCTTAGGATATTTCGGCCCTGTGCAGAGTATGCTGTACGGGCCCCCCATAACACAAGTCAAATTGTTTTTCAATGCTAATTATTTTATTTTAGTAGATTGTTAACAAGTATAACAAGTAAAATTTAACTATGCAAGTGCACTTGTAACAGAATATCAACAGACCAACAGCCTTTACTATTATTACTACTTATTATTACTTTATTATCATCAATTGTTTAAAGTACCATAAGAGGTTTCAACAAAAGTAAATACACAAATAAAGTTTGTAAATATACAAAAAAGAAAACGACTTAATCAACCACAAATAAATTTTTGGCAATTGTAATATAAGAATACTAAAACATAAATGACTTAACTAGACTTAATAAAAATAAACATAAACCAGTTGCAGTAACAAAAATCATTTCTTTAAAATCTATCTATTGTTTTAAATGGCTGAGAAGAAAAGAAACATCAAGCTAATACGCAAATATAATGAACAAAGTAAGAGAGAAGTAAATTCATTATATGTACATTGTACAGTATTTATTCATTCTGAAAGTAGAACAGCTCTGATTCTGATAACCGCGGATAACATCAGCAACCCAAATCCAAGTATAAGATTCGACCGCGGCCATAAAAATATTACATGCTGGGTAAGGTATAGATGACAGGATAGTAGTCGATAGAGATCGGATTCGATTTAGAAAGTATCAGCTCACTCGGGGAAAGGGTTCACGATTTTCATGGAGGATCATCAATGTTTTGGGGATAAGTTTGATAGACGTAGCGCAGAATTTTATTTTGCATGAATTATGTAGCCGTTCGAGCATTTATGCTTGCGTCGTGACAAACGTCACTAAGCTCCAGGCTCCCAAATTGCTGGTTTAAGGTTTAAGTTAAACGCAATAAAAACATTGAAAAGTACGGTTCTGAAGGGGCCTTTGGTGTCAGAAAGTAAGTAGTAAGTAAAACTATATTTAAGCACGTTAACCCCATTCAGATTAAACTGATTTCCAAGAGGGGCGTGCGATATATACAAATAATTACATTAAAATAAAAGACAAGTAACAATATGTACATGCGATGAATGATAAAATTGGAAGATTAGCTTCGGTGAAATATTACCCCAGACTGATAGAAGAAATACCTTTCATAAAAGAGCTCAGGGATTGAATATCTTTGCTTCATTGGGTAGGCAATTCCATAATTTAGCCCCGCTATAACTAAGACTTTTTTAGGAATTCCGTTTTAGGCATAGGGATATATAGACCAGTCGATGATCCCCTGAGATTGTAATGCTTGGAAGCGTCAGTCGGCCGAAACATCTCAATAAGCGCTCTTGGAGCTAAATCATTTACAATTTTAAACATTAATCTTGCTTTACAAAAAGCACGACGCTCCCTCAAAGTTCTCCATCCAAGCTTATTTCGAGCTAACTCCGACTGGCCATGTACATTTGGACAATCAGTGATGATCCTAGCAGCTCTATTGTATAATTGTTCTAAACGACTAGATAAGTGTGGTTGTACTAATGCATTGTAGACTGGCAATAGAGTGGTACTATCAATGCACGATCTTAGTCATCTAATTGCCCGAATACCCATGGATATTGTCTTCGATAATTTCTCGATGTGGTCCTCCCATAATAAAGATTGATCTATCAAAACGCTCAAAGCTTTTTTAACCTTTACTCTCTTGATCGGTAAATCATCAACAAAAATGTTGGGCTCTCAAACGCGTTTTGCAGATCTAAAAATGCTACAAGATTGAAAAGCCTTCGATCCATATTAGTAAACCATTCATTTGTACAATCTAATGTGGCAGTTGTTGTAGAATGTCTTTGTCGACAACCAAATTGACGTTCGAATATTAGATTTTCAGAATTCAAATACTCGTATAATTGCTCATACAAGATTTTTTCAAAAAGTTTGCTGATAATAGGTAAGATTGAAATAGGACGATAGTTGTCCAGCAAATTACGCCGCTCATTTTTATGTATAGGGGTGACTCTTGCAATTTTCCAATCAAAGGGAAAATACTCATTGATTATTGCATAATTGAAAATATTGAGAAGCGATTCAGTAATGATGGGGGCTGCAATCTTTAATACCTTTGCAGGACTTTTATCAATCCCAGTAGCTTTAGATACCGAGAGGGAGTGTAGAAGATGGAAAACTTTGGAGGGATCAACAATTCGAAATTTAAATCTCCTTGGTACCTTCTTCAAATAGTTATCAAAAAGGTGTTCCCCTTGATTAATACTTTCAGCAATTTTAGGACTTATGTTCGTAAAATAGTCATTGAAATTTCTGCCATTAAATCAGCAGAAGTAAGTGTACTCCCGCCTAATTTAATGCTATTAATTACACGGTCCTGGGACTTACGTCCAAGAATGTGGTTAATTGTTGACCAAGCTGCCTTAGGATTCTTACTAACTTTTTTTAATTTTACGCTCAAAATAGACTTCTTTTTGTTCCCTCAACATGTGTGACCCTATTTCTGGACATCTTATAAACTTTCCAATCATTTAAAAATTTTGACCTAATTGCTACAATTTTGAGAAGATCTTTTTCATGCATTAATTGTTTAATATGTTTAGTAAGCCGAGGAACACTTGACTTTTGTCTAACCCTCCTTTCTCTTACCGGTGCATGTTTATCTAAGACGCTCAGAAATAGTTTCTTCCAACAAGCCCACTTTCTATTAATACAATGCTCGCGGTCTACTAACTCCCATGGCTGATTTTTCAAGTTCTCCAGAAATCTAATTGAATTAAAGTTTTTAAAATTACGAAATTTATTATCCTATGGGCTTTGACTTTACAAAAACTATTTGCTTTCCTAACTACACAAATTAAACTATGGTCACTAACCCCCATCGTAATTACTTCTGAGGCAATTATTTTATCAGGATGGGAGGTAATACAAACGTCTAACAGAGACGCGGTAGCTTGAGTCACTCACGTGGGCCTGTTGATAATTTGTGAGAGTTGATATACTTCCATTAATGAATTAAGTTTCTTGGTTTCAGTATTAGAGGCTTGTAGAATATTGCAATTCAGATCCCCAAGTAATCAGATTTCTTTCTCCTCATCAATTCGCGCAATAAAACATTCAAGTTCAGAGAAAAAGTCTAAGTTACAACCTGCTGATCAATAGATGGTAGCGATTATAAGTGGTTTGGAATTTGGCTTGTAAATTTCCAGACAAATTTCAAGACACACACCTCCACCAAACCAATCGCGATCTCGTCGTATGAGATCGTAACCTTCCACATACAAGTCATTATTGCTAAAACTGTCGTCAAGCCGAGTCTCGTTCAAGGCAAGAATATCAAGACTTTGACTTGATAACAAAATTCGATTTCATCCATTTGTTTCGGCAAACTGACAATATTTAACAAACCCACTTTGAACCCTTTAACAGCAGGTAAATTAGCATAGTATTGATAATACCTTTCTTCTTTCTCAGTCGGGGGTAACCTTCAATGGTTGAAATACTTCAGATAGTTTCTACTTAATAAACCACTACCCTTACGATTTAAATGTAATCCACGTCTATTTAGACAAGATTGATCAATATTACTATTGTCAATAAATTTCCGTCGTTTCTGAAGGCAGACGGATTTTAGAGCACTATTTATTTGACTAATCTTTGCATTAGACCCAGATAATGATTTGTCCCTTCTGTTTATCATACCTGAGATAGAGACTTTGGTAGAAGGCGAATTTTCCATTATTTGAAGGCCTAGGTTTGCAATGCTTTCAACAATTGTTTGGGAAGAAGAAGCGTCAGATTATTTGTACGAATATGCAGTATTAATTCATCTAGTTCTTCACGATTAAGTGGTTTTAAATAATCCTCCATATCTTCGATTCTGCTGCCAGCAAAGGACTTTACTGACACATTTACAGTAATTCAGAATCGGATAACTCCCATCCCCGAATATGTTGTACCAGAGAGTCGCCTACAATAAATACAAACTTTTTCGTCGGGTTGACTCCTATTTGATCCTCATTATTATGCGAGTCATTGGATATAGGCACAGGGTTTTTTTTATTCTTTCTAGATTTCTTTGCTAAGTTACTTTCATCCAACTGACTTTCATCCAACTGACCTCGATTTGAATGGAGGAGACCTTCTTGTGTGATTTGTTGTTTACTCTAGCATTCTCAGTAGATCCTACTTCGGAATTAGTGATATGAGTGTCAGGCTCAGTGCTTACCTGAGGAGAAGACCCATTATCCGAAGTCAGAAGACGAATTGTGGTAATTAAACCCAACTTTTCATTCTCAGCATTATCAGCCTTTGTCTTCAGGTCTGCCAAGATGCATGAAAGATTATTCACTCTTTCTAAAAGATCGCTATTTTCTTGTTTTAACGCTTCATTTTCTTGACGAAGCCTGGAAAGTTCAGTCGTTGATTCACCAGATGTATGTATGGCATCAAGATTAGCTTCAAGGTTGGTCATCCTCGCATTAGTTTTGTGATTATTCTGCCTAACTTCATAGGTGAGATTATCTATAAGCTTTCTCAGAGGACTTAACAAATGCTCCGGGGACTCTTGGGCATAGGTTTCTGTTTTGTTTTTGACAGGAGTGGCAAATTTAGCAACTTCAATCACGGATTTTTCACTCGTTTTCACTCATACAATTTCAGTCAAAGATTCATCAACATATGAGCCAGTCGTTGTATCAGAAACGGGAAATGATTCAAGGCAGATAAAATTGGCACATCCGTCAGTTCGCATAAACAACTGATCCAGTCGATCAGAGTCAGCACAAATAGCAAGTTCGGCTGTTGGTTGAGATGTAATTGACTTTCCGAAGACATTAAAAAAGGGGCGCCATACATATTTCTTCGCCCCACAAGGAATACTCTGTATTGAAAGCAGAAGGCCTGCAAAAGATCCTGCATAAGCTCTGAAAATTGTGTTAACTTTTAAGAGGAATAGTTGATAGGGCTGGAGGAAAATAGGAAAATTCCGAGAAAATTGAAAAGTAAAATCTACAGAACAGTGCTGAGACCAGTGCTGCTGTACGGAGCTGAATGTTGGACAATGAGGAAGAAAGAGGACAACTTGTTGAGAAGGACGGAGATGAGAATGCTGAGATGAATCCTGGGTATTTCATTGAAAGACAAGATAAGGGATAAAGATATCAGGAGGAGATATGTGGGGTAGTAGATATCACTAAGAAAATGAGAGAAACAAGGCTGAGATGGTATGGTCACATTATGAAGAGAGATAAAGGAGAACCAGTTAGGGACATTTTGGAGCTAGATATAAAAGGAAACAAAGGACAGAGAAGACCAAAGAAGAGATGGATAGACTGTGTTAAAGAAGACCTTAATGAGAAGGAACTGACAGTAAATATGGCGAAAGATGGGACAGAAGGGAGATCTAGAACCCGAGCAGCCGACCCTGGGACAGTCTGGGACTAAGGCTGGGTAAAAGAAGAAGAAGTTAATGGGGCTGGAGGAACATACAGGGCCCTAGATCTTGTAGAGCACCAAAGTGGATACACATTGATACCATTACCAATAATTTTATTTCCTGTTGTAGCATACCAAAGGGTACACTCAAATTTTTTTCACTTTAAAACATTTTCGCTCCCCCCCCCCCAATTTGTGGGCCCTGTGCGACCGCACGTTTCGCACACCCCTAAGGCCGGTACAGCACCTTTCATTCAACGTTTAACATTGCTTTTTTAATAACTTGCCAACGTCTTTTCATAGTCATCCCCGGTTTTCATAATTCCTCCATCCATTTCTTGATAATAATACTTATTGGACCATTTATTGGTTGTTAATTCGTCCGATCATCCACTCGAGATCTATTCCTTCATTTCACACCACTAGCGGTGTAGTAGAATTAATTGACTGGGGTCGTCAACCCACATAAATGTGCCTACGAACACTTCAACATACTTGCCTGGTATCAACATCAAATTTCGTTTAGAAAGCACTTTGTTTGAAGTCAGTGGCGTAGGAAGCGGGGGTGCACGGGGGCTGCACCCCCTAACATTTTATTTAGGGGGGCGCAATATCATTCGGCCCCCCTTAAAAACAAATATGGTAAGACTATGCAAAGTGTTTTCCAAATTTTTCCATCACACGTACCTGCATTTCAAAATTAAAATATCTACATAATAAATAATTAAAATATCTATGACAAAAAATATAATGTACTGTACACATTTAAACCACGGTTGACACTTTACTATAATTTAGAGTTGCACGAAGATGCCGCTAAAATTCGGGATAAATGTATGGTCACTTTTAGTTATCCTTCAAAAGGGTTAAAAAAGCTACAGCATTTTATAATTGTATTTAGCCTTTTAATTCACAAATAAGTAATCCCCTGAAACATTCTTTTCTCGTAAACATGAAGTGTGTTCAGTGACTTATATATAGGGGGGCAGAGGGGGCGACCGCCCCCCACCGTACATTTCTGTCGGAAAATTTAGAGCTTGTCGGAAAATTTAGAGCTTGTCGGAAAATTTGAGGGAGGATACCTTGCTATATTTCGTTTGCTGAGAAGTCAAAAACCCTTCAGGACTAGAAACATCAAAAATTGGACATTTGTAGATCATAGATGTGATACAATATTACGGTAAAGTTTCATCTATGCAATCAAACTTGGACATAAGCTTAGATGGCAAACAAATTGAACGAAAGAAACTTTTTAAGTGCCTTGGTGTTAACCTTGATGAGATCCTCTCTTGGAAGTCACACGTAAAATCCATATCTAAGAAAATTGCTAAGGTACTTGGAGCATTACGCAGATTGAGATCATATGTGACTCAAGATATTCTAATAATAATTTACAAATCATTGATTTTACCCCACTTTGATTATTGTAGTGAAGTATGGGGTAATTTGGGTAAAACACTTGCAGCTGATCTTCAAAAGCTGCAGAATAGAGCTGCTAGAATCATTACCAGTTCAAGCTACGAGATAAGGTCGGACGATATATTAACTAAATTAAATTGGAAGAAATTAAACGAAAGACGCCAGTCACAGTTTGCTTCCATGATGTACAAATGTGTGCATAATAAAGTGCCCGTTTACCTAAGTGATATATTTTCTACAACTAGCTCAGTGCACAATCACAATTTGATTGTGATTGTGCACTAAATTATGATATATATATATATCATAATTTAGTATTTTATAAATAGTTAAAATTAATTTATTCTAGCACGGCTCTCTGGAAGAGCATACATGTATGAAAAGACATCCGTGGATAAATAAAGATTTTGATTGATTGATTTGATTGTAAATGAAAATTTGAAACAAATTTAAACATCTTTAACCTAAAAAGAATGCAGAAAACCGAACGTTTTCTTTTGAAATACGGCAATTCATTCCTCGCGGTTCGTGTTGACAGGCACCTAACAACGTGAAGTCGGCCCATAGCAACGTCAAAGTTTCTTCCAATAAACTTCAACGTTTTAATCTTGAAACAACGCGTTAATTAACGCACAATGCACAATCGATTGCAAATACGGTAGTACAAACACAGGAAAATCGTGTAATCAAAATAGCCTATAAAATTGTTGGTAACATTTTGTGTTCTGAAAAGAAGCCAGTCACTGCTAGTTGGTTGGCGCCGCTCTGTCCGCGTACTACAGCCGAGGCTAGACTGCTGTTACTAATTCTCGACTCTAAATGACTACTAAAAATGCGTTTGCCGTTTGTTCAGGTAACCCGATTTAGGCTAACTCTTGTCGGAAATTTTTCAAATCTCGCCCCCCCCCCCCCTCCCCCTCCAGAAATTGTTATATACGCCGCTGATTGTGTTTTATCGTAGATGTAAGACTGCAAGTATTGCCCCAGTATTGTCAACAATATAGGCGATGAAAACATTTACGTAAAAACGCCCACCCTGAACTAAAATTTGTTCCCGGCCCCCCTAAGTTCAACTAGCTTCCTACGCCACTGTTCGAAGTGCCATATCTTAGTGCTCGGGTTGCGTGAAGATCTATCAAGGAGGAAAAGGACGCTTCTGGTTCAAAGGTGTGATCGGTTTCTTTAGGTATCTTGCTTTTTGTGTTACTGTAGGAATAAAACATACGAGTACATACTTCAGATTACGGTTTTTAGAGGACAAGAATATCTGAAAATAATCTAGCATTTTTTTATACAAAAAACTCCAAATCCAGCTCTCATATGACACTGACGTATTATGGGATATGTTCACAGCGCCTTCAGACTGCGCATGTTTACTTATGGATGCGCCAAATCAGAAATCTACAAGACCACAGTTCAGACTGGTACGACAACGATGGAAACTTGGAATGAGTTGACGAGCTACGTTTCAACAATTCCTCCAGCCATACAGATTTTGTTGATCATAGGCTGTGTGTTTGTTATTAGAAAACTCCTCAGACCCAAGAAAGAAGAGGAAGAGGAAGGAGAAACCACGAATTCTCTGCCTCCCATGAAAAAACGCGATTTTACGATTAGCGAGCTTCTGGAGTACGATGGAGTGAAAAACGAAAGAGTGTTACTGGCGGTTTGTGGAAAGGTATTTGATGTAACCAAAGGAAAGAGTTTTTACGGACCAGGTATGTTTTTCTGCTGTGTAATTTACCTTTTTTGCATTTGAGAAATTGTAAATCAATAATGAATGGCAGTGGCAATTGCGTCTTATTCGTTTTATTAATAAATTTTACGTTATTATTTGGAGTAGTGATAAAATCTTGTCTGTCTGATAAAAACGCCTTCTACTTTAAATATCACGTTTGCGCTGATTTGGAAAGTCTACTAGGTCTTCAGATTTTAGGGTAATTCGTGTTCCTCGTCAAAAGTTATATTGTTAGATAATTATTGAGGGTTGTTTCAGGAATACTGTCCAGTCAGCATTCATTTGACTTCCATGCGCTGTAGAGCTGACTTGATCGAGCTGTTGAATGCGATGGACTTAAGAGTTGCAGGTTTGCAATGTTGTAATATCTTGTTGAGTGATTAAATACCTTCGTTCACAGCAGTCTTTCAGCTCATTCAAGGTCAAAGTATTATCTTACATCATTCAGTTTGGTCTACTATCTCCAAATTGGTCATTGAGATCAATTAAGAGGATTGGATCTTGAATAATCTGTCGAAAAAGCAGTAGTTGGTGAATTTACTGTATCATTTTGAACACCTTTAATATAGCTGCTGAGCGCTGTCATTTTGTGACCTGGACCAGTTTTAACATGATTAAAATGTGATGAGTTTTTTTGCTTTTTGAGCTAGTCAAAAGTCGAGGATCATTTAAGATTGGTTACCTATAAAGCGTCCATTTTATCATCCATTAAGTTAGAGGAAACATGAAGATATTCCACACTCCCAAAACAATTAATACAAGCTGTAAGGGGTACACAACATCACTAAAATATTATATGCCCAGGCCTGCCATTTTAATTCATTTCTGTCTAGATGGCCTTTTAATGATGGCCTTAAACTGTCCTTTTTGTAATTTACATTTCTATTTGTAGCTTTTTTGAATGAATGTCACACTTGTAGCAAATATTTTCCTACACATATCTAATTCAACAGTAACTACAGACTAGTTGTTAAAGCTTATTAGCTTCACAAATTTCACTCAGGGAACATTTTCACTTGAAATTTGCATTTCTTTTCTTAAGTATTTGTCATGAATCTTGTATTTGATCATCCAAAATGCATGTTGTTGGACATAACCATTTTATTACTAAGGTGATCCATTAAAATTTTACTGTGGCTTGAACTGGATAATTTTACTCAGCAGAGAGAGATTTCTGTTGGTTGAAGGGTTCAAAAACCTGCCATGTTTAACCAATTAACTTTCTAATGGTGACCCTTCAGAATTTGTAATCTCAATGCTGGATGATTTTATCCTGCATAATGAGCTGTCTGGAGGGTGAAAAGTCATTGGGGGTAAGGATAGATAGTTAAGTCCTGATTAGTTGGGTATTTGCTGACCAATCAGAGGCCAAAGAAAAGCTGTCAGGTAGTGTGCAAATTGGTTGCAATCTGCTTGCCAAAAACAACTAGAATTGACTTCAGGTAACCTGTTCTATCTCTCTTAGTAACCTCTTGGACTATCTCAAAATTGGAGATGATTGGTTATACAGTAAAATTGTCAAAACTTAAAATTAATACAGTAACTGATGAATAATGAAAATTATGTGTTACTGTATCTGTTTTAATTTGGTTAAGATTAATGTCTCTTTTGTAGTATTTTTGGTTTAGGTATTTGTGAGTTAGCCTTGATCACTAGTCAATAAGATATTTTAGTTTCTATCCCTCAATGGTTGAAGAAAAATCACCAAATATATGCATTGAAGAATGACCCAATGTGATATACTGTAACTGCAATTATTGAAAATTTAAGTCATTATCTTTGATATGCATGTAACTAATGGATAACAAGTAGTTTAGATTGGTACTAGTAATACCAAGCAATTTTTGATACCATTTACTAAAATGACAGGATAGGGAATGTAGTATCTTATTAAGGAGGGACCTGGAATATTTTAAATAAGTGAGAGCCTTGGAGATGGGGTTTATGATACCCCATTAACACCTGAATTTTTTTCCCTTTTGTTCTTTGTTGTCTCTTTCTTTTTTCTTTGTGCTCCCACTGTTTTTTTCTTAAGTGTCTGATTTATTGGACAATGTGAATTAAACAGTTGAACCTCAAAATAAGAAGTTAGAAAATCTGATTAAACTAATATATACTTAAAAAAAAAAAAACCCAAAAAACCCACAGTGGACCACAGAAGGAATGTAAATTTTGGCCAATTGTTTCAGGTTCAGGAAATTTTGTCAGTGCAAGTGGGATAAGCCATTAATCCTGTAATGCATGATTTTTATTTTCTTTTGTTCTTTGTTCCTTCTTTCTTTTTTCTTTGTTCTCTCACTGGTTCTTTTGCTCTTAGGGGTCCAATGTATCAGACACTGGGCATTAACCTTTTAAGGGTTAGCATCCTGTATACAGGACATCAAGGACAAAAGAACTAGTGAAAGAACAAAGTGAAAACAATGAAAAAACAATGAACAAAAGAAATCAAATTCAACTTTTAAAGGGTTAAGGTGGCTTGACCCAGTTTCTGTTAAAGTTGAGGAGGGCTATTTTGTGGCCAAAAAAGTTGTGAATAATTATTAAATTTTGACGAGTAAAAACACATGTATATTATAGTAGGACGAAAAGCATTGATTAAAGAACATTACTGATATCAAGAAATGTGATCAACATTTTTTTATACTACAGCAAAATCTGGATCATTTTTCTTAGTATCAGTAACATTTTTTAATCAATGTTTTTGTAACTATACTAATAAACTTGAAATTTTAATTTAAATCTGGTTTTTTACATTCAGAGGTTACTTGTTGTATGAGCAGTCCATAGGAAGGTCTGACAAAAACTGCATAATGTATTTTTTAACAAGAAATGTCATGTACTGTATTTTTTTAATTTTGAAAAACTAAAAATTCAATGTGGCAGAATTTTTTCAAAAATTGATTACAGGCTGCCCATAAACAAAGAAAAATTTTAAAGGAAAAGATGTAAGGGGTTATCATGTCCTTTAAGCATTAAACTTGGTGGAATATTGACAACGACAAGCCATTTTCAAATGTCTTTACTGCTGCATCTCCCGGAATAGTTTCCTCAATAAAAATGTTTGATGCTAAACAAATTTTTTTAACCTTTGTGATCTTCTTATATGTGTGATACACTTTTGCATCCACTTGATTTCTTCAAAAATTCCTAGAGGCAAATAACATATTTTATCATTATATTGTTTACAGAAATCTATGATAGTTGAAAAAGCCAGAAAGAATGAGGATTTCTGCTTTTATACTAATTACAAATAGAGAAGTACTGTATAAACAAACCTATTATGCCATTTGACTTTGAACAGCATTTGATAATAGAATTGGCCTGTTTTATTGAATTTTTTTTTATGGTATTGGATTTTCTTCATCTAAAGTGTGCACAAAAAGTACATGTAGTTTCATTGAGTTTAGCATTTTTGAAAATGGGATTTAAAACCACTAAAGTAGGAATTGAAGCTGTCTACTGTACATTAATTTAGCTCTGAGTTTTGAACTCACAAAGGAAATTTTTTCTTGTAAAGAGATATGTTCATTACTTTTAGTGTTTCCAACATTTCTTCAGGAACTGTGGTCCAATTTCACGAATGACCATTGTAACTGTGTATATAATTTACACTTGAACGTTTATCTCTTTAACCATGGCTGATTTGTTCTGTCATTATACTGTAAACAGTCATAGTTGCAGTCAGCATGCGTGGACATACAGTGTAACATGTGGGGATTGCTGATGGAAGGGAAATATGATTGGTGAAAGTACCAATTTGTGGGACAAAACGCAGTCCAGTTCACTTTAAATCTGCTTGTGGTTATCAAGTCCATGAAGATGTTTCAGATGTTCTTTTAAGAAGTGCGGTCCTGTATACCCTACGATTAATTGTGGCAAATGCACATATTTAAGCCTGTTACCATGCATGACTTGTTTGTTAGTCTATTGTTTTACAGAAGTGTTTGGTAATCAAGTCTATAACTTTTTTTAAGGCTTGTGGCTTAATGTTGCTATTCATTATGGTAAATATATTCGTATTTATCAACTTCATATTCTGATGTAGAGAGATAACGTATTTCTGTTTCACTAGGAGGCCCTTATGCAGCATTTGCCGGTCATGACGCAAGTAGAGGCTTGGCAACATTCAGTGCTGGTAGTGAGGCTGTCAAAGATGAATATGACGACATATCTGACCTTAATGGTATGCAATTGGACTCCCTCAAGGAATGGGAGATGCAGTTTATGGAGAGATACGATCATGTTGGTTCGCTGTTGAAACCTGGAGAGAAGCACAAACAGTATGAGGAGTCGGAAACAGAAGAAGAAGATGACAAAAAGATCAAATGAAAGTCATTTGTAACAAAGTGGCTGAGTACAACGGCCAAACTGCTCATTTGGCAAAGGACGAGGATGAGTGATCAGAACTTCTAAGGAAGAGAAAAGCAAACATGACGAGGATTGCTAAATCCTATAAGTAGATTACATTGATACTGACTAGAAAGGTTGAACTTAATTATATTTTAACATCTTAAAAATGATAAAAATATTATAGTCTTCGAAGTAATGGAGCATTTTCACTGAATCCGAGTGGTTCAAATAAAGACGATCGTAGCGGCCATGTTGGAGTACCTGACAAAAGATGATGAACAAAAATCTTTTGTCAAGGAACACCAATTAGGCAGCTGTAACAGCTGAAAATGTTCGATAAAACTGTTTACTATCTAGACTATCTAGACTTGTTTTCTAGACTATCAAGGGATTGGTTCAATTGACAACTATTAATTTTAATCGTGTGATTTAAAATAGGGTTAAAGGAATGATTTTTGACATAATTTTTCGGTGCTTTTGATTCATATATTGTGGTTAGGTTTATTCGAGGTGATTCGATTCATTTTGTGAGGTGATTTATTTTCCAAATAAATGTTCATTAACAGTTTGACGACATTAATTTATTTTGAATAAATGTGACTCCATCGTTGGCAATACTCCACGACAATCACTTTCAGTCAAATTAGTATGTAAACTCACTCCCTCCTGTTTCGATATTTACTTGTTGCAATTAGAACGGTATTCATTTTTTGATATTTCTGTCTACAAAACTATTTTATAAAATAACACGCGTCCTAAGCACGCTCTGATTGGACGAGCCTCATTTTCTCTCAGAGTACAGAGACATGGATGACGTCATGAAAACTCGAAAAAACTTTGGTTATTTTATAAAACAAATAGAAAATAGTTTTTGTGTCTATATACTGTGGTAGAAACATGAATGACGCCATTTCAATTGGAAAAATACCAGAAAATACTCGGCTACCACTCGTGTTTCCACTAGGCATTTTTCTGGACGAACTGACGTCATGTTTCTATCACAGCACAGAGACACTCAAACAATTTTCTATTTGTTATTTAAGTTTCGTGATAAGCAGATCTAACTATAGAAGTAGTACCATGAACTCAGGATATCATCGTTACCATGGTGGTACTAACGTTGGAATTTTGACATCTTCCCGATTATCACAAGACGAATGATCGGTATCTTTCTGTCAGTTTTCCTGAGAAGTGTTAACAGATAGATAGTTCACCCAAGAATAACATAACATAGCGACATGTTTGAGTCAGTTGGAAAGACAAATTGTTTGCAATAAAGGTTATGGATTTAAAAAAATTCTGTCATGAAAAACTTCCAAAGTTTGATATGATTTTAAAATTACTCTATTTCCTTTATTTTCCAAGTTTGAAAGAAATTCACCAAAGCTGATCTCCAACAACGTTACATTTGCATTGATGCAGGTGGCGCTGTCGTCATAGAATAACAACTCGACCAGGTCACAGGTCACTATCTACGCATGTTTTGACCATACTTAATTACGAATACCCTCTTCATTATCGTTGCAACCGATAACCCAGGTGGGAACTGTTTTTGTGTAAGAAAATTAATGCCCAGCAGAGAGTGCCGTAGTGAATGAAATACATGGAGGTTGCATAAAAATATTTAGTTAACCGACGCTTTGTTGTGCAGCCTACAATGTTTTTAGAGTTTGTCTAGGACTAATATTTTCATCAAAAAATCAGAAAAAGCATCATTGAGGGAAGGTGAGAAGAGACAAAGAATGGCGAAAGGAGGAATTTAAATAAGAATAAATGAATGGGTCGGATAAGTTAAAAATGAGGGTTTATTCGTAGAAATAAGTCGACTGCCTCCATTTGTTTTATTACTGACTATATGGTAGGATATTTAATTTTCAAAACAGCAGCGATTGAGTGGTGTCAACATAAGGCAGCGGACAAACTGGCGCTTGAGCTTGTGTTAGCGTGCTTGTGTTAACGTGCTTGTGTTAACGTGCTTGTGACGTCAGTCAAGCAACTGCTAGAATTTAAGCCAAACACGTTGCAGTCAGACGCGTAAATTTACTGCTTGCTTTTTTAAATATGTTGACGAATAACTTGCTCATAGGGATTAGAAATCTAGTAAACTATGCAAATGTACTTGCTTAGTATACTTCGTAAATCTTTTTGCCCGTGTTTTGTTTTATGTATCAACAAATGCGCTCCTCTACCATCACAGCTGAAACATCTCCCCCTTAGAGGGCGAGATCTTCCTCTTGCTTTCAAGCCATATTGTCAATAAAAATTTACTATCATTTTTGTACAAATAGTGGGGTATCTGTTTATTCACCACCATACACCGCGGCGCTGATATTGCTATAAGGTACTAATTTTTATGAATTTTATAACTTATTCACTTTATAAAAACTAATTTTTTTATTTCCTTTATTACTATAATTTATAACTATTAGGGCTAATAATTGATAAGGGAATCATACATTAATTGACGTCATAATTTTTTTTTTCAAAATTGGGATCAAATCAGATGACCAATGATTTAGCTGAAAACCTCCCGCTTAGAGGGATATTTTCCTGTTAAGGTCATCCTCGGAGTGGCAGCTCTCAACCATGCGGATGAAAGAGAGCTTTAAATTTAAACTAAATATTCGAACTGCATCATTAACGTTTCTTGGGACGGTTGCTATGGCAGTTTACCAAGTGCATTGGCAAGTGTGGTTGTTGGTCAAAGTTTGAAATCATAAGGTTTTAGGATTTTCCTCTAGCCAATTGTTACGTCGTTGCAACCGCTCCATTTTAAGTATACTGTATGAATCTTGCTTTCTTGTTTTGGCCAGGTTTTCTAGGGGTGAACTGAGTGTGAGAAGCAATGGTCAGGGTGAGAAGGATCGTCACCGTTGTGGATCTTGGTGTCTCCTGCCAGTGAGTTTCTCTGTTGGTGAAGTGTGGCCGAGAAGGCTCCACTTTACCGATGGTGGTGAAAAAACCAGAGTGATTAAAATTTTTTGACATGGCTATTGGATTTTTGTAGAATGTTAGGTGTAATGATAACGGTGTCGCTTGTAAGCGCGGTTTTAGGAAGGTAAGAGTGACATATAGCGCAGAGCATTGTCCTCAGGCTGTTGCGATTGCTTGGCAATATTTCTTGCAGCTTTTATTAATTCCAATTTATCGAGTCGGTATAAAGTTGTACTTAAAGCAAAATTACATTGTTGTATATGAAAATATGTACTGCTGCAAGTCAGGCTTATCGTGTTTTGCGTAAGTTACGATTAACAGAGGTGTGATTATGTCAGCTATTGAAGGATAATCAGGTAACTAAATCATCATTTCATCACCTATTGCTTGGCTCTTCACCGGTAGCAAACAACTCACTGGTAAATTTTGGCAAACTGCGTGAAGTGACCGAAGTCCATTGCAGAGCAGAATCCGTGCCTTCCACACAGAATGGAATTGAACAACAGTCTTGAACAACCTCGGAAAGAAATTACCTACCACCAGGCCTCTCGTGAAGGGAGGGTCTGGGGTGTTCTGAATTTTACAGTAACGTTCGTAATCTCAAATCAACGAATCAAACATTATTTATGAACGTATTTGCAGTTTATGTAGGCTGAGCTAGGGAAACAGAACTTTTTCATTTACGTGAAAAATTCCAGCGAAACACCGTCGAGATCTAGTTGTTTAAGTAGATTTGTTTCATTCTCTGACTGGAGTTTTACTTTGATGTAAAGCGTAGTTTATAAGCTGTGCTGAGCCAAACCGTGCCGTACAGCTCTGCACGGCTAAAGTTCAGTTTATAAACCAAAACCCCATTTACACTATTAACATTTTGGGCACGGCACAGCTAAAATTTTTACTCGGGTGCCGCTATATTTGGGCACGGCATGGGTGATTTTCAGTGTAAACGGTGCGGACTTGCCGAGCACCTCTGTATATGTAGATCTTGGCACTGCAAATTAGCCGTGCCGTGCCCAAACGCGGGGTTCAAGTCAAAGTGAACTGTGCCGTGCCGAACCATGCGCTTTACAAAATAGCCGCTATTTTGATTTTTAAGGAATCACAGGTTTCATCAATCTTGTACGTTTGAGGGAATTACGGGCAAAGAGTAGCACAACCAGGCACGGCCTTATATAGCAAAGCTGTACCGAGACAAGATGATAAAATATGCGAGCACGGCTAGGCACGGCACAGCTTGTAAACTAGGCCTAACGACTTTTAGTCCTGCAAGCCACTGCCGACCGACTCGTCCTAGGTTTAAATACCTTTAGCAAAGGGTAACTGGGCTAGAAATATCCATTGGCAAAAGTTGTCGGAGAGGCCGACCATCGTAAAACTTTCATAAATGTTCGTTAGACGTTCGTCGAGTTCAAATTAACCTCAGAAAAACGATTTCAGAGGTTTATTTGAGCTTGATGAACGTTCAATGAACATCTGTGGGTATCTAGAAGCTCCCACATTCCTAATATCAGTAAAAACTGGCATCTTAAATCATCTTATGCACATTTTCTCACCGACTCAAGATGCATTTGGTTACCCACGACAAGTTTGTGGGACAATTTAAGAATCGTTGCGAATATTCACCCTGGATAATCACTCCAGAAAGATCTTTCCTGGGCTTGAATTACGTTTCCATATATTGTCACGTTATCAGTAAAGATTCAAGATTCGAACTAGTTAAATAGCTACGCCCTGACACTTTCAGGTTTACCGACCGACGTTTTCAAAATAGAGTTCGAATTAACGGGGTAAATTTCAGCCAAGGGAATATAAAATTCGGTTCGAGTTAGCAGGGAGGTCGAGTTATATGACAGTAAATGATAGAGAAATGGCATCAAAGCCAGGGGGAATTGAATTTGGTTCGAGTTCGAGTTAACTGAGTTTGAGTAAACGAGATTCTACTGTATACCGTATCAAAATAATGGGAGGGGGGGGGGGGGCAATTGGCCTAGGGCAGCAAAACTGGTGGAGGGTGTTTAATGGCCAGTGGTAGCCTGAAAAATATAATAAATTGATGTAGGTTTACTCGTCAAAGATTGTTAATCAACGACTTTCTTGTATGATTATTGTACAGAGAACTCCCTCTTAACGGATACCTCTCTAAGTGGGACACCTCCCTAAGACGGAAACCACGTTTGGTCCCGGCAGTTTATACATTATTTCACTATAACCAAGCTCTCTCTTAGACAGACACCTCTCCAGGGCGGACAACGGACACTTTTCAGGTGGAAAAGGTTCAAAATACCTCCCACAACGGACAATGGCCTGATATAGAGATTTGGATAACACATTTTGAAGATGTCACAACAACGAAGAAGACTTGTGTTTGAAAAATTAACAAATTCTAAATCCTATGGTTAACTACCTGACATACATTGAAGGACTTTCGCTCGAAACGTCAGTACCTTTCCCTCGTGGCAGAAAGACAAGCGCTGAATGAACGAGGTTTAGTCGCTTTAATACTAATGGCTGGTTTCAGATTACGTCGTCGCCCTCTAAGACGGACACCACTCCGAGACGGACAGTAAGAGGAGTCCCAAAAGTGTCCGTCTTAGAGGGAGTTCACTGTATTAATTCTTCAAACTGATGAGGTAAATATTTACTTTGCCAGGACTGAAATTTGACTCGATGTCCAAGCCATAGACATAGTAGATAGTCCAAGCCTACGTGGCCCTCCTCCTCATCTGCCATCAGTATGTTGCTCTACAAACAAATTCCTAGCTTGACGGCAGCTGATGGTGGCAGCCATCCCAAGCTCAGGGATGTAGCCACGCCGGGCGGTATCGGGCGGGACCACCCAGCACGAATTCTAAGCGCCCGGCATTCGCGGTAATATTATGAATTTCGCCCGACACATTTTTAGCCCAAACATGAAATATACTGTTTCCGTACAGCAGACCTCATCGTAATTGTAATCCATTATTCATCAAGCTCGGAGATAAGAACGCAAATTAGCGTTAACAAGAAAAATCTCGCAGGATTCTCAAATGCTATTCCTCATAAAAAGCTGTTGCTAAGTAGCCAGTGTCTTAACCGCTGTAGACAAAATTTGACTCTGGATTTAGCGCGAAGGCGTGCACCAAATCACATTACTAGGTCACAAACATTTACCTAAAGAGGCGGAGTATCGTCAGTAAGTTTAATTGAATGTTTCTGAAAAATTTCCAGGGGGGACATCATAATGAAAATTTAATCAGGATATTTTTACCTGGCACTCGTTTTTCGCTGACTACATCCCTGCAAGCTGGAATGTGCAATCTTTTTAGGAAAATTAGTATATTGATGACCTTGATACAGAGTTAGTTTTTTTACCACTGTTTATTATGTTGGGGATTCTAGGTGAAGTATAAACACAATATTACAATAGAATCTGTAAGAACAATTTTAGAAAGGAAAAATTGGAGAGGTTTTGTCATTTTTACTTTGGCCTTACTTCCTTAATGTTTTCAGTGGATACAGCAGTGGTACAGCAGTGATACTGTAGCACTTCATAACACAGTTCAAATATTTTATGAACTTTCTTTAAGAGTCAAGAGCTCAAACTCAACTTGGATATGATTAAATTATTTTCTAAAGTTGTATCAACAATAATTTGAAATATAATAGGAGAATTTACAAACTCAAGATATGTGAGAGTATAGCAATTAGGTGATTTGTAAAATGGTAAAACAACAGCAAACATTTGTAGCTTGCGGTTAGAGGTACATTAACCTACATAATTAGTGCTACTCCAGCTTAAATTGCTTTAAAAATTACAAAGATGAAGAGCTCATTAACCAACATTTTGACACTCCAGTCAGGTATCTTCCTCACATCTTCTATTGTTGTTATTTGTTATGATATATATTTGTACTCTCACTGGAATAATGGAAGAAATCACCTACAAATGGCATATTTTGCTTCATGATAATTAGGAATATTAAAAAAACAGTTGGGTAAATATTTGCCGCAAACAACATCCATTGTTATCACTAAGAAAATGGCAAATTCAGGAATAAAGAGAAATCAGCAATGGTATGTGAGAAACACTCCCTCAATATTACTACTCAGTTTTTTATGTTTGTTTAACATTTTAAGTTAGAGTAGCCTTTTACTGAGAACAGGTCACCTAGTTCCTTTGCAAAGCCTTTTGATTGTTGTTTGACAAGTTTCCATAAAAATAAGCAATTCAGATACTGGTAAGCCTGTGGTACTCAAGGACACAAGCAAGAATACTGCTGAAATGGTTCCAGTGACATGCTTACCAAACAAGTGTCTCAAGATGAAAACAAAAAAAAATGTGGTCATTTAATTTCCAATTTTTTTCATTAACCTGTCCGGTTAATTGCTTCTTTGCTTTGTATATAGGTCTGATTTTCTCTGCAAGCTCAAAATGTGAGCAGTACTTTGTTGTAAACTTACCTATTTGTATGAACCACTGACAACATTTTTGTTTTTCCTTGGATTTGTTTACGTAATATTTCTCTTTCTAATTCAGCTTTTCTTTCTCTCATAACCTGGAGATTTTTCAGAAGTTTATCTCTTAGCTGCTTTTCATCCTCCTCCATTTTTTCCTTTTTCTTTCTTTCTTCTTCTTCTTTTCTTTTTAATTCTTTTTCCAGCTGTTCTTTCTTTTTCTTGATCTGGGCCAATATTGCAAGTTCCTCCTCACGTTTTCTTTTTTTATCCTCTTCCTCAGCAACACAACTTGCAACTCTTTGGAAAAGTTCAGCAAAAAGATAGCTTGCCTGTGTCTCTCGTAAACTTTCAACTCTCTTTCTTTCCATCAACAGCTCTTTTTTCCTTGCTTTTCGTTCCTTTTCTAGCCTTTTCTTTTCTTCCTGTTTTAGTCTCCGTCTCTCCTCTCTCGCTTTTCTTCTTTCTTCCTTTCTTCTTTGATTTTCTTGAATTTCCCTCAGTAATTCCAGTTCATGCTCCTTAGCCTTCTGTCTTTCTTCCTCCTGTCTTCTTTCTTCTTCTTCCTTTTCTTTTTTCCTTCTTTCCTCTTCCTTCCTATCACTTTCTACCAGGAGGTTCCTTTCAGAATTTCTTTTCATAATATTTGTCTCACTGAGATGGCTAGTTTTGTCAAAGTCAAATTGGATGGTTGCAGTTGCAGCATTCCCAGTATCAGATAGTAACAGCAACTTCATTCCTTTTAAAGCTTGCATAGCATTAACAAATCCTTGATACTCCTCATATTGAATGTATACTTCAAAATGAAGGTCAGAACCAAAACAGAATGTCTGAAAATTTGGTTGATGCTTCCTTGTAATGCGCGTCCTGTAAGGATCTAAACTTGGAACATCCAAGCAACGTATTTTCCCGTAACGTTCAAAAACAGAAACAATAGCTTCCTTGCTTGGTTTGGAGCCAGATAACTCATCACTAAACCATTTAGATGGCAGGCCTTTTAAATGAACTGTATCGGGCCTTTCTCCAGGTTTCCATTCGTTTAAATTTTTAGCATCGCGAAAAAAGGATTCCCAGTCGTGTTTGACTGGATATTTGATCTTCGACTCAAATGCTCGTACCTTCAAAGGTTCTGCTAATCCACTGAGTTTTATCATGTTCCCTTCTAACTTTGAGACAATCTTAGTTAATAATGATTTTGTGTCAACCTCTGCTTCAAACCGGATTTTTTCCAATGAAGACTCAACAACTCTCAAAACACTGAATTGAGCTGGCGCTACCATTGACTTTACTTTCTCCATCACTTCCCAGTTTGAAATGGTGACTCCGACTTCTCTAATTTCTGGTAGACCGACCAAAATTGTTAGCTTTGCAACCGGTTTTAAATACAGTCCTTTGGCAGGACATAATTCTACTGCTTCGCTAGTGTCATTGCAAATCTGAGCAGCCATCTTGCTTGTGCGTAATACACGCGTGTACCGATCCTCGCGCCTCAGTCTTCTCGCGTAAGTAAACACGTGTACACAGTGACACCGCTACTCAAATTGGTACGCAGATATGCCAAAGGTCTTCAGGGTGACAGGCCTGTGTATTCATTGTACCGTTCAAGGATTTACGTGGAAAGATTTACATTTTCAAATAGAAACATTGATTGATGTTGGTCTGGTTTTTTGTCTTCAGATTTTAACAATTTCTCCAAAATAAAAGAGCCTTGAAAATGACGGAAAATGTCACTGATCTCCCTCGAACGATGAAGTTTAGGAAGGAAATGCTCAACGTAAACATGGTTGTCCTACATCGACCTCAAAATCCTGTAATTAACGGTAAGAATCGATGGAAATTCCCATCCTTAAAGGATTGTTGTGTGAGAGTTGGTATATTTACCATAGACAAAGAGAAGATCGGGGAAAAAAAGGCTGTCCGAGTATACTATGACCAACAGGGCAACATTTCAAAATCTGGCAAAAGAAATGGCGCGATATTTGTGCTAGAAGTAAGCTGTATTACTAGACACGCAATTGACGAACGCTCTCTCATCGATGTCCCTCTCCACATGGTCTGTTTGCAACGGCCACTCAACTGGCGGAATTTCAAGCAGTATACCCATGATGACATTGGATTTTGGTTCCGCTTCTTTGGAAGGTCTTGCAGGTTTCACATAAGAATATCTCTTAAAATCCACCTTGGCAAGCGAGGAAAATGTGCCCAGGATAAAGTAATTAACACTGTCGAGTTGGATATTGTCAATCGTGAGATTATTTCCCATAAAAATTTCTCTGGGGTTCGTGAAAAACCATCACGTGAAACATCCTTATATTCCGAAAAAGGCTATCAACTCATCATGGAAGAGCTGCAGACCTTGCAAGAAAACTGTCTTTGGGAGAAATGCAAGTCTGCTGGAGACAGACTACTCTCTGGATCAGATCAAACTAATGCAGATTATAAAATTTGCATACTTCTGGAACAAAGCAAGGTGGCCTGTCAGCTTGGCAAATTGAAGGATGCAAAATCTTTGGTTAAAAAAGCTCTTGAAATAATTCCAAAGAGCCAAAACAAAGCACTGCTCACAGGTCGTGCTTACACATGCCTGTCCTTATCACATCAGTATGCAATGGCCTTTGGAAATGCTGAAGAATGTTTAAGAATTGCAAAAACAAGCTTGTCTGATTTCACTCCTTGTGAGGATACTGGTGACTGCTACTATCAGGAAGGCAGAGTGCTAATTGGTTTTATATTTAGATTAGCCAATTTGCATATTGAGCTTATCAATGAAGCCAAGGACAGGATTGAAATGGCAATAATCCACTTCCGTAAATCTAACAACTGGAAATGTGCTTCCATAACAAACAAAATTTACAGTGGACAAATGTACATTGCCATGTTACTTCTGGCTAATAAGGAAGATGACAGTATTGCTATCGCAGATCAACTAATTTCTAGCATGGCTGAAATTTATTTCTTGCTAAGTAATCAATCAAAGTGCAAATTCAGTTTTGCAAAAGCTTTGCTAATGGAGCAAAATGGTAATATTAAAGGAGCATTGGTAAATGGCAAAGCTGCATTAGATTTAGCAAATACATCTGGTTTACATTTGGAAAAACAATGGATTGACAACTTTTTAAGAAGATTACAAAGAAAACAAAATGAAACATGCTGCATCCCCCATAGTGTTGTGACACATTTTGCTTCAGATTTTCAAAGTATTTATGAAGCAGATTGTAGTAGTGATACGTAACTGCAGTAGGTAAAAGATACAGAATCTTTTAGCTACTAAACTTAACTTTTTGTCACTCTAGGAAAGATCCATATACCCCTTTGGAAGACACAATGTTTATTCACCATTAAGCAAAAATTGAATTTGTTAAGTATAGGTTAGTTCCTGAAACCAAGGTTAATAACCAATTGAAAGTAGTTACTAAGGATGAGGTAACTAACCTTCATGGTTCATTACTGCACAGGCTTCATATAGAGTGCATAGTGTAATTCTATTTGATATGAGTGATTAGAAATAAATTTGGGTTACAGCTACATGATTCGCTAATGTCCCAGGGATATATATTAACCCTGGGACATTAACTAATTTACAATACATTTACATTTATTTTACAAGTGGTTACTAAGTAAGTGAATTAAGAACCCCAGTATTTCAGAAAACCAAGGTGATCATGAACTAAGTTGGTCTAACTACTGTAAAAATTCAAACAAGTACCCTGGGTGCTTATTTAATTTTGCAACCTTGAAGGTGGGTGCTTATTCCAATTTGCATCCTTTTCAATTGTTGAGGACACCCTTTTTGGAGAACAACAAAACAAAAGATGAGTTTTTTTAACTTTAACTTAAAAAAAACAGAATAGTTGAACCATTGCCAAGCAGTTTGAAGGGGAGATTCTATGGCTGAAAGTACTTTGTGTGCACATGGACATATCAGTTCAAACTTTGAGAATAACACCACTCTTCCTGTGGGGACAGTGAAGACAAAGTGAGATTAGATCAAAGCTTAAATGTCTGTCTTATTACTGGGCAATCTACATCTGACTAAAAAACAATTACTGTAAAAATATGGGGGTGGGTGCTTATTTTAAAATTGCTTTTCAGAGGTGGGTGCTTATTTGAAGGTAGGCACTTATTTGAATTTTTATGGTAATTGTTTTAAGTGATTAGTTCATGAACTGCATATTGATGAAATGTTGATTGGATTGATGAAGAAATATTTTGATAATTCATTATGAATTAAGGTAGATAACCATGCAATAACACTGGTATCACAATCACATTTGAGTAACTTTTAATGTATATTTTAAACTTTTTCTTTGTGATGTCTGTCACAGATCTCAGGTGAATAAAATCATCACCTGTCACAGGAAAAAGCATTCATATAATTTTAGACAGGCTTTTAAAATTTTAACCCCCTTCCCTCTGAAATGTCTCTCTGAGCTTAATAAAGTCTTGCAATGGGTAGAATAAAGTTGTCTATTAATAGCCAAAACAAACTTTTAAGTCTGGGCTGTTGTCAGGAGAAAAAGGATTAAACTGTAATGACATGTAACTAATTATGTGAATGTTTAGATGCATCTGGGTCATTAGTAAATGCTGAGTTTGTGTTCAAATGTTGGTAAATAAACAAATGTAACAAGAGTTAACTTAGCCTGCATGCAGACTCAACCTGATAATGAAATGATATTACTTTATCACAGACCTGGGCATCTTATGGCCCGTGGGCCACATCTGGCCCTTTGGATGTCCCTGTCTGGCCCGCGTGAGTGTGAGGTCAATCAGAACATGAATGAAAAAATATTATATAATTAATGGTGTTCATGCTATACAATTGTGTTGCTTTTATTTTGAAAATTGTGCCATTTTTCTTTTATTTACATGATGCATGCGTGTGTTATGCATCCAGGACGTGCATGCATGAACAGACACAAGTTGGTTCGGCCCTCCAACACAGTTCAGGTTTCTCATGTGGCCCCTTGTAAAAATTATTTGCCCACCCCTGCTTTATCAGGTTGAATCTGCATGCAGGCTCAAGTTAACTTGAATAAGGCCATCATAGCTTCTTAGGAATAAATGGGTTAAACATTTGAGAGACTTTGAATGCTCCTTGGGTGAACACATCAATGAATTTGTTGTTCCTCTCAAAAGGGGTTTTTATAGTTTCTTTCAAAAGTGTAACCAGATGGCAACAAATATCTGTACCTGTTAGCTAAATAGTTTGGACCTTATTCCAAAAAGGATCTGGCAAAATTGGTTTTAGTATTGATGCATGGTGAAGAATATAAAGTATGGTATAGGACATATTTTAAGATAACTTTGGAATTTTAACTAAGGTTTAATAACTTACAACTTTAAATGCCTGGTTAAGACCAGGCAAGCCTACAAATATGCCACAATATCTGTCACTATGTACATACTTACATATAAATATACACATACAATGATGACCATGGCAGTTTTATCTGTTGAACTCATGTACATTAATTACTTATTCCAGAGTATGGAAGAAAACTCTGAGTCCACAATAAATATATTTTCATCAATCTCATAGTTAAAGTATGTCTTAAAGTCTTAAAATTTTAAAATGTATTTTGTTTGCAGTTTTCAGGCAATGTTATTTACATTGGGAGTCACAGTATTTAATTATGCAAAGTGTGTTTTAGCACTCAAACTCCTTTTAGACTGAGGATATAACTCTTGGCTATTTTGTAAATTTGGATTGACTTCTTCACTGTTTTCTTTATTTTTGGATTTCCTTAAAATGAAAAAAATAGTTAATCCGTTAATGTAAACATACTTTCCATTTAGCAGTCACTATTTATATCTGAAGATATGTGAAATGTTAGATAATGGCAGAAATTGTTCACTATTGCAGCATTAACAAAATCACATGAAAATTCTGAGTAAATCCTTGTTAAACCATTAAATAGTCAATCTGTGGATGTTAGTGGGTAGGAGAAATTTCATTAGGTATCAGAATGTTACTTACATTAACCAATTACGGGTGAAGGCACGCTTTATAATTTTACTCTGGCTAATGTCTGACAATTTTACTCATCAAGGGGATGAGTCCTGCCCTTTAATGAGTTAAGACCAGAGACGGCGGAGCCGGGGGGGCTGCAGGGGCTGTAGCCCCCCCACTTTTTTCCAAAAGTAATGTTGAAACAACTACGCTTTAAAACACTTGTTGTGCAATTTCCCAGAGAAGCATACAAAATGCTGTATTTTTATCTCAAGCCCCCCCACTCGAAATTCCGCTCCGCCGTCACTGAAGACAAAGTAAATGCCATTCTTGAGGTAACAATTTTGGCAATTGATAAGCCAGGCAAAAATCTTAGGCAATTTATAAATAAGATAGCCCAACAAAAAAACTCTGAAAATTGGCATTGCAAACGGTTTAATAGATCGTACGTTTCGTTGCTCCGCGCATCATCATCAGAGAAATAAGTTATAGGTGATATATTTATATTATATTACACAGGTGATATTAGCATGATTGGCGTGTGAGAGGTAGTCGGGAAGAAAGACAAAGGCGTGTGGGATAAGAGGATGTCAGTAAGATGTGATAAACAAAAGGCAGGAAATGCTTGTGCCAAACGGTAATTAATCTTTAAAACAGAAAGAGAGGAAAAGAGCCCAAATTGGCATTGAGTGAAGGGTTAAGCTTACGATTTAAAAGGGTTTCTCTTAAAAGAAGTTCAGTGGTATTTGTAGTAGAAGACAAAACATTAAAATTATCTAGTCAGACTGGGTGCCCCGTGTCCCTATGCTGCAACAAGATACTAGTGAGGGGAGGGTTAAAGCGCTTTTTTCCCCTTTAAACTACAGTAGTTTCAAGAACTCGATCATACTTCTTTGCTGTTCTGGGCCTTGATGACTTCGGTCTCGAGGATTTAGGTCGGGTAGTTTTAGGTCGAACTGGCTGTCCAACTACACCATCATATCCAGGTGGGGAGTAGGTGAGATAAACATTGGAAATATCAACCTCTGGATACTGTGATAAATCAATTAAAACAAATTTAAGCACTATTGGACGTACTACAGTAACTACTAGGCATGGATAAATTCCTCAACTTGACAAGTGGTAAACTTTATAACTGACACCGGTGACATGCATGTTTTATTGAAAAGCTTAAGGATGTTAAAAGTTAGATAAGACGTCTGCGGACTGTTTACTGTGGGCACGCACAGAACAGGGCAAACTGCAAGGTGGCCATGCTTGACAATACACCATGGTCAAAAAGTTAAGTGCGGAATAGAAAAACATGCAACATGATTTGTTTTTACTATGCATGTAGCTAGACTACAAATATTAACTCAAGTTGTAGTTTTAATCATTGGTTTCCAAAATACACACGCTTTATTATGATCTGCTGGGGTATTTCATAAAAATATTTCTGAAACTCAACATAACACACCAGTGTTGATAGAAGTTAATATTTCGTCGGTATTACTTTCATTTTCAGCCAATATTTTCTAACCGGGCAAGATCATTCTTATTATCAAAGAGTTTCAACTTCTGTCGATATATGTACTGTGGTAGGTGTGGGAGCTTGGAGATATCTTAGATAGTCGATGAACGTTCGTCAATGCCTAACCTCAGAAAAACTACTTCTAAGCCCATGACACAGAATAAATCTAGTCTACCAGAAGTCCAACTCACTGTCGGCAGCTTTGATGTTTGTGTCCTCGCGCATCTCATTAATTCAAACGCCGCCATGTTCCTGGCAAGCGTCTAGCCCACTGTCCTCTAAGTCAGTCGTCTAGCGCTCGCCGAGTGTAGGTATGTGTTCTATAACTTTCGTGCTCGTCTGAACTGAATTTTCGCATAATTGAAGTGGTTTTGCCGTCTTCGTCAACCTTAAATGTGATTGCAAGGCCAGAAGAGGCAAGCGAAAAAATTGCTGATAAGCACATGTATACCAGTTGATCTTTTAACAGTTTTTGACTTGTTTAAAATCGTGGTAAGATTAACAAGAATTCAGCACACGTTTGAATCCATCGAGCGTTGTCAACACGTTCGTACGATATTTCTAAATTGTGGAGTAAATTTTATTTTGTAAGCTCACTGAACAAATACCCCTCGATAGGTTTGAAAACCTAATTTCAATGTACCAGTTTAGTACTACAATCAACCTTCACTTTGTTTACATATAAGTGGCAAAAATTCGTATGAGGTCAAAACTGCCGAGGGAACTTGCCAGGAACATGGCGGCCAGCGCATACGCATAAAAAATTTGAGACAAATTTTCACGCGAGTTGGACCTCTGATCGATTATTTACTCTGTGCCCATGACGAGGATCTAAAACGCTACCTGTGACGCAACCCTCCGATGACCGGTGAGAAATTTGATCGCCGGTCATCAGAAGGTTGCGTTATGGATCCTCGTCATGGGCTCAGAAATTGTTTTCGTGAGGTTAGGGTTTGACGAACGTTTATCGATTATCTATGTTTCAACTTCTGTGAGACTCTTCTCAACTTTATACCCATAGTTTTGAAACAAAAAGGATTTACTTGATGACGGAAATTTTCGAGTGTCAATCGTACATTTTAAGACTCAACCGGTCACAATTGCGAGAAATGCAACTCCAGGGCCTCTGGCTGGGAATCGAACCCGCGACTACATGGATCTAGTGTAGTGCTCTGCCAACTGAGCTACAAAGGGCGTTGCAGTCAGCTAGGCCACGAGTTGCAGCAGTAAAGTGAAGGAGTTTATTGTATATTCAACGAATATTTCATTTGATTCTTTGATTATTCGACTATTTGAAGTTTATTGAGCCTGAGTCTCTAGTACAACAGTCAAAAGTTTTCGATGAAAGGATTTACGTTCCTGTCGTGATGCAGGAGAACTATTGTATAAATTATTGTATTATAAAGCAAAAAACATTCGCCTACAAAGAACTCAAGCTTAAATTTTTCGAGAAATCATGAACAGCATCAATCCATATTTAGGTATCACAAAAACTCTTTATAACGTTTAACTTCTATTCTTTAGTATGCAAGAGTGACAAATGTGAAAATGACCGACCAAATCCAAACATCATTGATCTCAACAGAGCCCACTGTTTAACCATTAATTTTCCTTTCAAATACATTACAAAAGATTTACAACAGTTTTTACAAGTATGTAAAATAAAAATCTAAACGCATTTTCGAAACCAAATTTGACATGTTTGTCCAAAATCTCCATGCTTGCGTTCTTAGAAATTTTTTTATTTTTCTGTTATCTAGTAAATGTTATAATTAGCTGTTACAATACCAAGTGAATTATATTTTTAAGTTACCACTTAACCCATGTCGACCCCATGTATCCCCAGGCATCTTTGTAAAGTGGCAGTGTACTTCTGCAGATACAATTATTTAAACAGTATTACAGTGCTTAATCAAAACAGAGCATGGCAAATTCCAGGGCATGTTCTATACAGCGATCTTACTGCTGTACACGTACTTTTACATTGTTAATTTCATTTTAACCGTTGTTTTCCCAAGTTCTTCGGCGATGGTGGAATAGCTTAAGTCGGTAGACGGATGATAATCCGTAAACTCGTGAATTTTCACAGATGCGGTCTTGATGTTGAGGTCCGTGTGTAAGTGTGATTTTGTTCCTCGCTATTGTTGTTCTGATGTATGCATTAAACTCAAAAGAGCCACGAGGATCAACTGGAGCGAATCACAAGCATCAATTATGCTGCCTGGACTTTCGTGGGATTATTAACGTACACCAGGACGATAATCAAGAGACAAAATTGCACACGTAAACGGGCCTTCAAGGGTTTGCCATGATCAGCTGGGCACTGATGACGTTTGGCAGACCCCCATATGTCAGTGCAGCCTTTTCTAGAAACTGCACCACTAATCCCGGACGGGAAATGAGCTAGAAAAAGTGCTTTAGAATTTTTGCCCAAATCGAAATTGCCTGATAACCCGCTATCAACGGATTATCACTTCTCGGCCTGGCCGAGACTGAGGTCATTTGGTGGTGCATATACTCTATTTGGTTTGGGTGACAGGAGGAGGAGCATTATGAGGCAACCGTGGCACTAGGTATCCGCCTATTTTTGACAGGATGGTCGGGATATCCGAGTGCTTCAGCGATAGGATCATCATGGCACTTTTCACAAGCAACCGAAACACGCACCAAATTCTGACTTCAACCTGCGCTTCAACGTTCGTGGCCACTCATGCATCTGACGAAGTGTTTTATGATGAGCTGAAGCGTGTTATTGTAAGCGTTTTAAGGAACCTGGAGGATTTTAGTTCTGGATGAGTTAAACCTTATTTGTGGGAAAAGATCATAACCTAGTTATTTGAGAGGCAGACAGGAGAAAGGGTTTTGAGCCTCATACTCTTGACTTCAAAGACGATCAAGTTTATCTAATTCGATACCAATCGAGCAGTGTGGAAAACTAATAGATTAGAAAATCATTACGTCAATGAGGAACGCAGGTGGTCAGAACCTAATCATAATCTGGTCAATGATATAAAGATAGGATACTGCGGAAACAGTGTTAAATAAGGTAAAAAGTTCGAAGGTTGGAAACTGCCTTGACTGATCGCAAAGAATCCCAATGTTTCGAGCTAAGGCCCTTCGACAGAGAAAGAAACATTTCTTTCTCTGACGAAGGGCCTTTGCTCGAAATGTTGGGATTCTTTGAGATCAGTCACGGCAGTTACCAACTTTTGATCTTTTTACCTTAATTATAATTTGGTTTAAATAAATTTATTGAATTTAATTCTTTTATCTTTGCCTAATAGAAAACGAGAAAAAAAAATCAAACAAAATAACAAAAGGACAGGAATAATAAATAATGTTGGCAGTGTAAGAATATGTGAGAAAAAAATGATATACCTCCTTATTCCTTTCTCTGGGATCAGGACTTGGACTAGCCTTCCTCATGTTATTACCAGTGTAAGCAACAAATCGCTGTAAGAAATTTACAATAGATGGAGTAAGTAAGTAATTGTGTTCAATGAGTTACCTTCATTCGCAAAAAAATTAAAAAAAAGTGAAAATTAGGTGCACAAAGGGAGTAAAAATATCTTGGACCCTGGCTCACCAGTTGCCACTCTCCAATATCTTCATTCCATGTAGCATTTTGCTCAATCATTTGCTATAAGAAACAGCACTTGAAGTCATTTGTCAAATCTAACTTAAGTTTTCAAAAGGCACAGTTCTTGAACCATAGTCAAACAGTTTTGTACTCAAGAAACTTAAAATTTGGACCTCTAACATACTACTAACGCTAGTAACACTATTACCGCCACTACTAATAATAATACAGTAATAATAACAACAATAATAATAATAATTTTAAAAGTTTCTCGTCGGGCAGGTGTTCTGAGGGGAGCAGCCCAGGCCCCGTCGTCATCAAAGTACTGCTCCACGGACAAGAAGAAAATAGCCCGAGTAGGACAATCTTATTGTTATGGAAAGCTACAATCAAAGTTTTCCATCTAGAAATGGATGTAGGAAGCGATTGATAAAATCTGGATTGAAATAAAAATGTTCCCATTCCCCACTAACAGAGCGAGGACTTGTGGATCAAACCTAATTTGCAACATACTATAGTTAAGTGAGTTAGAACAGAAGAAATGACAGCGAGGTGGTGAAAATCGATGAAGAAGGTAAATAGGAGGAAGTAAGCATGAGTCAGCAACTGATTCGCATTTAAGGGAACAATTTATGCAAGTACAAGGACAAATGAAAGATGTGATCTTGACCTTAACGAAATTAATCTAATTAAAAAGTTGGAAGACATATTACACAGTGAAAGAGAAAGGTTATCATCATTAAGAGGGATAGACAGAAGAAAGCTGAGTGTTGCAACAAAGAAAGTGGGTACTGTACTTGGGAAAATAGAAACTAATAACTTTGTATTATCTGGAGCTGTAATGGCGACTGACTTGGTAGGCGTAAAGATGCGAAATAAATAACCCAAAAAAGAGCCATGTTGGAAAAGATGTTTAGAAGGAAAGAACAACAGTTGAATAGAGACCTTGAGAGAATAAACGTGCTCATAAAACTCAAGAGAAAAAAACAGATGGAGGTCCTTCGGAGACGATAATATCTAACAAAAAGGACTAGGGTGCATAACAGATAAAATCAAGAATAATCTTAAGAGAGTGACGTTCCAGATTAAGAGAAAGCCCAGAAGTTTTCGTCGTAAATCCGGATCAAGGAGATAGAACACAGTAAAGAGGTAGAAAGATTAGAAGATTTCAGGAATGAAATGAGTCAAGTTCAAAAAAAGAAAAAGAAAAGGTAGAAATTACGGTGGAGAAGAAGTATAGCCCAAACAGGAGAGCGTCTGGTCCTGGTATGGTGCAGGGTGACTGGTTCAAAAGTTTCAAAAGCCTAAACGGATGCCTAACGGACAACTACATGGACTATTGAGAAAATGAGAAAGTACCAACAAATGCTCGCATACTAACAATAGAGGGTCATTCCTTTCTGTACCAAAAAATAGTTTTGGTACAGAAAGGAATGACCTTAGTCATTACAGAATACTAACATGTTTATCCATGGCGTACTAAATCCTAACTGAAATAACGGCTGATGAAATATACTCGTCCCTCGACGAAAATATGTTCCCAATGGCCTGGATCGAATGGGGCATTAATTAAAAGTCACATGACTTTTAATTAATAACCCGTTCGTGGATACCAGAATGTTTGTATTGTTCGGAAATTAATGAGGAAATAAGAAGACTTATTGAAGAAAGTGTGAAATCTAGGACAGCTGAATCACTTTGTTCTCGAGAAGTATTAGGAGAGGTTAAGATCAATGACGGAAAATTCATGGAGGCTCTTTGTGACCCCTGTTCCTTGTGACTGGAATGATTCCGTGGACCCATATCCTAAGGAAGTCAAAATCTGACTACGAATTTAATGGCGAAAGGATTGATCACGCACTCTTTGTGAACGAACAGCAAGAATTATAAAGAATGGACTCAACGATCCAAACCGTTCGAATTTTCACTCAAGATATACGAGTGGAATCTGGAATCACTGAATGAAGAAGGGATATTATAGCCGGAGAAGATCAGACAGGGAGAAATGAAAGAGAAGGCTAGCAACGAATATAAGTGAAGGGCAGGTAAATTGTTGGACGCAAAGCTGATAGGATAGAATGTTATACAAGAATAAAAGGCATCAAAATTGGCCAATATTGTTATTAAGATATTCTGCCGCATATCTCGATTGCACGAAAGAATTTCAAGAACTATACAGCAGGACGAGAAAACTATTAACAAAGCACAGGAGACTAAATAATCGCCTTACAACAAGACCGGAACAAGGGCATACAATCTATTTTCGACGTACATGTTACCGATTCTATATGATCTTCTGGGTCAAGATTAAATAAAAAGTCGCCCCTACGGTCTTTTCCTTAGGTTGCATCGCAAAACATACCAGACTCATTAATGCACAGATACACAGATTCATTCAGATACACAGATTCATAAAACCAGCACAGTCGTTCCGTTGCCATCTGGGCAACTAAATACAAAAATACTTAATATAATGTTGCTCAAGATTTTCCTGCTCTAGCTCTAATTCAAAGGGCTCTGACAGTTCAACCTTAGAAACACAGTACAACGTTGCACGAAATGTTGTGTATTACAATGAAATGTAAATTATTAAAATTATTGAAATGTAATATTTCAAAAGCCAAAGCCTAATCCTAGAAAAATCCCGACCTTATTTTTTTAAAATTTAATGCTCCCCTAAATCTATAATCTTAATGCTTCACGCTGCTTTAAAATCTCATCCTCTCCCATGCTATTTGCATGGCAAATTGCTGCAACAAAGCGTAACGTGCTACAACCGTGTATCATCGACTTAACAGCAGACTCGAGGTTAACCTGAAACTCCTGGGGAATGTAACTGTCAATAACCATAGACTGCAGTCGGAGTTCTTTGCTAAGTTCTCGTATATTATCCAGCAATCCTTCTGTTTCTCGTTGATGTTCTTGTTGCAAATCGGACATCTACAATAAAAATAAAACAAACGTCTTCATTGTCATAACTTCAAAAAGTCAATAGTTTATGAGAACAACACAGAGGAAAATCATAACCTTGTCGCGTCTTTAAATGTGATAAAAACACGCTTACTTTTCTCCTCGAATTTCAGTTTAGAAAACATTAATTTTCAAATTTTCTCCACGAATTAACTTATTAGGTGGTTCGTTTTTCAAGCCATTTAAACAACTCACATTACGTGCTTTAAATATTATAGTGGATATCAAAATTGTTTAATCAAATCTCTTGAGCCACGGAACTATTTTACAAGACAACTTTCAGGGGAGCTTGCATCAGCAACATCAAAATGTAAGTTTCGAAAGTACAGGAACTGTTACAAAATAGCAGAATGTTAAAGCAGTATAGGTTTCTCACAAGAAATACAAGAGGGATCCTGGCAACAAGCAGGACAACTACATGTCGTGTTTCATCAAAGCAATGCACTACCAACGACTGATATCCCAAGCTGTCTGAGCGTCTCTCGAGATTTTATAGATTTATATGAAAATCTATTCATATCTATTTTCCGGCCGCAGCCATTCGACAAAGGACCAATTGTGACTCGTCTAGGCAACGTGTACAGAGTTTGGGTGCTAGAAAATATATATACACACCTAAAAGCAGCATAAAGAAGGAAAATTGCACTTAGAAAATTAAAATTTAAGTGGACAGCCATTGATCTTCGAGATATTTGTGCCTTCGGGGGTCAATTAATCTCCCTATTTTCTCGAACTGTTTGTTTCTATAAATGACAGTTTCCCAAGTCTAAATCACCATGTAAACACAAATTTATCAAGCAACCAAAAAGTGACCTGACCATTGTTAAAACTTGTGATGCAAAGGTCTGTGTTTATTATTTAGGTCATGTCTGCTTTTTGTCTTCGCATAGAAAAAGCCGAAAATCACGACAATTTTTATTTTTAAAAAAAGGGAAAATAGCTCTGCCAACTGGATAAGCCGGTCCCACTTGCTGCAGTCATGTGTTGACTCCGAGAAACACAACGTCAGTCTTAATACCTCAGAATTAGCACTCATTAACATGCTCCAAACTTTCTTCAGTTTTTTTGTCTTTCCAGCAGCCTCTTCTTGTAGGGATGCATATTTCTCTTCAATATCTATCCTCTCTTGCTAAATGGAAAGATGATAACTGATCTTTTCTGGTAACAAAACTTTACCAAACAATAACAAACGTTTGGAAAATAATTCTTGGAAGTGTATAGTAATCTATTAAATTTAGAGGGTTTTAAATCCATAATATATTAATTGGGTATAATCATGCTTCACTAGCCCAGTATAAGGGGGACAGAACGTGAAACGTTCCTAATTTGAGTTCCTAACTTGGTTGGGGTTTTGATTGATTACTTAGTAAACTGGGACAACGTCGTCGCAAATTTCTTGTGAAAAACACCGTACAAAAATTTGCATAGTTCCTTTTCAATTTTGATAAACTACGAAATTCCTGTTCGGTACTGTTCATTGTAATTGCTACATAAAATAATCCCACATTAGCAACTCACGGTCCAAAACAGGGATTACAAATACGGAAATTACAATAGAAAATAGGAGTTCTGGAAAATTAAAAAGTAACTTTGCAAATAATCTAGAAGAGAACTTGTAAATATCTCAGAAAATTGGCTAAGTAAGAAGTTTCCCACTGAAATCAGAAAACTCTCTACCAAAACAACCACAAAGAACTTTCTGAAATACAGATATTATTTGTATTCACTATAATTCCACCGATTAATAAACTGCTGACTTGGAATTACCTCTTTTTCTTTGATTTTCTTTTGAAGTTCTTGCTCCCTTGCCCTCCTTTCGGCTAATTCTTGAGCTGATTCTTCCAAAAGTCTCTCCTGCTCTTGCGCTTTCTCGAGCTATGAAATGTAGAATATATCTTGAGGAAAACAACCACTAAAACAAGTGATATCAATTATATTTCAATAAAAATTGTCAGGACGTATGTAACCAAGTCCTAACAACCCTTGACAATGCTGCTCGTTACAGTGCAGCATGTAACGAAGTTTGCCTAAGAGATGTTAATCTATTCTGGAAGTGCACGTACAGTAGGAAGTGTATTAACACATCAGTCAGAATGTTGGTATTCATTTGTTGTTTTAAGAAATAGGTACCTCATTATTAATTTAAAAAATTTTAATCGTTTATACATGTCAAGCTTGGCTCAGCACTACTGCCAGTTTTCAAAAAAAGGATCTGTAAGTCTACCAGTTGATTATGTAATGCAAAACTAATTTACAAACAAAAAAGTACTAAACTATAAATTCGAAAATAAACTTACAATTTGAAAAGAAGTAACACCAAAATTCAAGAGTCAAAGTCAAAATTCTTCCGCGTGTTTAAATATCAAAACTGACTGTTCCTTTTATTTTCATTATTTTTTTTGTTTATCAATTTTTTTCTTTTTTTTATTTCAGACATTCGATAATTTTTATCCTATTTTCGCTTTGCTTGCTTTTTTGTTTGTTTGCTTGTTTTGCTTTTTTGTTTTTTCGTTTGTTTGTTTGTTTTGCTTTTTCGTTTATTTGCTTGTTTTGCTTTTTCGTTTGTTTGTTTGTTTTACGTTTTCGTTTGTTTGTTTGTTTGTTTGTTTAAAAAAATTTTGGCACGATAATTCACATTCAAATCCATTTAGCAGAACAGTGAATTAAAATAAATAAATTACGCTTACCAAATTCACTCCACCAACTATAATTTTACCCTCAACAGCTTTGAGCTTGTCCTGCAATTTCTTGTGCTGCTCCCTATTAGTTTTATTTTACAACTACAATTAGTATTGATGCCATTGAATTATTACACAGCAAGGCTTTGCCTACATGGATTCACAAATATCCTGATTCACTACCGGATTAAAATGGTGGCAGACAGGGCATAAACCGAACGCCCCACTCTTTTGATGGGTCCGGGCTTCAGAAAAAAAGATATTTTTCTTTTTTGAGCTAGAAAATAGTACTTGCAAATATGGCTTCATGTACACATAAAGTACATAAAACGTTTAGGTATATAATTGTAGTTGTGTGTAGGGTAAGTACTCTACACTCTTGGTTTGACATGGGCCTTGTGCTCGCTTGATCCGACACGGTCGAGATTTAGCTGTCAATTGTAAGTTTCTAATTTTTGGTTCAATTTTCAGCATGTAAACTTGTGCTGGTCATGTCAGTCTTCAGTAATTTACAGCTTGTTGGCATTATATCTAAATTGTAAAGAACTTACTTTCTATTTTTTTTATGTTTCGAAGTTGTTATGACAACAATTTCATGACTTCAACTGCGAGGACATGCAAAAACACCGCGAACTTGTAATTTTACGTCTTAATTATTGCCTTAATTGTTTAAACTACGCGTTAAGTATGATGAAGTTTTTGATTGAATTAGAGAGCATTGTTTTAAGATAAACTCATTGGATTTTAAGGTTACAACATTTTTTAAAACAATTATGATAGAACAGGCAGAAATATCCGCCCAGGTTCGGCCTCAAATTCGTTCTAGTTCGTCCGAAAAAGAAATAATTGAACTTAAATATTTCTCGACGTCTATCATGTCCTAAATGGGATTGGGTTGTCGCGTGGCAGCTTCCAAATCTGCCATTTTTGGTTTCAAAATGTTGGTTGAGTTCTTCGAGTTTAACGGCACCAGTTCATTTCTTGAACTGACCCTGGAAATTAGACGGATGGGACTACGTATCTCGGAAGGACATTCAGTTTCCAACTAAAACGCTCATGAGAATTATTCTGAAAAAGAACTGAAATGCTGCTCATTCTTCCCAACAAACTTTACAGTGCTTGGAGAATTTTTTGTGAGCAACAGGTGCATAGAACTCTAACACAGCTATCAGTTGACTGGATTGATCACTCGGTAGGGCAGCGATCTCATAACCAGGAGGTGCAAGTTCAAATTCAGTTCAAATTCCGTTCAAATCAACAAAGTTTCGCAGTGTCGGAAGTTTGTGAAATTTCTCTTCATGTTACCCTGAATGTAATTTTTTAAAAAAAAAAAAACAAAAAGCATGCTTTTCTTGTTTTTAAATCCTATAGTCAGCGAACAAATTCGTTTGTGGTCTGAATAAGGAAAGAAGATCTAAATCAACATACTCTGCTTCAATGAGGTCTTCCTCTCGTTTTTCAAGTTCTTTTGCTGCTTTGTTTTTCTCTTCTTCAGCCATATCCTTCTTCTGGACGAGCGCTTTTTTTTCGGCTTCAATTTTTGACTTCATTTCTGCAACTTTGCCAGGAGACAAACATCTTTTGCCTAATTTTGGTCATGAACAAAGTTGATCGTTATCGACACAAAATCATGGTAACTGATCTTAAACATTCTTATTAAATCCTACGGAACCTGTGAAAGGCGAGTTGCATTGAAAGTGTGTTAATGTGCCTATTAGAGCTTAATTAGTAAGAATTACAGTTTAATGTTTTCAAACATCTTGTTGTTCCATACATTTCCCTCACCTTTTTTATCTTTATGTCGTCTCCTTCTCGTTTCACCTTCCTCCCCTTCTTCAATTATTTCTTCATCTGATTCACCACTGCCACTTTCACCATCTGTAATTTATTCCCATAATCATTTAATACTTAATTTCGATAGAGCTGTTTTGCAGTGTATTGGGTAGAGAATCCACAGTTCTAATTTTTTGTAATAACTTTTAAATATCAAACTAAAAACTTGAGTAGATCTTTGACCGCACCATCAACGAACAGTGGGTCAGCATAAAGTAGGCTCACGAACGTTTTGGGTTTGAGTGAGAGAAGTTTTCCCTCTTACTTGAAGCTTGCAAGGTTTGCAGTGTTTGGGTTTTCCTAAACTTTGGGTGGACCTACTTACGTATTGGAGAGACTTAGCCAACATTGGCTCACCCATGGCTACGCCTATGACTCAATATGACATAATTACTAGTATCCAATGTAAACTTGGTATGCTTGTGAATTTCATTTGGTAGTATTCGTTATCAAATACTGCACGTATTTACCATCAGCTAGTTGTTTTTTAAGCTTTTCGATTTCATTCTGGAACTCCCTCAGTAAGGCATCTTTCGGGTCTTCATTTATGGTTGCCTTATTCTTGATATTTTTAGCACGGTTAGCATATCTTTAATAGAAAACAGAAGTAGATAGGTTAATACTTACTGCACTTCAATCAACATTACTTTTGTCGGGGGTAATAAGTTTCCTGGCCATTTTCATAGGGATGAGATTCCTCTGTACTGATAGACCTCCCAGATACTCAACTTTGCTACCAGTGCCCTTTTAGGGTCAAGGCTTGCGATCAGGTTAGAGTTATGGTTAGGCTATGACTAGGCTCAAACTTAGAGTAAGCATTAGGATTGTGGTTAGGGGTCATTCATTCCGCGATATTATCAGAGGTCTTTCTTCCCCGGGGGTCACCCATTGCTCTAACATTAGCAAAGGTGACAAGACCTACATTGACTTTAATTGAGACCTAACGTATCAAAACGACAACATTTGATTGGATTTTCGCAAGGAATACTTTACGTGTTCTGGTTCTCCACTTGAGCAATATCTAATATCAAAGTGATCTAATCTATATTCTTCTAAAAACGGCAAACAAGCATAACCACAACCATTTACACGCATTCTGTATTTACATAGACGCATAGAAATCCAATCATTCAATTCCATATTTAGAGCAACTTCCCTTGCAGATCAGATGGGAATGTAATTGTTGCTTTGCATTTAGATTAAAAATTATTGCAATTAATGAAATTTAGATTTTAGATGGTTTAAAGCTTTCCAATTAATTCAAGTATTTCTAAATTTTTGGAGTGACCAAGTTTCAGTCTGGCGATGAATCCTCAAAAACTCGACGGCCGACTTTATATCGGTGTGTAAATGTAATCGTGATATTGGTCAGGTCACTTCTGGTTGTATTGAATCAACTTTCGTTCTAGAATACGGGTCGAATCCAGTCACAAAAGTTTGGGTCGTAACAGGTTTAATAGTTTACAAATCATTTTGCATATATGGCCAGCAAACTCCTGTTTTTAACAACCAGTAGCTTGGGTATTTTGTACCTTTTTTCAAACCGGTTTTATTTTTTTATTGCAGATCTCTCTGATTTCCATCTAAAAAAGTGCGGAATTAAAAGCCATAATGTGTACTTTCTCCCAAGTAATTAAAAAGGTTCAGTTGAGGCCAAATTGCACGAACCTCAGTTTAGAGACTATGCAAATACATCAATTATTTATTCCAAACCTTACAGTTACCTCAATGTACTTATGGTCTCGTCGACATTGTACCCTGCAGGTCCAATGTTTGCAATCTGAAATCAAATAACGGCAAAACGTGAACAATATGTTCTAGTGGCATTGTGGAAGTGGGCATTCGTAGATATGTGGATTAAGGTTGGATGTCCGACCGAGAAGTCGTTCATTTATATAAATCATTCCTTCAATTATTGTTCAAAAGTGCTGGTTTATGTAATAAATTGTGCGATATGTAGGAAATGACTTTAGTAGCGTAAGGGTATTTATTCTTTCATTTATTTTACAATCGCAAGAATCACCAATACGTATGGCAAAAGCAAGACAGGAATATCTGGCGAACATTCCTACAAAAAAACAAAACACAACAAAGATATTCGTAGTTTTAAATTTCTAATAACTCGATATACACCTGTTTTTAAAAAATATCAACATTTTTTGCGAACAAGCCCCTATTTCCTTAAAAAAGGGCTTTTGCTCCAAAACATTGGAATAAAGTCAAGATCTTTAAAATTCCTAGTGAAAACACGAGGCGTAGCCGAATGTTTTCTGGTATTTTTCTGGTTAAAATGACGTCGTTCATGTTTCTATCACAGTAGAGAGACACTCAAGCAATTTTTTATTTGTTTTATAAAATAACCAAGGTTTTCTAGAGTTTTCGTGACGTCATTCATCTCTCTGTACTCTAATACAAAATGAAAAGGACGTCAATCGCGTCTATATACTCTGAGAAAAAATGAGGCTCGTCCAATCAGAGCGTGTGTACGACGCGTGTTATTTTATAAATATGTATAAAGATGGACCTGGTCACTCATTCATGTCCCTGGTTATCATTCTTCAACTGGTACAAAATATAATCACAAATTTGAACTCATATAACTCACTGTCATCTTACCATCACAGTTTTGGAATTCCCTCCTAAGGAATCTTGAAGAAGGCGAGTTAGTTTTGAATTTCTGTATGGAATATGAGTGCTTTTGCCATCAACCAATGCAGAAATTACATTTCCAAGAGTCGCCAGAGACAAGTTGATTTTTGTCGCTTCCTTTAACCGCTGCCCTGTTGCTCCTGTCTTGGACTGACGCTCCGAACCCTGGGATCATCAATAAAGTATTAAATTCTTGTAAAGGATCTGCCACCAGAATTGTAATTCATATCAGAATTAAATAATATTTTATGGACAAAAAGATTTCGCATGCATCAAAGTCGAGGGACCACATCCATGAAAGAGTTGCAAGAAAATGAAACAAGCTCAACGGTTCTAAATATGTTGGATGAAAATTTCTTTGAGCTAATATCATCAGATACTGTTGAATTTCTTTCAGTTCCCGCCAAAGTTTTCCAGGCTCTCCTTCTCCCTCAACTTGTCGGGATGTTTTTCTTTCACTTGGCAAAACCGTGTTGTTTTCACTTGATTTCTTCGAATAATTCCGTTTCATTACTTTGAACAGTGTGAGATGACTAACGTTTAACTTTTATGGTTACCAGGCTGTAGCAATCATAGAAGACAATGAGAGCAATCCTGTCCGAAAAAGCTCAACCAACAAACTTCCTCGACCAAAAGTCATACGGCACATGGTCAATTTAGGTGGAGTCAGCGTTAAATTTTCTACCTCAAGCCGTCAATCAGAACTATAAAACTACTAAACGTGATATTTCCTCCGTCTCTAAACGTGATATTTCCTCCGATTTCTCTAGAATCGAGTGAAGGTTCTCAAGCTTTCAGGAAAGTCAAACGGGTTTGCGTGAAAAAGGATAGTCTGTCGTTTTTCAGTCCGGATGCTGAGTCAACGTCTCACGTTACGGGACTGCTACTCTACACCAACTGAGCTATGGCGTCAGCTGGGCGCAGAGTTACAGTTTTATCAAAATGTCCTTCGAGCTCACTCGTCGTTTTTGCGTCGAATTCAGAGTTACGGCGTAAAAATGTTTAAGTTTGCGTTATGGCGTATGGTTACGGGTCCTGTGCGTGTTTGAACGTTCCCATCATGCACCAGCAATTCTTGTACTAAACCAAGCCTCATCCGTGATATCCCGGTTATGTTCCAGAAGCATGTGAAAATTTCATAATCATCCACCAGTCAAGATCGGATTATCATAAAATATTTTCTTAATGACACCATGGGGATGATTCTCAGACATAATTCAAACAAGAACTGAAGCATTGTAAACCCTCGATGACAAGCTTCATGCTGCGATCCTGTCATGAGAGTTGTTCGCTCAGTAATGATGAATGAAACACAAACAATATTGACTCGACAAATCTTTTACTGAAGTAGCGGTCAAGTTAAAAACAAGACGAGAGTTTAAATCCGAAATCCATCTTAAATCTACAAGTTTTTCTGTCATTTTGGTCCAACTCAATTTAAAATTTTTGTCTCCGCAATCGCCGTCACACCATCCAAATATACAGGCGCCAAGTGCTGACAGTCTCATCGAACTTTGCTGTATTAAAATGGATCGTCTCATTGCTACAACACTTATATTCGATTATGACTTACATTAGATGGTATATTCCATGACTTTGTACTTATGACAGCGTCAGGTAACTCTACACCAGGACGCAGTTCTTTGACGGAGAAGGAAGAAGGTAACTAGTATGGTGCTAATGCCTGATGTACACACTGAACTTTGACTGCTTTAACATCGGCAAATCTTTCAGCTTTTAATCTGTCACAATATAAACTTGTAGCATATCATTTAGTCATCGTATATCAGCCACGAAGGAAGTACGAACGTACGAACGTACGAACGATAATCTGTTTGATAATAGGAAAAGTTCCTGTTCTTGGACAGTCGGGAAAAAATCAGATAGGACGAATCAGTTGTATTTTTTTGATTATGAAAACCGCATACATAGAAATTAGGAAAATCACTTTAAAGTAATTTACTATAAACTGATCTCTCACCTGCAACCCCCCTCAAGTAAATAATGGGATCGTGTTGCATTTCTTTTTTCAGACGCTCTGGTAATCAGTGTACCCTCAGTTTTGTAGCGCGCATTTTAGTGGTAAAGTTGGTACTCCTGCTGGTCACACATTCAGCAGAGTTACTATGCTCATAAATTGCAAAACCACATATGTCAGAAAGTTAATCAATGGATACAGTTGATTTTCAGCTGAAGAGCACTGTAGTTATCCGGGGACCGACAACAAGTATGGATAATTTGAGATAACGTTACAAATGGCAAAACACTGGATTTGAGTAGTACAGTAAGTTAAGTAGGAATTACTTACAGCTAAATCCACCATATGAAGTTTTCCCATACGGACATGTTGTTGACCATCTTGACCCTTCTCACTTCTCTCAATTGTTATCGTAAATATGGCATGCGACCGAGATGAATGTTCGTTCATGTTGGTGGCGCCAACGGAGCCTAGGAAAATGTTAATTACTGAATAAGCAGGTTTATAATATTTTTTTTTCAGAAAAATAATTACATTCACCAAAGTCATGAGGTGTTAAAATGCAAAGCAGTAGTTGTTCGAACTATTAAAACTCCCCAAAGATATTCCTCTTCCGCATTCTGGTAGTAGCCAGTAAACAATTTTTACAAATTCAAGACGCTTCAGAGTGTCCAGTCTAATTATATTTAAATCATCTTAAATTTTAATTAAGAACAGGAGAATACACTAAATGCAAATTTGAATACTGTATATCGCCTAGAGAAGAGAAAAATTGCCGCAGATACACAAACATAACCTGACAGCTACTAGAATGCGACTGGGTCACTAATGATATGGTAAAATTCTTTGCTGTTTCAGAGTCACCTCAGGGTGACATGAAAAGGAAATTTTCATGATCAACCTTCGCTGCAAAATAATTGAGTTAACTTGAACGGGACTTGAACACGTGCCTTTGTGTACCTGGACCACTGCTCTACCAGTTAACGTATTGAGTCACGTGTGAACAGTATGCTCATTTAATCCATTACAATTTACAAGTGCACTAGAGACTCTCGCAACAACGTGACGTTTAACTGTGAGGATGTGCAGTGCTTCGATTCTATTTCTATGAAAATTTTCTCTTCAAAATTCTTCGCTGTAGCCACCTAATTTAAATAAAGTTTCATCTTTTTTCTGGAGTTCCACTCACAGTTACATTATTCTAACTGTACAGACTTGATGACCAACCATGACCTGTAGTCATTACGTTGAATTCTGAACTAGTACCATCCATTCACTAGAATACTGTTTAAATAATAAGTTTAAATAGCACCACCAAAATTTATAATCAGATCACTCACGATTTTTGTTGCCAAGTGTCATCGTCTTGTCCATGTCATCAGCATTGTTGACCACGTAAGCAGATAAGTCTTTGACATAAACTCCGATGTCTGGTCTTTCCTTAACCTTTAACAATAGATTAACGCAGCTGTTAGGGTTGCAAGTAAAGCTCAGTTCTCGATATAATGAAAACAATTTTTGGTACGTTTTGGATATTTATTTTATTAACATTTATAAAAAAATACGCGTCCTAGCTAAGCACGTCCCGATTGGACGAGCCACGGCTATGCCTCGTGTTTCACGTGTTTCACTAGGCATTTTTCCGTTTGAAATGACGTCATTCATGTTTCTATCACAGGAGAGAGACAGTCAGAAATTTTCTACTTGTCAAGTACTGTTCGTTGTTTAAGAAATACCACTGATTGACGTATGAAAACTTGAGGTGGTTTTAAGCGGAACATGTTCCCACGCCCTCCCTCGCCCACTTTCACTGTGTTGCGTTGAAATATTACTCTTATCTTAGATTGACTAATTTATTACTGCTAGTGAGATGGTGATTTCCCTCAAGTAGGAGCCACAAAACTTATTCAGGTGACTGGGCTTTCGACTACCTGGCATTTCGGCCATCACTGTTTGCACTTAGCTCCTCTAAGCAAAATCCTACTTGCACAACTGGCTTTGAGATATACATGTCGGAAATGTGGGAGCTTGGAGATATCTTGAATGATAGATGAACGTTCATCAGAAGGTTGCGGGTTCGATCCCCGTCTGGGGCTCAGAAATCGTTTTCTGTGGATAGAGCTTCACGAACGTTCGTCTATCATTCAAGGTATCTCCACGCTTCCACATTTCCAAAATATATATCTCATTATAACATTATTAACATACAGTCGCTTCCGCTTAGGTCGCACACATGTCGAACTTGCACCTTAGCTCAACATGTGAGTCTTGGTAGCTCAATGGTTAGGGCTCTCACCGGTCATAGGAAAGTTGCGGGTTCGATTCCCATCTGGGGCTCAGATATCGTTTTTCTGAAGATAGAGCTTGACGACCGTTCATCTGTCATTCAACAACTGGCTTTGTTTTAAAAAATGTACATGCACTGACGAGCATGGTATCCGGATACCATGCTCGTCAGTGCATGTACATGTACAGTGCTTCTTAGGAATCTTCATAATAAACCATCATTGGCAGAGTTGATTTACCATGACGATATTAAAGTCTTACGTTATTTTGCCTTGTCATTTCGTAAGTTTTCGACAGATAAAGGTCATACCAGCTTTCCTGGATAGGTTACAGAGTTGGGTTTCTGCTTTTTCACATTGACTAGCAGGGCAGCAATTTAACTTTTTCTTTCAGAACTCAGTCTTCTTTCAGTAAGGCTATCACTAGGCATTTGCTAACACAGTACGTTTTAGTTCGCTCTTCTTAGATACGTGAAGGGCAAAGGTCTGGTGAGGGAGGTGGCTATCGCGGTCTCTGTCCCGGTTAAAGTGTGTGACGAATAAAGAAGGACCAATCGGAAAAGAGAAACTGAATCAAGACCACAAACTTATGGAATATGAAGTAAGAAGCAAACCCCGAAAACCGAAAGCTTATAAATTAAGTTCGGCAATATCTTATAACAGATAAAATTTTTCGTATAAGGCCAATCTCCGCGCTTGATTACGGCATGCTCCTTATTTTTCATTACTTTAATTATGTCGTATACCCACGGCTGTCTCTGTTGTCTTCGACGTATCGGACAAAAAAAGGGAAGCGCCACTACTTGACGGATCTTTGTAATGGAGATCTTCGTTCAGAAGGACTTTTTTTAAGATTTCACGCGTGGTCAGCATAAGCGCAATGTATTAAATCATCTGCCACTCGTGTCTGGTGTAGATCGCTCGCGTCCAGTGTAGATGCGCCTTAATGCGAAATTGATGACCTACGAAATAAATTACTCTTCTGGTTGTGCGCATGAACACAGGATGCGCTGCTTAGCATAATACTTTGGAAAGCTCAAATTTTAGCATGCTTTGAGTAGACTCAAAAGGGCTTCATTTTCTGAAATTTACACTCGATTAGTCAACTAAAATATAATCAACTAGATCACTGGGTTATCTGTTAATCTTGGATTGGCGTTTATAGTTCTTTAAACAATCAGCCCCTCCAGTATTTACAAGCTTGTATAAAAAGAAGTTAATATTCTGTATTTAATAAACTTGTTGAAAGACGAACTGCTTTGCTTTTTTTTATGTCAATCTCAAAGATCCATTGAAAAGAAATGAAATGCCATTTTATGAGTTGTCACTAGTCAAATCTTTGGATAATCAAATGATAAATTAGCAGTAACATTATTTAATGTAAACAAAAGACTAAGAGCTGGAGTTTTGTACGAGCAGGTAGATTGCCTACAAAGGAAAAGCCTTAGCTGACTAACACAGTTGTCATTCTATTATTATACTCAGGCAAATGCTAAATGATCTTATTCATTACAGGGACCAATGGGAGGAAATGTGTTCAATAAATGCATGGCAACTCCTCACAACTTCTTTCAATAATCTCATTTTGACTAAAACCAGAGCAGGGTAAACTTCCCAGGCCATTTTGAGAAATTGACAGACCCACATCCTTCAGCATTAATGTTTTTTGAATGAAACTAAGGCAGCTCTCACATGGAAACAGGTGATGTAAGCAATCCTTTTCAACTTGTCCTTGTGTGCATCAAATATGCAAGATCTTGTCCAACATATCCCTACATGCATTCTCTCTGTTAGAAAAAAGTTAAGCCATTGCGGTGTACTAACATTGTACAGTGAAATGCAGCAAGAGGTATGTCTCTTATTTCATTTTTAGCAATAGGTCTTTTGCATGTTTATTTGTCATGCATTTGTTTTTGTGACTTATCCATTCCTGCCCAGAAATTATTGAACATTTGTTGCTTAGTTTGGGTATTAAGATGATAGAATGATTCCATCTTGACAATATGTAATATTCTAACATATTATAACTGTAAATAATTAAACCATGCTCTTATTTAATGACATTCTGGCATGACAGACACACAGTACTATGTCATATATAATGTGAAGGCTAGTCATCTGACTTAGATTCTGTCCTTTCCAGGCATGCATAGGATGATATCAACATCAACACATCAACACAAGATCAATTCCCAGTGTGCCATCTCATTAGCCTGTTTCACAAGCTACCAGTAAATGTGGCTGGGCATTAATATGAAGTACTCAATCAACTACAGTAATTGGGATGGGAAAAATAATTATTATATTTAATTTTGTTGCTGTGTACCTGAAGGTCTATACAGAAGCCTGTGCGTGCATACAACAACTACAGCAGAGTGTCACACCCTCATTTTTATGTAAACAACATTCTGGTTCATAAAGTGGATAAAATACTGAATTTTCCAAGTGAAATAGCTGCAGTTTGCTCAATCACTGAGCTGAATTGCCTGACAAACCTAAAAAACATCTGGTAAGTGATTAGGCAAGCAAACAAATTAAGTTATAAGGTGATTAACAAATGTATGATAGTGCATCATGGTAATAGACAGTGTACAAAATCTTCCCACCATCAAAGGTGTATGATAGAGGAAAGGCAAAAGAGAGAAATAAAAACACCATTGATAATCAATGTCAAGGTACACTTTATCCTGTAGTAAGGACCTTGGTACAGGAGATTGAAAAGGGAAGTTGAACTATATATAGACTAAGAGAAATTGTCATGAGCAGAATATGGTGTATTCTTGAGATCCTTCAAGCTCAATCCAGACTTCCCTGGGTACCTCATAGTGTTTTTTGTTTTTTTTGGTAAATCCTTGCATGTACTTCCATGTGTTCTTTAATATATTTTTATGTTAAAATAGGCCCACCTTGTCTACAGGCTTTGGGTCATTAACCTGGCTGAGATCTGATCTCATCAAACCTGAAGCAGATGATTTTACTGATCAAAAGGAAGCTATCTAGGTAGAAAGTAATTTTTGACTTCATTCCCATGCTTTTCCTGGAATTCATCACTGCAACCAGATACATGAGAGATAGACTAGTGGTGCTAATGGCAGAGTGTATAGCATGATAATGACAGCTAAGGGTTTGTCTTTAAATATAGCTTTTTATGAGTTGCATAAATCACTTTTACTTACTCATTCCTCTACAAGTTTCATTCATGAAATATGTTGACCATTAAGAGCAATTTGTGATAAGAATTGATCAGAATTTTCAGGGGAAAAAATACCTTTTTTGTATATGCATCCCTTCTCAAACCTTTTCCCAGTTCTAATAATGTAGGCAGTCCTTATTAACAGATGTTGCCTATTCAATCAGCAATTACAAACCAGTTACTGTAGTTCTAATAGTGCATGCATTCAGGAATGTATTATAAAAATTTATTGGATACCTCCAGTTGTGTTTTTTGGTCTTTTCCAAGCAAATCACGGACACTTTCATTATAAATTTCAAGGTATGAAACCCGTACCAGAAACCTTAAGAAAGATGTGTTTAATTACTCATTTCAATGCAGTTACATAACTTTATGCCTCAATTACATATTAAAATAATCAAATTAACAGTGAATTACACTATAAAAAAGCTTTACCTCACATCCCCAGCCATCTTAGCAATATGTCCAAAAATGTGGGCAAATGAGTTGGGTATAATGCCTCTAAGTTCTGGAGTGGAGCGAACTCCTTCCATGGTGAATGTTTTACCTGTTCCAGTTTGGCCATATGCAAATATTGTTCCTGAATAATTATTACAATGATGAAGAATCAGTACATATTCATTTATCATTTATACTATGCAATATTTTTAAAATGAAATTGAAGTAATAATCCTGCATTATTATGCAATAACATTTTACTATGAGACACTACCATAAATTTTCTGCTTAGATATTCTGCCATATTAAGCATCAGTAAGAAGTAGCAAGCTTCTGATGAAAATGATTCAGTGATGGCCAGAGGGATCTCATTATCTAATTTTCATATAAAGCTGAGATATAATTCCTTCTCAATAGGTATACATAAGAGGATTTTTGTCAGTAAGCATCTAAGTAGATGCCATGCTGACAGATGGTCACTTGGATGCATGGATAGGATCCAAGCAAACCCTAAAAATAAAGGATATACAGTAGAAAATATCACTATAAGATTGTGATAGAAACTTTCTGTTATTTTTGTGCTATTAAAATTAATAAATTTATTTTTTACTTGCTGGGAAGATTTCTATAGTCTCCACATTTCTTTATTATATAATAGGTTTAAGAAGTTAGAGTGAATAAAATTTTCACATCAATCTTCTTGATGTGTAAACTGTTGCTATGGTAATAACTTTAAACAACTTTTACCATTATATCCTTCCAGGACACTTTCTACAATTGGTCTAGCAGCATCATTATAAACGTCCACTTGTTTGCACCCAGGTGAAAACACACGATCGAACGTGAAGTCCTTTTTATGAGGCTCACCGGGCCTTCCATGTTCATTTCTGATACTTAGTAATCCAGATCTTTCATCAACTTGCACAACAACTTTACAACCACTTGCTTGCTCCTTTTCACTCAATGGACGACAACGTACAACAACACGAACATTGTCGTTGTCATTCTATAGAAAATAAATATACCCTGGGTTTCAATTCACACCAACTATACCTACACACTACGAAATTCTGTTACACAAAGTTTTAGTGTACGTCAGGATGTGAGAGACAGAAAATTATCGTTCACAATAATGCTAATGAAAGTGACCCAATACTAAGTATTTTAGACAAACTTACTTGCAAGGTGTTCTCTGGCATATCTCCCGTGAAATTATAATCAGGAGTGAACAAGTGTTAATGCATTAGCTTCTCTACATAAACTCAAATATTTATGTGCATGTACGTGTTCCGCTTGTCACTGAAACACAGACTGGAACAAGTGACCACCAGCCGGGGCGCAACTCGCGGCACACACGCATCCCTCATCAATATTTAAAACACTGTCGGTCTGGTAATTTTCAGATTAGAGAATGTAACGAATTGTCCCTGAGGGGGTTGTGTTGGAATCCCAATGTTGTCAGTGAAACTTTTTGTGACATTTTATGTTGGTAACTGCTTTTTAATCTTGTCGGCAACTGATGAAAAACATTCAGGACTTCGCACTTCACTGACATCAAAAGGTCTCGATTATGGTAAGTTAAAATTTCAAATACTAAAACACGGTATTATTCAATTCTGATGTATCTGTGCTAATACATTTCTTCATATGGGTAAGCAGGCTAAAATTTGATTTTTTAAGTATTTTTGTGGCAGTTGCGTTCCCTTCGTACAGTCGTCGCCCGTATTCGGCTTCGTCTCAAATAAATTGGAATAAAATCATCAGATCACTTGGGTACTGTAACTTGTTCATTTTTATCAAACAAATTACCCAAGTGACCTGATACTTATTACTCATATTTAACAATGCTATAAGATTAGCGTTAGGGTTGATTAGGATTAGTGCTAAGGCAGAAATTTTGAGTAAAGGTTCAATATGAAGTGCTGTAAAAGGATGAACTTTGAAATGTGCAGTGTCCCGGAGGGCGATCATAAAATTTTCAATATTAGGTGAGTGGACAGCCATCGAGCACATACCCTGACGGTTCTATTGCTATACTTCTGAAAGCTAAAACTGTATTACTAGGGTCTAATCCAGCCAAAAGAGCTTTGTAGCCAGTGAACCAACAGGATAGAGACCATTTATGAGATTGCTTTGCTATGAACTGGTAAAACAATATACACTACTACTTTTGATACAGTATGGTACTCTAAGATATTTCGTGAAAAATTTGAACTTGTTTGCAACTCTGTTAAGAAAATTCGTGTTTATTTTATTCCTGTTACATGTACTTTTCCTTGTTTGGATGCTGCATACTGGAATTTCTTCTATCTAGAGGTGGAATTAATACTGGTGTCAAGAAGGGATCCAGGTTTCAAAAGATTCGTATCCCATCAGGATACTACTACTGAACATTTCAAATCTCATACCCTGTAGATGGATTGATGGATAGATGGGTAAATGAGTAGATGGAAAGATGGCAAGATAGCTATTAGATAGATAGATGGATGGATGGAACTTTAGTATATGAGGCTGAGTGAGTCACAAAAAGGCTTGCAATCTAATGTTAAAAACACTTGTACACTAATTCCAATTAGTAAGTGATGAACTTTAATAACATCACTGTGTACAGAGGAGATTGAGATCTAAATGTTTGATGAGTGAAAGGGAGAATGCAGAGTATCCTGATCTTTTGCAAGTCAAAAGAGAACTGACTTTTTACTTTCTGTTCTAGAAGAGTGATAAGTATTTTATTCATTAGTATCAGAAATATGTGAAGCCAGTAGTAATGACAAAAGAGTACAAAAGGAATGTCCAGGATAAGATAAACTTATTAGTGTGTCAAAATTTATTTGGGTATTTATAAGGCTGTTTTCTTATTAGATTGTGTTTGCTACAACTGATATATATAAAAACTAAAAGTAAGAAAATTAACCATGAGATAATGTTCCAATTAATTTAAACACATGATGTTTGCAGCTAATGCTGAAGAGGTGCTACAGAATGATAGACAGATAGATGGATTGATGGAATGATAGTTGGGTAGATGGATGAAACAATAGATGGATAGATGGATGGAAAGATAGATAAATGAATAAAGAAATAAAGAAATAGGAAGGGAATTGTAAGAAGTACATGTGTAGTTTCAGAAACTAATAAAAGCTTTAAATCTAAATACTGTAGTTTATGTTCAGTTGATTATTGGCAGCTAAAAGCTCCTTATAGAGAGCAAGTTGAATACAATTCTTTAATCATAGAGTTACTGACTTACCACACTTGCATACAGTACCATTTACTGATTTAATTACTTATCTATTTGCTTTCCTACTTACTTACATTATACTTACTTAATAATTTATTCTTCTACTTTAAATTTATATTATTTATAGTTAGAAGGATTGCTGTACCAATTATTGTAAAGAAGTTAAACAACTTGGATATCCCTTCAGTATCTGGAACTGTAGATTTATTTATTGGTGATTTAAGCTATGATTTCAAGAAGTAAGTCATTATACATGTAAGTAATTTTTCAAATTTTGTCAATATTAACAAATTAATTTATGTCTCATAAATAGTTCAGTGTCAGTTGAAAAAAGCACAACCTGGCTTATCATTACCAAACCTCTTTGATATCTTATTTCTCATTAAGACCACATTCCACTTGGGAGTTGACATCAATGTTTTTGAAATGTTGATAACTTTAAATGAAAATGAAATGTTTATCTGGAAATTAGCAATCAAATATGTACTGTATCTGAAGGTAAATTTTTATTACACAAAATCTATAAATTGTGCTCCTATTATGCAGTACTCATTTCAAAGTACTAGGTGAAACATAACAACATCCCTATAATGCAGCCCATCAAGATCAGTTTGATTTTATGTATTTCAAAAGCAGTCCTAATAATCAACTACAGCTGCTTTAGGCAAGTAGTACTGTTGAAATCTTTTGCTGTTTTCTGCATTTTGTGATTTATTATATATAATTGCAATTGTTTTTACCAATGAGAATGTAAAATGCCTTTTGCAGTACCCATTTTTTTTGACTTCTTGGCAAACACCTTGGCAGTGATAGAAGACAGTTGTCAGCTATAAAGTCAGTGTACAATTAATTCAGATTTAGGGGTGGACCAGATTCAGTATCCAGCCTGATGGTCAAAAATTTCATGATCTGGTATCTGGCCTGATGTTTTGTTAGTAACTTGTTGGATTGCTGGATATTTTTTGATTCACATTTTTTCAAAAATGCCCTGACAGATGACACAAAAAGGGCAAAAAAGTAGATGGTTGGTGGTTAGTTTCTAGTTCATTCATTAAACCAATGTGAACTAAAGGTATCAACTCTCAATTGAAGATTGCAATATACAGGATAGTGTGAATATACTCTTGTACCAATTATGAAAAAATGTACAGTTTGTTTGGAGCTGGAAATGAGAATATGGAACTTCAAGAAATGTATTTTCCCCTATTACACCAATTACAGTACATACTTTGTTTAATGACTTTGTTTACATCTTCTTCTTGCTATTTGTATTTATTTTAAGATTACTGTAGATCTTATCAGAGATCACACCAAGCTGTTGTGATAACAGATTTAGCATAAATACTGTTTGGAATAAGATTACATCTACAAAATAGTCCAGGGGAATTGAGCATATATTTCTGTGTAATAACCAAAATCACTCACAACAGTATATCTCCAACAGTTATGCATGCAAGCAATGATCTTGGGCAAAACTGAAAATGGTTTATTAATTTACGTAATTTTGAATTGAATATTCTGGTATCTGGCTGGATAATCTGGCCAGATTTCTTTCACTATCCAGCAAATCCAATACCTGGCAGATAGTAAAAGTCACTGCCCAGTGCAGTGCTGTTCAGTTTAGTGGATGATAATATTGTTTCTTCATGACATTAACTCTCAAAGATATGTGAACTGAAAATAAGTTAATAAAATGGCTTTGGCAGCTCAATGAATATCTAAAAGCTAAGTTCATTCAAGACATTTGGTGGCATGGGACCTCAGTTTGTTGGGGTAAATTATGGGCTACAGAATTTCTGGGGGAGGCAAAATTTCTGGGAAAACAATGGTGAATTTAGAACCAAATATAAGATCTATTAGGCAGGGTTCTTCCCACAGCATTTACACCAAAGCAGACCCTTTTGCCTGGCACTCAAAAAGTATCAAATTATGTGATAAGAAAACCTGTAGTGATCTGTTTTTTAATTACAGTAAACTATATTATTTTTCATTATTTGGTAAAATTTAGCACCACAATGTGCACACACTTACGTACTGGTGATTATGATATGTATGAATATGATATCCATTTATAACCAGAACAGATTGTCTGATTACTTCAGGAAGTATGACCACAAGCCTGCAGGTGCCTGGCACTCAGATGGTCTTGGGCAGAACCCTGACTAGGGTAATGGATATTCAGCTTCCACAACTCAGAACCGTCAAATTGTCATAACAATGTCATATCCCTCATGTTTTCATTCAGAAATGTGTTTCCAAATCATGTTGTCTAATTGTATAAACAGCAGCCAAGACATCCAAATCTTGCATTTTCATCATGAGTTTTGGAGGGCAAAATGATGGTGGATAAAAATTTCTCTTGGGGAGCACATGCCTCCCCATCCACTGCCACTGTTCAAGACAAATGAGTCAAGCAAAACTATAAAAGCTTATTGTAATAACAAGCAAAATGTAAATTAGATTATTAATAACTTAAAAAAAAATCTCTACATATCTGTTTAGTCTAGTGGAATTGAGTGAGATCTTTAATTATAGTAGTGCAGGACCACCAAGAGATTTTGTGGGGCCCAGGACAAAATATTGATTTGGGACCCTTAATGATGTCATATATGTAATAAGCCCCCATCCTTGGGGCCCCCATCCTTGGGGCCCCCATCCTTGGGGCCCCCATCTTTAGGGCCCCCATCTCCCTTTTGGAGCTCCAACACTCTGAAACACTGTTTCCCTGCATTTTGGGGGCAGTAACTATTGCTCTAACCCAAATGCCATCCATTATGTCACTGTCTTTAATCTTCGTTTTGCCAAAAACGTAAAGCTCAAACGTTTTAGGGGGCCCCTATCAAGTAGGGGGCCCTGGGCAAGTTGCCCCCTACCCCCCCTCTCAGCGGCCCTGTAGTAGTGTACTGTATATAGAATGCAATTGTAATAAAAAGATCAGAGCCCAGCTCAGAATTCTTAAGTGAATTGCCATAATAATTATAGATTCATATACATATAGTTTTTTCTCATCCCTGTAAACCTACACTCTGAAGATGTTGTACGCCACAACGAAACATCAGTAAACACGTTTTAAAACTTTTCGACTTGCCTCTTTCACTACGGTGATTCACTTAAGAATTCTGAGCTGGGCTCTGATCTTTTTATTACAATTACGCTTTCCGCCTGGAAAATCAATAGCCAAGAGTATATAGAATGCCTCAAATCTATTTGCCCTAGAATGGTTGATACATCACTGATGTCGTCAATGTGATTTCATGTTAAAGGCTGGTAAAAATATTTCCAATCTCATTTATTTTGCTGAAGCAAACCAGTTAATTGGCAAAATGTCCAGAACTGAAAAGGGGCAAATTTTAAGAGTGTGTGTTAATTTGTTTTTGTATCTCATTGTCATACAATCATGTATTTTATCTTTGATTGAAATATTATTCATTTTTTATTGCAGCATTACCTTGTATCAAGTCAGAATTCCAGATTCTCTTATATCTATTCTAAATAAAACAGAATTACTGGTTAAGGGAGCTCAAATCACATTTAAAATCAATGACTTATGGAGCTATGCATTTAATTCCTGGTATGCTTGTTACTATGCAGATATCATGAATTCTTTCAAAGATTTCTAGCAAAAAACAATTATAGAATTGTAATAACGTAGCTTAGCTTCTGGAGGTAGCTCCCAGGAGATCCAGACAGAGAGCGCAGTCACGTAACTTTGTTATATACAGTGTTACATACTGTAGCTGTTTGCTACAACTGTGACATTTCCCCACCACATTCATGACAGGTTATGCATTATTGTAATACTATCAATTGAGAATGGTGGAATTACAACATCGCTGCAATTTATTTAAGCTTAGATTTGACACAGACCAGAGCATAATTTGCTCATTAGTAATTAGAATTATTTTTCTTTGCATTGAATCATGAAGCATGTTCGAAGTTTTCGACTTCATAAAAACAGCACTATAGTTTGACGACAAGTGAAGATAGTCAGGTGTAGTTACGCTACACCACGACAATGATACTACAATACTTACACAATACATGTATATGGACATGATTATGTAATATTTGTGATGAAGAAAAATTTAGAGCGAGTATTTAAGACCCACCCGGGACCTGTTGCGAAAAATGCAACTTTGAGCCATCCGGCGGGGAATGAAAAACCTTGGCCTCGCGAAACTAATACGATACTCTGCCAACTGAGCTACGAAGGACGTTGGCAAGAGCATGGCCACGAGTTCAGTACTTATATAATGGTAATGCCGATTAAAATGAATGGTACGGAAGACGCAGCGGCCTCCGTAGCTCAGTTGGTAGAGCAATGCACTACATTCGCAAAGTCACGGGTTCGATTCCCAGCCAGACTGCTCATAGTTGCATTTTCGCAACATGTATCGGTTGGGTCTTAAATATCAGACACTCAAAATTTTCTTTTATCATAAATATTTACTGAACTGTTAGCAGTCGAATGTTTATGCCATAATATGCCATATGATCATGATTATTCATTTATGAGCAGTTTCATGATTGCAACAATAAATCTGTGACCCTGCCAGTACTCAACAGCGAAAATGGCTAATTTTGAGCCAGGACTTGAAAAAGCTGCTTCTGTTACCACAGGTGTCAATAAGAACCGGGACCGGGGTTCGTGGAACACATAGGAGGCCTTGCCATCTACTTTTAGTATATTAACCTAAGGACAGTAATTTTAATACTATTTGCGCCAGAAATATCGATCGTTGCTTTTGCGTGGAAAGCCTGGTTTTTGTGAATAGCACTAAACACGTGTGCTTTCCCAGGTTTTGGTCCATGTGATTAACTGACAAGGTCCTGGGCAAACGAGGAAACGTTGTTGCCGAAAGATTTAAGATTTTCAATGTTTCGTCAAATGTTTCTCCGTTTTCCCATCCGTGGAAACATTTTTGTGTAAGCAATCTTCTTCCCGTGAAGCAAAAACTGTTTCTAAGTGAATCCAGAAACATTTTTGCTTCCCAACCCCGATATCAAGTGCACACGAGTTGACGTTTCAAAATCCAAAATAGCACAGACCTAATTTCCGCCGCCCGTAAATGTTTCTTACAAAATGTTTCCTTGTTTAGCCATGTTTGGGAAACATTGTAGGGAAACAATGTTTCCTCTCTGTTGCTCAGGACCTAAAACTAGCTTTTGTACTCATAGTATGTAAGGCACATCCACTTTTCAATCTGGTTCCCTCAAGTTTTCAGACTTTCAAAACTTAAGAATAAAGAGAAGTGAAAAAGCCGAGCATAAATTCGGCCCATGATACACTTAAAAGGAGGCTTGGAGTTCGGGAATACTGTAAACGATCTAATAAACGCCCACTCTCAAATAAACGCCTCTTATCTAATAAACGCCCCCCCCCCACGTTATTAAGTTTGTATTAAACGCCCCTCTCTAATAAACGACCCCTGTCTAATAAACGCCCCCCGTGAAAATTGCTCCAAAATACTAGGAAATGGCGAAATAGAGCAAAATCAATCAATTTATTAATTTCATTGCTTGATTAACATCGGTTTGTGTATTATGTCATGTTCAATTTCAAGTTCAAAGTAAGGATAGCGCTCTTTGATCTTCTTGATCTCGGTGCTTAATATGTCTGCAATTTTTTTCCTGCCTGTTCGAGCTTGATAGCATCCAGGAATGACAAGACCCACTTCGCGTTTTCGTTTTCCGCAAACTTGGACGGTAAGGCAATTCGATTCAGACGCAGCTACAAAACCAGCAAGGATTCTGGGGTGTTAACTGCCTGGTCACGGCTCTCTACAGATGTGATTGCTAAATCGTTCAAGTCCTGTGCCTTGAATCTCGCAATTGATGGCTCTGAAGATTCAGAGATTCATTGCTTCAAGAAAGGTCAACCGTGTGAAGCAGGAGCAGAGCAGTTAGAGGCACAACTCTCCGTGCTGGATGAACCAAATCTCCCAAACCCTTTCCAAGTCATAACCGACTCGGACATCGAAGAGGCTAACGATGAAAACAAAATTACTCTGGATGAGGACTCTGATATTGACGTTGAGAGCTAGAAGATGTATTTTTTCCTGTCAAAAGCCACCTCTCCCCATCGCTTCTCCAAATTATCTAAAAACTTTTGAGAGCTTAGGGATTTCAGCGTTTGGTTATAATTTGAAAACAAGTCGCACTCGTTAAAGCACACTCTTGATTGTAGCAAAAGAGAAAAAAAATTAAATCAGAAACCTTCGAGTGCAAAAGCCGTCAGCCCGCAGTCGAGATTTTGTTAACATAAAAACGTTTTTGGCGGAAAGCATACTGTATACAGTTTTGTTCAGTTCGTTAAAATAAGTTACGAGAATAAACGCCTCTCTCTTTTAAACGCCTCCTATCTATTAAACGCCCCTTCTTGGACCCCTAAAATTAAGTAAACGCCCCGGGCGTTTATTAGATCATTTACGGTATCACACAGTGGCTTAAAGACCGGGGGGGCAATTTGCCAGCCTTGCAAATTTTGTCGACATATTTCGCTGTCTTTTCCCTCGAAATGGCTACGAGCAATTACAGCCATAGTGTATACCACTTCAGCAGGGGTTCAGGGGGTGGTAATTTTGTCGGCACATTTGCGTCCACTGCTCTCTTATCATTTTTAATGTTGGTCCCAAAATACCGCTGATTTCGCATAGTAGTGGAAGGGACAGCTGTCCCATGAGGACAAGGTTATGAATATTTCGGGATGTCTGAATAGCAATTCTGTCATATCTTGAGACCCAATTCCCACGACGTTAGCACTATTTGAAACCATAACTATAACGTTACCGATATGCCTTGCCTTCAGGCGGTACTCGTACGTAATGGTATGAAACCGTAGTTTTTTTCTGGATCGATTTGAGTCTGTAACTCTGAACGTAATGATATGAAACCACTGGTCAACCGTCATCATGTTAGTAAGTTCGTCCGGTTTTACTTTGGTCCTGGTATGATTTTGTTCCATTTTGGTGTAAAGAGGGCGAAAGTTTTTAGGATAACAATTTGTGGGAAAAGTTCACCTGTTTCTGAGGTCTCATTAGTGAATACTCATACTTTTATTGCTGTGTATGGATGGCCGTATTTGCCCGCCATCTGTGTGCATCTTTCTCAAGCGATAAACAAAAGTGTTTCTTGAGTTCTCGACAGGAATCAAACCCGCAACTGATCACCGGCGACTTTTGTTTGTACGCCCACTTCAATACCCAAATTCTAAACCTTTCCCGAACGGTAACTCTAACCCCAACAAGTGTCAAATGTTCGATCCTGGCTGCATTAATAAGAGTTGTTGTAAAAGCCATCGTGGTCGACTTCCGATTTTTCTTTTAAGTTTAAACTTTGTTTCAGATACGAAATTACCGACCCTTCAGGCTTCAGCCCTCATTATGCCGTTGTAATAACAGACTCGTGAATAAATATGAACAAACTATAATGAAAAACTTCTGTGAATTTAGTCTCTGTTTGTCTTCTTTTTTTAGGCCACATATTTCAGACAATGGATCTTGCGTTATTTCTGCCAAGGAAATATCTTTAAGTATTACAGTTGGAATAGGTAAGAGAATAATTATTATACATTTATTGCAACAATGTTCCCCACAAATAAGAGTAAGTAATAAGAAAATTTCATAATTTGAGCGGGATTCGAACTCGCATCTTCCGGCTTCCGGACCGCTTCTCCGGCAGACGAGCTATCGAGTGAACTGGAAACAAAAACAGGATACTCTATAGACAGTATTAACTAAAGTAAACATTTTCATTGAAGACGTTTCGCTGTGACGGAGGGCCTTTGCTCGCAACGTTAGAATTCTTTGCGATCAGTCACGAATGGGAACAGTATGCTTCCTGAATCCGATTTAAGTGCGCTAGAAATTCTGGCGCATTTAAATTGGATTCTAAGCGTTAAGCTGTCGCGAGAACCTCTCGTTCACTTTAAATTGGATTCCACGAGCGTGGTGTTCGCAGTTGACCAGGCAGATCCACTGGTAGAGCAGCGGTCCAAAAGGCCACAGATGCGACTTTGAATAAATCATGGGGTTTTGTATATTCTGCAGCAGATTGCAGAAAAATGTTTTCTTGATCATCCATAGCTTGGCATGGCACAAACGTGTGCACGTTACTACCATTTATAATACAGGCACACAAAATTTATGGATATTTTAAGATATGATTTCTAGTGTTTGACCGATGATCGACTTGACAATCAGGATCGGGCTGATTATTGCACAATCTGGAGATAATCGGGATTTGCTAAAATATTAGTATTTTCCCCAATTATGGAATACCGATTAGTATGAAATTACCAAAATTGTTTTTAAGTTACTTTTCCTGTAAATTGATTGTTTATGTTCCAGTTCGTGCCCCTAACTAGCGCGACCGTGTTCAGTTTCTGTTCCAGAAGGCTCAGAACTTCGGTGGACTCGATTTTCGGGTGGAAATTTAATAAGTTTCTTTGACTCGCATTCTACAGTTGAAGGGAGAAGTATTTTAACAGTAGAAACCGTTCTAATTAAAAATCAATATTTCAGAAGCTAGTCAATGGAAGATGTTTTTTTGGCAAAAACTTTGTAATTATTTGTAGCCTGACAATTAAAACCCGAAATCCTGCCGGTTGCAGCTTGACTTGGCCGGTTATCGATAATTTCCGATTATGCCCCAATCGATCTAACACTGGAGAATTCTCCTCTGGACTTGACGCGCAATACCTCTGGGATAGATATCTGGAGGGACGTTGCAAGTATTGCACAAGAAAAGCAAATCATTTCCGGAATTCACTGAAGGACTCGTGCCCAGTACGCGCAGCATTGAGAGGAGAAAAAATCCCTCAACGTTGAAAAATTGGCCAATCAAACGAACTGACAAACAAATAAATTGTCAAAAATGTGTGGCGTACACTTAAGCCTGGTTCACACGTTCGACATAACCATAATCACGACGACATACGCAAGTATAGTAAGTGCTTCATGGTTAGTTAACTCTTTTGTGCTTGGAAAGTGCAATGAGTTCAGTTGACCGTAAAGTGCTAACTGCGCTCATATGTAAGACGACTTATTCCTGGCTTGGCCAGTGAATGCCTTATTGGCGTACAGGCCTTTAGTTGACAGTCGATAACTGTTCTATGTAATATTCTTTAGTTAAAGGCGATCAGGGAGAGCCTTCAATTGATGCTTCACACTGCAATTTACATATTGGAGATCTTCACATCACATTTCATGGTGGAGCCAGGTTTGAAAATTTTTTTTCATGTTAGTTACACTTACTACGCCTTTTGCTGTTCATTACCAGAAAATACACTATCATTAACGCCAACCTCAAAATCATAAACGCGAAAATGCATTCATTTTAACGTATCGACACTCATCAATAATTTTGTCATGTTCAATTAATTTTTGCCTATAAGGTGACATTCATTAGCGTGGATACGCAACCATGTGCATCAAAGGGCATTCTTGTGCATCAAAGGGCATAGTGCCAAAAGACGACCATTAACACTATTCTAATATACATTAGGGAAAATAACATTTCAATTATGCAAGGTATTTCTCCGGTTTGTTGGAGGGTCGAGTTAAGGTTTTACCGAATTTGGACAAATATAAAAGATAAGGGAATAAAACTGTCATGGAATTTTATTCTCCCTAATGAATAGTAGAATGGTGTTAATGGTCGTCTTTTGGCGCTATAGAATGCCCTTTGATTCAAATGGTAGCGTATCTACGCTAGTGAATGTCGATTGAATAAAATGAATGTATTTTTGTATTAATGAGCTTGAGGTGGGCGTTAAAGAAAGATTATTTTCTGGTAATGAACAGCAAAAAGTGTAAAGTCCAGCATAGTACTTTAAAAATAGCCGTAATCTTCATTTTAAAGTTACGCTCCGCCTGGTCAATCATTAACTTGTTCTTATTTTTTTTTTGTTTTATTTTGTTTGTTTTTTTATTTAAATCAGTTGGTTGTACAATCTATTCATACAAGTTGTCAAAGAAAGGTTAAAAGTTGAACTTGAGAAAGTTGTAAGTATTATAAATGATATCTAACTGAATGACGACGTGACTTTGCTTTCTGAAGAGTAATTCATGGGAATAGTTCTTGCATATCAGAGGTATAATAGTATCTTCCTAAGCAATAACTAGCAGTCTACCAACTTTAAAGGCTGAAACACTGAAATCATCTTGAAAAATAAAGATTCGAATTATGATTCATGCAAAGTCATGATCAGACTATGTAAAGTTACATCAAATATCTACGGTTGATATAGAAGGTTGCATAACATTATCGGACAAGTAATTAACAAGACAAAGGCACGACAATAAGAGGTTTGAGATAAGCAATGAAATAACAGCTACAGTAATTGGAAATAAGAAAAAGAAAAATTAAGAAAAAAGTGACAGTTCCTTTATAACTTTGAGACTAACATTTAACTCTAATACCCAAGTTGTGGGTCTATATACAAGAGAAATATCTTGCCTAATTGAAATTTTCTTATCCCTAATGTATAATAGAATGGTATTAATGGTCGTCTGTTGGCGCTATTGAATGCTCTTCGATGCAAATGGTTACGTATCTACGCTAGTGAATGTCGATTGAATAAAATGAATGTATTTTTGCGTTAATGAGTTTGACGTTGGCGTTAGTGATAGTGTATTTTCTGGTAATGAATAACAAAATGGTGTATTAAGTTTAATTTTCCAGAGTTAAACACTGGCCTCAACGATAGCAAGGAACTTTTACTTTTCTCTACATTTTAGGTTAGGTTAAGTTAGGTTTACTTTGTTTTATTTCCTTTCACTACAGCTGTCGTTTAACTGGTTGAACACGCTTATTGTCGGGTCTTTGTGTTGTCATTCACTTTTCAGTTGATGTCATGTGACCTTTTATATTGAGGCCGAAGTTATCTGTTGTAATTTTAACTAGTCTAATGATACCTTTTCAACAAACTCGAAATATTACTGATTCACTTTTGATTCACTTTCATAACTCAAACCTCCAGTTTTCATGATGCTGTTATTCGGTTTTGTTTTAATTTTTTAAACGGTCAGCTGATATTGGGGGTTTTATTGGTTATGTATATGACAGTATATCGAAAGAATTTGTTCTGACATATGATGAATTTGATTTCACCTGTCATGAATTTTATTTGACCGATGAATATTTTGAATTAAAATGGTGTCATCTTTACGTGACCTTGCAATGCAGATTTTGTTCGATATTCAACTTCAGGAAGGTTCACAGCCTCGGAAAAAGTGTTTATATGGAATGATGCTGGAATAAACTTGTTTAAACAAGTTTTAAAAAGGATTTAAACATACTGTTAGGCATACAAGTATATTAAACAGTCTCAAGTTGGCAAATAAATTAGAGCTGGTGATTTGCCCGGAGCAAACTCTGTTGAAGGGGGCCCCCTCAAACCTCTCTGACTCACCCCAGGCTGCTTATATTATAAAAATTGTACCCCAGTATTACCGTTAAACAACTAAACTAGGTATTCCTTTAGAAATAAGTGTTTTCTGGTGCTTTTTGTTTTTGATTATATGAAATGTAATTTAAAATTTGAGACAGGCACCTCTGAGCCTTGACAGCTTCAAAGTCGTCAGTCATCCATGAGAAGTCGAGGCGTTGATTTAACATTTCATTGAGCTTTGCGGAATACTTTTAAATCTAGAAAAAGAGACCAAAAAGTCGAATTTTTGTTTCTGGAAATGTCGCCCCGTAAAATTTTGCAACTAATTTTAATGAGTGAGTATATCCTTAACAGTCTTGGCATAGTGACATCAAGGATACTTTAACCCTTTCTGATCCGTATACGACTTTTCAATTTTACTCTGGCTAACGCTAGACGATTTTACTCGTCAAGGGAAGACGTCTTGGACAGGAAAGGGTTAAAGACACATTCCAATGTTTTACCTCGGTGTCAAATCGTGTTACAAATGACTGACATCCTGTTTATCTCTCTATAACCGTATTACTAGTCAGGCTCTGTTTCTTTAAGCATTTCAACATTCTTTCAAAAATGTCTAATCCTTAAGAATGTATTCAATCATCCAAGGGATTTTTAGAAAATTTAGATAAATCGCCAAATGGCGGCATGCAGCAACGCCATTAAATTAACTAAGCAACTGCTTGAAAATTCCATGCAAAGTTTCAGAGATCTAATCATCTGAAAAAGTTGTTTATGGTAGAGTTCACCTTATTGTATTGTATGTAATGTTGTTGGTACAAAATTAAAAAGAAACTATAAATAGAGAAAAACAACAGTCAGTAAACTAAAGTTAATGTATTTCAGACAAAATTATTGTCTTTTCTTTTTGTTTAGGTTTGCCGCGCAACTACTAAAGCTGTCAATCAGGAAGTCAATTCGGTTTTGAAGACGATTCCCGGTGTTGTAAATAATATTGTCAAACATATGACAATCCCTAGGGTATGAGTTACCACAAAGTCGATTTCTTTACTTCCTCAATCTAATGAATCGGCTATGCAGACACGACAAAATTGAAAGCCGTTGCTCTTTCAGTGTAACGCAGTCGCGATGTTTAAAATTCGAAATCTGTGTTTAAATCATATTTCTGTGATGGCGTTCTTCAATGGCCCGTTTACTCGATACGATTGTTCGTCCAGGAGTATGTAATCTTGTCTCAAAAATGCAATTCCTGCTTTCGGTTTGCTCACTAATGTTGCAAAACGTCCGGATGACTCCAGTGACTTAATAGGATACATCAGAACGATCCATCGAGTAAGAAAGTCGTATCGCGTATGTGCACCCTAACAGAGTAAATAATGGATAAATTATAAATTTAGTGTGATAGTAACATAAATTTTTAAGTAAAAACTTACCGCTTGTGCATGCCTCGCCAAATTAATGGATGTTGTATATATTATCTAAAATTATATGGATAATGAATTTTCAAGTGTATAAATTAAATTAAAATAAATAATTGCCCAATTATAAACAGATAATTTCCGTTGTAAACTTCATCTGCCGTAAACAGTAGCCGCTGCTGCTTATACAAAACATTACCAAAGTAACTCCATGATCAGGGAAATGGCTGTGGTTCTCAAAAATCATTGATTAGCGTACATGAAAAGAAAGAATTGGATGATTAAACACTTTTACTGACCCATGTCGGAAAATGTTACTTGCGAACTGATTCAAAAAGATCAGCTAGTTAACCTAACTGCTACTTGCGCTACACTAAATTGAAGAAGTCAAAGTCCTGTATGGTAAAAGGAATACTATTACAAGAAACATTCCATCCCTCGTGGTATTTTGTTGCGCAAGAAAAAAGGTAAACAAATGCTAATTAAAAACAGGATGGCGAATTGATGTGGACATCTCCCCAGAAGTAGTGAGAAAACCAAAGTGCAACTTGGTTTTCTTGACATGTAAGAAAGGCGTGAAATGTAGTCAGCGTAGAATACCTCGTATCTCTTTAGGGTAATATTTGAAGGCCGACAATAAGGGCTAAACTGGGTTTTCAAGTACGAGGAATTCGTTCTCGTCCAAGGCGAAGCCGAGGATTGAAACGAATTCCGAGTACTTGAAGTAATATTTCAAGTACGAGTTGGTGTTCTTCCTCCGATTTCTAGATACCGAAAAACGAGTTGAAAAACTAGGCGAAGCCGAGTTCTTTTAACGAGTTTCGAGGTATCTAGAAATCGGAGGAAGAACACTAAACGAGTGTTTGAAATTATTTCTCAAACGAACCAGTATTTTAGGCGAAAATCCAGCTTAAAGTTGGAAAAATTTAGCTGTAATCTTCCTTCGATTTCTAAATACTGATTAATTATGTATTTCTTTGTTTTTTCTTCGTGAATTATTAATGAGTTTGAGAAATCCCGGTCTAGTCCGAATTGTTGGCCTTTGAATAACTTTTCCGAATCAATTAGTGTATTGGCACAATGGATTAATGTATTATTGATGAGTGTATGGATGAATAAACAGATTGTGTGAAATTATATTTTAAGTCCAAGGACTTGAACTATCATTTCCAATCCAAGGACTGGAAAAACAGTTCAAGTCCTCTACCCAGTACTTTCATGGTATTTCAATTCGCTCACGTGGTGCCATTCAGCACGTCTGATTGAATGATATACTCACGAATTATTAATGAGTTTGAGAACGTGTTTTAAAGTATCGTTAAGCAATTCCTAGGTTGATATTTTGAGTGTTGACGTGACCCCCAACGCGAAGACTTTCCACCTGTTTGTGCAGTTCTTACAATAAAGTAGATACAACAGTGATTGAATAATTTGTTATTTATGAACATCTTCAGTCATCGCCAAATTTTCCTTGTGATATGTCGCAAATATATGACCCTAAAATACAATGAATTTTCAACTTCTCGTCATAAAATTCAATATACTAAAAATCAGCATGTTAGAAAAAGCATGTTAGAAATCTTTGGGAATGTTGATTGTTAGGAAATTGTAAACATTTTGACAAAAGTATTGAAGCATTGTTTAATGTTTGCTCGAAAAAATTAAAGTTGTTTTCTTTGTTGCATAATCAAAGCTGAAAACAAACAAAACAACTTTAATTTTTTCAAGCAAACATTAAACAATGCTTTAATACTTTCGTCAAAATGTTTATAATTTCCTAACAATCAACATTCCTAAATATATCAGCATGTTATAAAAACTAGTCATGAACTGGTAGCCACCCTTTATTTACCATGAGTTGGAGCTGGATTTAAAGGTATAGGTATACTATTGTTATATCATTAAATTACTTTTTTAAAAAAGTTTAGTTTAGTTTATTGTTGTTTTACTATTTGTTCTAGATTTAGTATTAGATTTAGGTTTAGGTTTCAGTTTTGTTTTTCGTATTTTGTATTTTGTACTTCATATTTGTTTACTTTATTTTTATTTTTGTTTTCGTTTTAATTTTATTTTGTTTTGTTTATTAAACACTTTTAATGTCCGTCTTCATACATTGACATATTTGTTGAGTTCTAATTGGTTGCCGTGTATCACATGAGAGTAAGTTATGCCTTCGAAACTTGCGTTGTGCTCTAATATCGTTATAGCATGGACCTTAAAACACGGCTAGCCATAACATTGTGCATGAAGGTGTTTTTAAAGTGTCGATAAAGTGAAAAAGTACGTCCAGAATGAACCCTGATGGTTGAAATTATCGTTGTTTTAGTCACTTCGGGATATTTTTTCTGGCTCTCGTTAACTTAATTTTCCTTTTACGTTATGTTAGTTAACTGATGCTGTTCACCTGTAACTGAACATAGACGCATTTATGGTCATTGTACCATCGGTAAATGATTTTTATCTAATATAAAATATTAGAACAAGTTTAGCGATTGTACACATGAATCATAGTGCATTCCGTTTATCAAACTGTCTGGAGATCACTTTTTCGGTGAATATCATCTCAACGTCTGTTACTCTCAAGTGAATGTGCAAACTTCGAATCCAAAATTTTGCTCCGTTGCTCTCCGAAGACGTTTTGTTCTGGGAATCTCTTTGGTTGATTTTTTAGATAGAAGGAAAACATTTTTTGCTCAGTGAGACCTGCAAATGACTGTGGAAGGAGTCATATATCAAGTTGACGTGAATTTCTATCAACGAAAAAAGCCGAGTACTACATTCTTATTTTATCTTTTGAACTCTTGAGAAGAACTGGTCACAAAGTTACTGAATTTCCAGCGGAAATCCAGTTTAAGGGGTGTATAAAATCGAAATTTACGTTGACTTCTTGCACATGTCTGATAATTCTGTTTGTTCAGGAGATTTTTCGCTAAAAAACAACAGTTTTGACAAGCATTTCCAGTTCAACGTGTACAAGCTGCCACCTGTAAGCAACGTTCAAAGTTCACTCAAAAAGAGATTTAATTACATGAATTTTTCATCTAAAAGGTACATGTGTTAACCACTAATACACTGTTCAGAATATCCTGTGAAAGCCTTGATTCCTATTGGTACTATTTTTAAATTGTTTAGTGGTACGTTTTTGTATATAATCCATTTGTGGCATACACCATGCACGTTTATAATTAAAAAATTGCTTGGTTGTCTCTGTGCTGTGATAGAAACAGGAATGACGTCGTTTCAACCGGAAAAATGCCTAGTGAGATTTTACTGTGAGAATTAACAATTACTTGCACTAAACATTACATTGCACAAAAGACAACACGTGTGAATCTTTGGTGTCATTTCATTTTTATTACAAATAGTCGTAGCAAATCGTTCTTAATTAAACTCCGATAATTATTAGTTACTCATTCTCACTCTCGCCACCTTCTATCGTAGTTCGCTGGAAAAGTGGCAGTTAACCAGTTGATTTTTGTTCAAAAGCGATTAGCTTGAACACAAATTTCATTTACTGGTGAACTGTTACCGTATTATCACCATTGTTTTAACTACGTTATTTCATAGTTAATAGGAAGAGAGTCAACTATGGTTATCTTAAGATAAAGGCCGGAGAACGTGAGGGAGGGGCTCTTGCGCGACAGGAGACCGGAATTGTGTGCTGTTCTCAAACGAGATATCTCGGAAAAACTGGGAGCTATAATTAGAATCTACTCACTACTTGTCTCATTTTATATCTCTAATAACTACACGTTTACGTGCTGTCAATTATCTTTTTACATCAGCTGCTTGTGGTTGCAGGCTGTTTCTGTAGGAGATGAAGAATCGTGTCCACTTTATTTTCTAGGATTTCTAGTTTCCTATTCATATGATGAATTGTTGATTCTAGTGTTTTATATTTAATCTCAAAGAGGTTTTTTTCTTTTTCAAATGACATCCCATGAAGCTCACAGTGATGAGAATGCTCCATATCTTCTGAAGATGATTCTTCCGAGTCATTATACTTCTCGTTTTTAAGTTCGAAGTTGGGCTGGGAACCGTGAAAAATCCTTTCTCCTCCGTACTTTTCGGGGTTCTCGCTGCGTTTATGTTCTATTTCTTCAGCACTGTCAGTTTCCATATGTTCTGTGTTAGTTCTGCCGACAGATGTGAGGCTACGCAACTCCTTAGATGTTTCATTTGTTTCTTCCTTTCTGCATTCAATAATGTTTGCAAACCTCCAAAGTTTCTGCACATCGTCATTGGAATTCGATGGGCTCAGCTCAGCAAATGGAAGAGTAATTAAACCTAAGTTGACTGATGTTTTCCGCTTCCTGGAGCTGCGACCCTCTTCTTTCTCTTTGTCCACGTTCCAGGTTCGTTTCACTTTTTGACGTCCGAGCCAAGTGGATAAGAACGGTAAACCATGATGTTCTGCACAAGTTTCCTCGAATTCAATGGCATCCCATGTGCTAAGAATCTGAAGAAAAGAAGAACTGGTCATAAAGTAACATGCAAAGCTCTCACATACGTTAACAGGATTATTGTAAAAGTGAATTAGTTGTTGCTAAAATATTGCAATATCACCTGTTCTTGGGGTAAAAAAAACTTTAGTTTTACAAGGACAAAACATGCAGGAAGGTGCGTGCAATTTGAGAAACGCACTCGGTGTGTGTAACCTCTATGAAATCTCAAAAAGGCTCTTTTTTCCCCGGTTCGTCATGGTTCAGTCTCTTCGATTTTACTTCAATCATGAGCTAAACCAAGGGTGGGAAGGAAGAAACGTAAAATGACATGTTTGTAATTGAAATTTTGCACATTCTGTGTCCCATTATGTCTGTATACATATCTTTAAATGTTATAGTATTTAATGTAGAATAACATAGGCCGTTTATGCGAGTAACAAGCCGTATCTTGCGTTGGTCGTGGCTCGCGTAAGACGTGAGCTGGTCCATACATATGATCACGGCCCCACGTCATTTGGGGTGCTGGTGGCACAGTGGTAGTGTACGTGTCTCTCACCACTGCGACTAGGGTTCGATTCCGGCCGCGTGCAGTAATCTGATTAAAAGTTACCTTGGTCACATGTGAGAAGAGTGTTGCCCAGTTTGACTCTACCAAGCATCGCAGGTTTTCTCCGGGTACTCCGGTTTCCTCCTGTCATAACACTGGATCCATGAGGTAAGGCCCTTACTGGACCTCTAGGGAGACCAGCTCAGATAGCTGATAGGGTTATCCAGTATAAATAAAAGCACTTTACTTTTTACTTTTTTTACGTCGTCTATCAGACATGGTTTCAGCTACTGGCAGAATAGGAATAGTTCTGGCAGGTGGCTTTGATAGGGCCTCAGTAAATTTTAGGCGTCCAACATGTGGTAAACATTCCCGTAGTGCATCTCAAGCACTTAAATCAGTCATATTGTACACTTGTAGTTGTGGAGATGTCTGTAATTCAGTAGTAGCGAAAGATTGCATTACTCTTCCAATTGGGATGGCCCTGGGGGTTTAGCGGCCCCGCGGGCCACACAGGTTTTTAAAGGATTGTATGTATTTTGTTTCTCTTGTATAAACGGTTCCATTGTTGCATTGGAATATTTGAAAATATAATCCTTTGTTATTTAAATTACTTAAGAGCACTAGTGTACCTAAAATCTCTCAAACGTTTAGGACTGTACTTTTCCTCCATACACTCCTGTTCAGAAATTCCTTGATGCGCATCAGTGGCTGCTGCGGCAATTGAAGATTGTTGTTACCAAAACAATTTTTATATAAGATTTAGTGAATCTTTATATACATATATTGCGACTCTCACCTGACTTGTTAGGACTGTTTTTCTCGATATGCTATTTATCTTTTTTCGAAGATCTCTTTTAAACTGCGGGAATGATTCTAGAACTTCATTGAGATCTTTGAGATCCAGAACATGAATGTCGACGCAGCACGAGCTACGTAAAGTAACCGCAGATATATGAATCCGAGAGTTGCTGCTTAGAGACAAATTACCGAAAGCATCACCTTCTCCTAGAAGTATGATGAAGAAAGAAAATCGTAAATTGATAATAAAAGATAAAAACTTATACCTATTAAAGTTCAAGATCTCGCCTCGTTAATCAAGTGTAAACGTTGCCACTAATTGTATGGGGGCGAAACGTCTCGTTATTTACACACGTATGTTTATAAACCCACGAGGCTATCGGCCAGCAGAGTTAAACTGCTTTCTGTTACCTTTTTATTTAGTGTTACTGCAAAACCACCAGACATCTTATACTGTCTTAGCGATTTTTTTTGCTCTAACTTCTTGCTCTCCTTCGGGAGAGCTTTATTATTGAAAAATGAAATCTTTCTTTCTCCAAGAAGTGGAATGGAAGTGTCCAACATGTCAATAGACTTTCAAGTAGAGAAGGGGACTGTCGTTGCATTAGTCTAAGAGTGAACACAAAGATTGTGTGTGTGTTTTTAGTGCGAACAGCCTTTATATTTTTAATTGCTTATAGTGTATATAATTGTTTTTCTTCAGTTTTTGTATTGAGCAATTTTAATTATTTCATTTATTATTGTTTTTGAACATTCATACGTCTATATCGACGGGAGAGTCCATCACATGAGATGTGTTTCTTTACTTTATCAATTTTCTTCTTTTCCGTCACTCCACACCTAGATCGCTTCTTGTTTTCTTTTTCCATACCTCTTCATTTGTCAGTCCTGTTTTTGTAAATAACCCTAATATTGAGGGTGAGAATTACTTGTCATTATGCTTCCTCCGAAATGATGCCCAAATCAGAAAAGAGGTGTAATCACTGTAAAGGTTAACACATCGGAATTTTATCTTGGAAATGTTGTTGGGTACCGAATATTGCACTTTGGGCATGCGCAAGTGCTCTTATACAATCCCACGTGACTACATCCGCCAGGAGGAAGCATGTAAAAATGTTTTGTTTTGTTTTTTTAAAAAAAAAAGAATACTAAGTAATCTTTGTAACAGTAAATCCATTCCGCTTGTTGTTATAGCCTACTTCAAAATTATTGACCAGACTTTGGTTTTCTCAATGAGACTAAAAACCCCTTTAAACGTGCGATTTTGCTGCCATTTTTATAGCACACGACAAAGACGTGATATAACTTTTGTGAACTAACGGACGTTTTACGGCGATTTTTAGCTTGCGGATGCGTAGCATCTACGGGTTTCCTTTGATTTCAAATAGCCTCGAGTTAACTAGCGACTTTCTCGAAAGATTTAACTTAATTTTTAATTTAGCCTACGTCTCATGGCCTCTCGTCATGCCTTTAATCACGAAAACCTACTAAGAGGAGTCAAAAAGTTAACAATTCATAAAGAAATGGCGATAAGCAATTTACTACTTTGTTGCTGAAATTGCTGATATAATCGCTGCAATAACGGCAAAAGTGGCCCAAATCCTAATAAAAATCACCAGAGCTTAACAGAAGTGATTTAAAACTGCAGGTAGGTCAGCGATAAAAATTGCCACAAAATCGCAGTCCAGATTGCTTTAAAATTGCTATTATAAACGGCCTTTAATTTAGGTCAGTTACATGGTAAGTTTTGGCTATGGGAACAGGCTAAGAGCCCCAGTAACCACATTTCCGACTCTGACATTAACAGGGACTAAACGTAATGCAACCTGGTTCGAACGTTAATATTCTCTTATTGGTATTGGCAATAACAAGCTCGACACCTAAAACATCTCTAAAAGTACTGTATATTTGAATGAATTCATACCAATTCTTCCTACGACAGCTCCGTTTCGGCACACATCAAGTCTACCACGTTTGATAAAGTAAACAGAATGAACGTTCGCGCCTTGTCTGACGATCACGTTGTTAGGAAGATGATGAATTCGAAGCATTCGAATGGCCAAACTCCATAAGCAACTCTCCTCGGCGCATTCGAAAAGTGGACAGTTCTTTATGACATTAAAATGCAAGTAACAACTGATTTCTTCTTGAAGACTCTGTGGAAACTGTTTCATGACCTGTATTGATAAGAATGAAAAAAAAATTGTTCGCTTTGCACAAGACGTCGGGGCGGCCATATTAAGGAACTTTAATAAAAGAATCTCATTTACTACCATTGTTCGTGGAACTAACTTTATCATTGCCGCAGTATCCATGTCTTTTAAGTATCCAACAACTGGTTGCCTACCATCAATACTATGGCACAGATATTGTTAACCATTAACTCTTTCCTTTCCTATTTTACTCTGGCTAACTCCAGACGATTTTACCCGCGAAGGGAAGACATCCTCCCAGGAGAGTGGAATAAGTGAACTACCCCACTTAACTATCGTAACTACTGCCGGAATTTCTGTACTTTTGTTCTTTAATCCCTGTTTGTTTTCTATTCTCTCATTGTTTTTTGTTCCACGTATTTGATATATCAAATGGATGGCATTAAATGGTTAATTTTTAACAATGCCGTGATTATCCCAGTTTCACTTGTTCAGCTGGGGACGCAGCATATTGGTGAGGGAATTTTAGAATAATTTACCTTTTTCAAAGTGAAAAATGTACGTTTGTCTGCAAGTGTCGTCTATGTAACGGTTAAGCGTGCCAACTGCGTTGGGTCCAGCAAGGACAGGTTGCTGGGTTATGCGGGGATATACCATACGAGTACTGTATTGATAAAAAATTTTTTATATTGGTATCACTGGCACCTTTTAAATGAGATAACACTTGGGGTTCTGCATATGCACCGTAGTTCCTTGGCAATCAATATTTCAAACTAATATGGTATGCTCCTAAATTTGTTAGTAAATGTCTCCAGAAGCCTAGGGAAGGTGTAGTAAGGTCTCGCAGGCCCACGGCCCTTGGGACTTCCTCAACTCCCCCCCTCCCCATGGCTTTCGGGAACATTTAATTACTAATTTCTGTCATAGATTGAAAGCCTGGGGAGAGGTCTTTACATTTGAATATAAAACTACCCCGTGGCATTTAATTTGTTTTTAGGTTCATCAGACCGATATTCTTTTGTATTGCAGAGGTTTCGTATGCAATTGAAATTTAAGTTGCACGAATGCTTTAGCATTAAGAACTGAAGTACTGTTAAGATTGTTTTTCTACAGGGAAATCGTTTTTTATTGTTTATCCACTTCAGGTGCAATTGCAAGCAAATGATAATGATGTTCTCAATTTATGCATAGTAATGTACTGCTACATTTATTCGGTTGGACCCGTGCTCGGCGAAAGGCGGACGTGGGAAAAGGGTGGAGGGGATTCAGAAATGATGATACTTTCGTCCAACCAACAGAGTATAGCCGGTAGACACGGGCGAGGCCATGGGGAGATTGAGGAGGTCGGGACCTCCCACTTCTCAGACGTATGGTCACCTAAAGTTGCTCAATTATGAAGTGCATACGTCCAGGTGGGGGAGGGAATTGCAGTTTTCCTTGAAAAGGTAGAGTCCTACCACCGTATGGAAAAGGGTAAAAACTCTCTGGAAGAATGTTAGGAGCAAAGAGTGTAAGACTACGAATCTTCCCACAACTCACCGCATCTATTTGTCTTTGACAAACAGAGACCCCGGGAATCACATTTGACTATGGCTACACCACTGCAGGTGGGGACACTCGAAGAAACAGAAAGAGATGATTTGGCATATTAAGTAAAGACTGCTTTTCATTATTTTTCATCAAGAGGGGCGAAGACGAATTTGAAAGACAAGCTTTCTTCATCGAGTCCATGGCGAAAAGGGGCGGGGTGCATCAAACTAGCACTGATGTATTGGCCAGTAAGAGAACGTTTTCTGGTAATGAGATATCAAGTTCTGTGATGAACTTCGATAACTCTCTAAAACTGAAACTCCTTGACGTGGTGGTGTTTGTACTGAAAGACATTAAAGTTTTACGCGGTCGGTTATTTCAGCATGTCGCGGAATTCGGTAAAATTGCTTCAACTCGGGAACTGTGTTTGAAAATAACACTTAAGATTAGCAGGATTTTATTGTAATTATCGGATGTCGGCAAATCTAGAGAGTAATATCTATATTGGTATGATACTTCCCTCGCCAAAATTACCGATTATGGCGATGTTTGTCTTCTGTTACTCGGCAAGCGACACAAAACATGATCTGTGGAACTACAAAACCGATGATCTGCAGCATGGGCCGTGAAAAACGTATTGTGATTAACGCCCAAAACGTTGACAGATTCCATTGCATTCTTGAAGGCACTTGACAGAATGGTCCATATTTCGAAACTGTTTCTGCTTGCATGTTTTACAAGTTCAAAAGTATAAAAGTCAGCTCAGACCGATGACGATGTGCTAAGTTGAGTGTGAAGGGAACAATCTTTTTCGAAGGGAAAGCTCTTGTGAACGACTTAGGGCACATTTACATGATACAATTGTCGTATACGATTGTTTGTTCTGATATATCCTTTTAACTCATTGAAGTCATCTGGACATGTAGCCTGCGACGCGCTCTACTGGATAAGTTGCTCTCACTGATCTCTCGGTCCTTCTGTGTGCGTATCGAAAGCAGGAATTGTGCCGTTGACAAAATTACACTCGAGTAAGCATCTGATAGGATAATCTTATCGTGTACACGGATCATTTCGAACCTCTATAATCCTGTTGTAGAAATATTCACAAACAGCGACATCAAAATATTTCCAAGAGAGAAAATTAAATCCTCGATTACCCCAGTTGCCTTTGAAAGACTGGGGCGATAGCTTTGGCGAGTTAAAATAGTGCCCGTGCAAAGCCACATGTGTAAGATGGCTTGCCCTGCAAAACGTTCCGAGGGTAAAAAAAAACAAACTTTCTCCAGTTGTCAGTATTTCGTTTTCCTATTAAGGCGATCAGTTTCGGAGCTCAGAGGACATACGTCTTATCTCTTAATAATTATGCTTTCTTCACCATATTATGTCGGGCATTATCCGTGTCTTTTGACTGGCTTACAACTTTATACTTTTCGACCAAATTTACGTACTTTGTCGTTTTTTGTTTGTATAGCTGTATCGATGAATACTGCAATAACTCTTTTCTCTCTTTAAAATCATTTAAGCTTACACTTCACTGTACCTTCAGTGTGGAAATCCCTTTTGTTTGAGTCCACATGTGTCGGGCATAATCTTTCACCTTACGAGCCAATGGACCTTTGATTTTGTGAAATCCAAGAAAATATTTCACCGACTGCATTCTCTCTCTGAACTTGAAAGTTCCAGAATAATGGCCATATATGATTGCAGAAACATTGCCAAAAACCGCAGCAAACAATAACCCTAAAATAATAAAGGTCGATTATTAAACACTTCCATCAAACAAATTACTCCAACGTTCTACAAAGAAAAACTTACCCCCAATTAACATACTGATTATTGTAAAAAGTTTTTCAAAATCTGTGTTTGCTGACACGTTACCAAACCCCACGCTGGTTATACAGGTTAAGGTGAAATAAAGTGATGTTAAATAACGGGATTTCAACGACGGACCGTTTAAACCAAGTTTTCGGTTAATAGGCAAGCCACTTTCTTCAGCTAAGGTAGAAAGCCACGAGTTGGGTATCGACTTTTTATTTTCCTTGTAGCCAATGGTGTACCAAATGCACGCCAACCAATGAGCAAAAAGCGTGAACACGAAGACCATCAGAAACAGCAGTGACACGCTTTTCTCGTAATTCTGATCTAGTCGACGAGCAGCTTGAAATAATCGCAATAGACGAACAGTCTTCAGGAGACTCAATGAAGTTGTACTCTAACGACAAAAACATTTCCACCATTAATACAAAATGCTTTAACAGCCCTGAACAACGTTACAGAGTATAAGCTGAAACCAGTTTTTGAGTTAAAGCTTATACTTTGCATGCATGTTTAGTCTTACTACGTGACAAATGTCACATGCTTTTTTTATCCTTCATACTATGATCCATCCAATAGTCATCAGACCATTTCTTTGGAGAGAACGTATCAGAGCGTTTGTATGAAAAGAAGTTGTACCGATTAACAGTCAACGAACATCGATTCTTCCGTGCCGATGGCTCGTGTGTCCCAAGAGGCCCTGACGCTGCTGGTAAGGATTTCAATTTGTTCATGTACAAACAACAAACTTGCCTACAGGCCGCTATGCATTTTCAATCTCGTGACCAGCCATCAATGGCACCTTGTCTTTTGTACCAAAATTTTCATTTCTCGCGTAAATGGTTCACCTTATTAAATAATAATACCTATGACAGTTCAAGCTACGCACTATCTACTTGCACTATTCGACAGAATTAACTTGACATCTGTTGGTTAGACACTCTATGGTAAGTGCTTTATATTACCCGCGCAAACCAATTAAAATTTATATATTACATTCAATTTTGACCACCTACTTCTTTAGTCGGTGTATTAAGTTCTAAAGTAAGAGTAATATTTTCCAGCACCAACAAAGGCTACTTTCTCTAATCGGAATCTCAAGGAATGCTCTTCTACTATATCACAAAGAAAATACTTAGAGGTTTTAAATTTTAAACATTTCCTGGGATAGCATGATCCCCAGACCCCATTGAGGACTGCATCACTAATCGTAGTAACCCACATGAAAATTCTAGGCACGTCAAGAACATCTTATCAGAGTTGTCTACCTGCCGCTGGACAGAAAAAGGTTTCCTTAACAATTCATTGAAGGAAGACGCGTGCCACATATGTACAGTGACAACGCCAATCGTTGCAGACAACGTTGACAAGCATGCAGCTTTTCCCTAGTTACTTGTCACTGGAGACATTCAGTACGTCTTTTTTTATTTCAAAATCCAGTGAAATGATCTGTTGGAAAGAATTTAGCTTGCGTGTAGGCCATTATAAAGAATTATTTTATGATAAAAACTTCATTACCTCAGGTGTATATGGCTCGGCTATAACATCCCACGGTATGGCAGCCACTAGATCCACGATGAAATAGGTTCTCAAATAACGAATAGCAATCTTTTTGGGGCATGTTACCAGCATGTCGTTTTTTCCGATGTAAGTTGTACGAAAATTCACGACTATGTCGCAGAAAAAGAACAAATCCACGAAAAGATCAACCAAAAATATAACGAAGTACGCCTTGTTTTTTTTATAATGGTGAACAAAAGGATTCATATCTGTGTCAAAAAAAAAGCACAAAAAAGCAAGAAAAGTAGGTGAATAAGAGGAAATGGAAAATAAAAGTCAAGTCATTTCAAATATGATGTGGATACAATACAGCGGGATCCAGAACAGGGAGTCAAATAACGCCCAGTCACCTGCCAATTATTGACAAAATATCTTCCAAAAAATTGATAAGTAGTACTTAAACCCATCCTCTCCAAAATCAGTGTTTTGTCAAGAAAAAAAGAACGATGTTTTCAACGTTACTTCTACCTCCTCAGTATCCCACCGAGATTTTTGTACCCCGAACTAGAATTCCTATCGACGTCAACGGTGTGACGATGCGCGAAAGCGATTGTGACAACTTCCTGACACATCTATACTGTTTCTGTTCTTTGGCCGAGAAGTGGGACAACTGATAGAATAACTTAACAATCCAAAATGTTGAGGGATATTCGCAGAAATTACATCGACTATTAACCAACATTGCATCCAACAACAGCAGGCATAAAAAATTACCTCTTCGATATTAGAGAGTTTAAGATAGGGCAGCGACAACATCAAGGAGGACTTTTGGTTACAAAAGTGTTCCATAGCCAGCTATCTGCATGATGTGAGGCTTACACACACATTTTGATAGTCTCATCAAGTAGAATATTTGCATTTATGAAATAAGTTGTGTTGTACAGTGAGCCTATGCAACAACAGTTATGACGTAACAACGCCTCTATTTGTCTACTTTTGAAGAGAATACAGCGTATCATGTGGGAAGCAAAACTCGTCAGTTACACTTACTGATTATCTAATTTTTTATTTATTTTAATCTCATAACAGCGTCAGCAACTTTGTCTTGCCTTTCTCTATGTAACCCAAATCTATGATCGGCTGAGGGTAAGAAGCTCAAAATACGATCGCTTCACACTACAGGTCACAGATCTAACATAAACTAACCAACTTATTTGTTTAGTCCTGCGGTTCGACCTACGTTAGAGGTTTAGATACTGCGACAGTTCAGCTGAATACGAACCCGAGTCAAATTTTCCCACCTTAAGATGCTCGGTACTAGTATGAGAACTTCGACATATCACCAATGATAGATGAGTTTTCGTCAAGCTCATTCGTCAGAAAAACAATTTCTGAGCCCCAGACGGGGATCAACCCGCAATCTTCTGATGACTGGTGAGATGTTCTAACTATGAGCTGCCGAGACCAAGCTAGAGAGCTGATGTGCGCGTTCAACATATGTGCCACCTATTGCGGAGGCCACGACATACTGATGATATTCAATGAGATAGATGTTACAAAGCACTTACTTGTTTGGTTAGTTATCGAAATCCAATAATTCTTTGAGTAAACTGGATAAAAACATATTTAGACCTGTTCTTGTGCTAAGTTGGATATAGCACAACAACAACCTTCTTCAAATCAGTCACACATCGTAGTTGTATGTAGTCTTTTGAAAGATCAAGCTTTCACCCACATTTGTAACGTGTATCTTCTTGAATGTGATCATGAACATATCTTGGCTGCCGCTTGGGCAGCACAATCCACATGTGTTGAACTTGCACATTAGCTCGCTGTCTGAGTTTCGGTTGCTCAATTGTTAGAGCGTCTCAATGGTCATCGGAAGGCCGGGGGTTCGATCCCGGTCTGGGTCCCAGAAATCGTTTGGAACTTGACGAACGTTCATCAGTCATTCATAACAATCTTTTGTGCTCGAGTTTCTTGCCTTAGAAAAATCCAGCGGGCACCCATGGTTGCCGACAAGGTATTTCTTTTTGCCAGAAAACTGTCACCAACCGAGTTGGTGACAATAGTCGGAGATCTATCTGCGACCATATGGAAATCAGACAATGTAAAAGTTAATCTTCAGTTCACTTGATGTTGGATATTTCTGTTCCGAGGGAGGTGATTTAGTGGCTGGTCACAAGGAAGAATTGCAGCCCGGCTAACCAGGCTACAGTTTTTCGACAAGTAGTTGGAAGTTAATTTCTATGGGCATTTTCTCGTAAGCCCGAGCTTAGATTTCAGCATTTCAGCTCTGGTTGAGCTTGTCTGTGTATTCAGCTCCTTAGCCTTTAGGGTAGTTTAGTAAGGCAAGTCATCAGGGTATTTGTGCACGATTGTTTTCCCGCACACTATTCAAGTGAAAGAATGTTTTTACTAACTGCAACCCCCTTCAAAAATAAAATGGTCTGTCCGTAACGACAGTTTGTGGTTATGTGCATTTAGTGCAATCTTTGGCATCATGGCCTATTTTAAGCGTGTATTAATACACACTTTGTGTATTATTTATGATTCGATCGACGAACGATTTCGTTTAGTTTAGTTATCGATCATTACTTATTGATTTAACTTTGATTTCATTCTGAGTGACATTTAATAATTATTAGTACAATATTACAACACCGCATGTAAGAGTCAGTTATCACAGTGAATGACCATTGTAAAGAGAAAACTGCTTGACAATCGTGATGTATTTGAAGGCTAATCTGAATTTACAAAGTTGAAAGAGAGAATGTGCTAACCCGTAAGATTATGTTGAACGATTGGATGTTGCCGCAGAAGTAAAGGATCACGAATGTTGCTTAAATTAAACGTCTAATTAGACAATGCCAGTGTAGAAGTTACAACGATATGTCATTTTAATTTCAGATCGAATAAATAAACATAATAAACTATACGATTAGCAATATTCCAATCCTGTGTTCACTGAGTCCGCGGACCAATTTGATTACTCGTGTGCATCATTAAAAATGGAAAGTATGTATCATTAAAATCGTTGCAATTAAGAGTATTTCATTTACCCTCACTTAATTTAAACCCGTGAAATAAATTGTAATTAATTGGATGTGGCTGTCAAAAGTGTCCCCATCCCCGCCAAAAATCGAACCTCTCATTTTACATACAACATTCTGCATCTTGAAGTATTCTATGTCAACAAGTGTTAACAACTGACTATTATCACATTGGACATAAGGTCTTGTTTTTACTGCACAAGTTGGTGATTTTTTCACACTAATTTTCCCATTTGCTTTCCAAAAATACTTAACAAATCTATTTCTGGGACAGTCTTGGATAACCATATGTACCTGAAAATATCTAAAATTAAATATTTTATTCTTAAAATAGGCCTTGTTTGGCATAAACCTAAATCAGGTATCGGGTTTTGGCTTCATTGACGTTAAATGTCAGACGAACATCTCCACTAATTAAAAGTTAAATGTGATGTTCGTGTCGGGAAATGGTGTTGTAAGGCTGTATATTCCATCTACGTTGAAGAAAAACAATTATAACGTCATTAATTTGCAAAGAAAGTGATCGAAGCAAACGCAGCACTCTAAAATGCTTACCAGGTGGTTGAGTTGGTCTAAATTGGAACCATAAAAGTTTGATAACGTTAAATGACACTTGGCAAATAGAGATGTCCAGACTTCTATGCCTCGCATGGCAGAACTGCTGTTAAGTTGGACAACTATATTACACTATATTACACTATATTACGGTCAGGACATGCCGAGTCAGAAAATTTGAACGCTCTTGCCTCAATAAAACACACTAATGTTATTGCAGTGGTGAGAGACATCTAGGTGTGTACTAACTAGACGATGATTAAATTGCGGGATCAATTATTGCTGCAAATTGGTACCGTGTCAATCACAAAAGACGTGAACTCAAAAGAAACCTCGCACTTCCTTTAATGTTAATGACAAATTGCAACTGACCATCAGTCGCAAGGCTTGATTTAGTGGTTATCAGTGTACTACAGTAAAATTGGAACCAAACGTGGGAACCTTTTACAGTGACAAAGAACAGAGAAACAAATACAGATTTAATCGTAATAATTGTCTTCATATATATATATATATATATACCTATTGATAAGCTTAAAGCTTCGAAACGAATCCCGAATGGAGGGCACAAAGACCTAAGCGTTGACAAAGGGAGTTAGGTTGTAGTACATCTCTAACGAAAGACTCCTCTTTCCTAACCTAGAGCAACACACAGCCAAGAATCTACCAACAACTTGCACCTTATATTTTCTTCCTCAGAGATCTCATATCGTTCATCGTTTTGAATGTAAACTTTGCGTGTGCTATCAAAATTTACCGACAACGCCACTCACAAGTCCCTTACCATTCTTCAATTTCTGCTCGTAAAATTTACATAAAATGTAAGAAACCAGTTAATGACATGCCGACAGGGAATGTATCTCGGCGGTGATATATACGTTAATGTATCTTAGTTGAAAGAGAAGATGATGGAATTATGTAATGTCATCACACAATATTCGGTGACCACCGATGAGACGGATTGGCTGTCGGCACTGATTAACTGGTATCTTACACTTTGTGTAAATTTTACGAGCAGAAATTGAGGAATGGTAAGAGACTTGTGAGTGGCGTTGTCGATATATTTATATATATATATATATATATATATATGTATAACTAGATAAACTAAAAACTCTTAGTTGTTACTCAGTTTTAAGCTTATTTATTTACTATCTGCTCTATCTTATAAGATATTGAGCACTCTACATAAAGCCAACATAGAAACTATCTTGCTGTATTATATTGTAATATTGTATATATATATATATGTTACATATATGTATAACATACGCGTTAATAATATATAGGTACTTATATACATATTAGAACTAACGACATCTGGCGCCAATTGTTATGTTTACTTCTTTTACTTTTAGGATATTAGCTTACTGCTCAATGTTAATGACGCAAATTCTGTTGACTTTTCGACATTTATTATGAATTTCAACTTGGTTGTAAATTTATTTGATTGTCCAGTATAGTGTCGTAAACACTGGTTAATGACAGACATGAAAGGATGGCAACTGAGTTGGCACTGAACGTGAAGATCATACATGCAATAGTAAAGTAATCATGCATGGCTGAATAAATTCACCAAAGGTTAAGAATGAATGCAACTCACCTGAGGAATCTGCGGCAAATTCATCATCGAAAACGAAAGCAACCACGAATGGAACTTCGACAGCAGTGTAGAGTACGAGCAACAAGACAAACCAGTCCCATATGATCTTAAACAAACCGTAGTGAAATACAACTCCTTTCATGTCGGTATTATATTGCTCTTCGTAAAGACGGTGTTTGATGAGCCAAGCTTTCAGTCCTGTTGGGAACTAAAGAAGAAGAAAGATAAACTAATCGAAACATACATCCGACATGATCTAAGACTAATTCGGTTATGTCAACTTCGATAATTTGAATCAAACTGCAACCAGAGTTTGCTCTAATCAGAATATTGAATCAGAGTGTCAGATTTCATAGGCTGTGAGGCAATCGAGATTGGGCCAGATTTTTGGATAAACCTGACTTGAATCATGGCATCTTAACATCAGATACACTCAATTGAGTTCGACAACAGATCACCCTTCTGTAAGAACAATAAACGACTTGGGTTTGGAAAACTGGGAGTATATTAATAACTGTTTTATTGCTCTTACTTCCTTTTCCAAACAAACCGTTTTACTGGTATTTTGTAAGTCTGCATGACAATACCTAACCATCTGACTCGTAAAACTATTCATGCAATCTGTCAAATCTAATACTTCTAGTTATACCGTGTACTCACATGCATTGATGAAATGCATGGTCATCCAGTTAATTCCCAGTCAACAAGCGTAATCGAAAAACTCGAATGTCCGAAAACTTTGCTAAGTTTCGATATAGTTCTTTCATGTGGCCATAAAAATAACTTTGATCAAGTAATCCATCAAAGCTTTTCAGTAACGTCAAGTGAACATTCCAAATATGCATGTTGTTATAAGAAGATGTAAATCACTGGGCATTCATTTTACGTAAGTTGTTTAAATTAATTTATTATTTTTCTATAAGAATCGTCAAAAGTAAAATGATAGAGTGGTCCACATTGTTTCGTAAAATGATTTGAGACATGAATCTATGGCAAGCCAACGTTTAAACTTTAAAAGCGGCTATTTAACAACACGTGGGGGATAATATTTTCCCTAAATGAATCAACATATCGGAGGGTTCTTTTGCTTTTGGCTATCGAAATACCAGGCGGAAATCGAAGTCTAGTAATAAAGATTATTGCCCAGCAAATAATTTTCAGGAAGCCCATATCGCAAATAAACACATCAAGATACTTTGGAAAATACTTTAATAAGGAATTTTTAGGATAATTTTTACTTTAATAAGGATTTTCAAAGACTATGAAAGTCGTGCCAATCCAAAGGACAAGTCGTCTCAAACGTAAACTGTTGGTGGGGGCAAGGCAAAGGAGTACACTGGCTGGACAATGGTAGAACGGTAAGCAACAAACTTTCTTGTCCATTTAGGAACTTCCTTAGCAACCATAAACCAACTGGTGAACAGGACGTGCAGGAGCACAAAGTTGAGTTCGGATGTCAGTTTCAGAGGGGGATTTAGACGGGGGCACATAGGGCACGCGCCCCCCTTTTTGATTAGTTGCCTTACGACTTTTTGCTTGGTTAAACAATACAACCATTAAACATGTTGACTACCAAGAAGATTTATGATTATTTTCAAAGAAAATCGGAACAAATAGCAAAGAAAAGAAAGAGTGAGAAAAAGAACTTGAAATTCAAGAAATATCGGAAACGCCAGTAGCATAAAAATTCTTGCACTAATAGTTAGTTAGTTAGTTAGTTAGAGACTTTATTTAATGAGGGTAATACATAATAGTGCAAAGCACTAATAAACTTGCAGCCCTCAAAAGGAAAAAATGTTACAAAATACAGTGATTATAAGTATATAAATGTTAAGTAAAAGGTAATTATGCAAAATGACCTACAATATATACTGATACCTATATACATATTGAATAGAATTAAAAGTGATGTGTTTGTGGTAGCTCGGTAATTATGTTCTTAATACGCACGCTCTCAAGCTGTTCTCTCAGAAAAACTTTCTGAGTCCCTGACGGGAATCGAACCCGTAACCTTCTGATCGCCGGTGAGACACTCTAACCATTGAGCTACAAACACTCAGATGGTGAGCGAAAGTTACATTTGTGTACTGTTCGTATAGATGGTAGACATATGTACTGCCAGTCTGCTAGTCTCGATATGTCGTCTATTTTTATGTTAATCATTGATGTGTTTGTGGTAGCTTAGTAATTGTTCTTAATACGCACGCTCTCAAGCAGTTCTCTCAGAAAAACTTTCTGAGTCCCTGTCGCGAATCGAACCCGTAACCTTCGCTCACCATCTGAGTCTTTGTTGCTCAATGGTTAGAGCGTCCCACCAGCGATCAGAAGGTTACGGGTTCGATTCCCGTCAGGGACTCAGAAAGTTTTTCTGAGAGAACAGCTTGAGAGCGTGCATATTAAGAACATAATTACCAAGCTACCACAAACACATCATTGATTAACATAAAAATAGACGACATATCGAGACTAGCAGACTGGCAGTACATATGTCTACCATCTATACGAACCAGTACCCAAATGTAACCTTCGCTCACCATCTGAGTCTTTGTAGCTCAATGGTTAGAGCGTCTCACCGGCGATCAGAAGGTTACGAGTTCGATTTACCGTCAGGGACTCAGAAAGTTTTTCTGAGAGAACAGCTTGAGAGCGTGCGTATTAAGAGAATTAAAAGAGATTAAAAAATTGTTGGTCGTCAAGTTATAATTTTACATATTTGTCTCTAAAAATGCGGGCACTAGGCTGCCATCTTAAATCTAGGAGTAGACTATTCCATAATTTGATTGTAGTCACGCCAAAAGTCCTATCTCCTTCTGTTTTTCTACTATACCATGGACAGATAAAATTTACGTTAGCATATCTAACATTTCTACTGTGCAGCTCTCGATTTAATTTTAAAATTTCGCACAAATATGGAGCGATCTCTCCATTTACACTCTTAAAAGCTAATGCACATTTATTGACTTTGACTTCTTCGTAAAAAGGAAACCAGTGTAACTTAATAAAAAGTTGAATCGTCGGTAGCATGTATGGAGCATCCAAGATAACTCTCGCAGTCACAGCCCGCTTTTGCAATCTGAATACCCTATCAAGATATTCTTCGTTACAATTTGTCCATACAATACTTGAACACATAATAATGGACTTAATAATCGAGTTAATAGATAAATAATAAAGAAGTCTTTTACGGAAAGGCAAACAACTCTTTACACGTTTTAAAGTTCCAATTACGTTTTGCTAATTTCTTACAAACACCATCGAACTTGTTCTTTGAAATTTAGTTCCTCATCCATCTCCATCCCAAGCAGTCTTGAGCTTGAAACTTGTTTGTAATTTAGATCTAACTGTTTTGGTTTCATCTTGGCAGCCAGGCGTTTACCTGTAATTAACACAGCCTGTCTTGTTTGCTACTGCCCAATCATTAACGCTTGTCAATGACTCGTGCATAGTTTCCCTCAGCTGTTGTATTTCAGAGTAATTAACCTATGCAGAGAGCGTTGTATCGTCAGCATACATATCAACTTCAGCCTTGTCTACGTGTAAAGGTAAATCATTTATAAAAATCACAAAAAATAAAGGCCATAGGATTGACCCCTGAGGAATTCCATGAGGAATATTACGCATAGTCGACTGTATCCCTTTTAACTGAATACATTGCCTCCTATCATGTAAATGTTATCCATGAAATGGCGTGATCATCGAGACCATAGATTTTCAACTTGAGCAGCAACAAAGAATGATCTACCATGTCAAATGCTTTTTGATAACCCACAAGCACCATACCGGTTATGTGATTGTTATCCATATCAAACAACAACGTATCAATTATCTTAATCAGGGCCGTTTCACTGCTGTGCTGACGCCGAAAGCCAGATTGTCTGCCGTACATTAGATTATTCTTTGTCATATATGAATAGAAGTGGTTGTGCACATGCCTCTCGATAACTTTGGCGAGAACTGGTAAAATTGATATAGGACGATAATTTGTAACGTTGTCGTCCCCACAAAGTGGAATAACTTTAGCTGTCTTCCATCTCATTGGGGAAATAGCTATTTCTATCGACATGTTCATCATGTTTGTGATGGAAGGCGCAATGACTGGAGCTGCAATCTTCAGCAGTCTTGAATTGATATTACCTATACCAGTTGATTTACAAGCTTTATGACCTTTCAATACTTCTACAACGTCGTGATTTGTCATAACTGGTATCGTAAACTTGACATTTGTATCTAATCTCGAAGCAACAAAATTTCTTAACCTTGAAAAGTCATAGCTGACATTGTGAAGAAATGATCTTAGACATTGTAACACCAGCCACCGAATCACGTTTGGTTTAATTACGTTTATTAGTTTGTACTCCTAAGTCAGGATCACAACCTCAATCTCAATCATAACAACAATTATCATAATTTTTCACAGCGAAGGACTAGCCATTTTCGCACTGTACCATCGCCGAACTTCATATTAAGGAAAATCGACTAAAAACCACGACCAGCCGACAACTTAGAAAAAGTATAAAATAAAAAATATTCCAAAAAATAGAGACATCTTGGAAAACTCAAGATATGAGTCAAAACAAGACGAGTATATGAGACTCTAATATTTCGACTTTATTACAAAGTCATCATCAGACAGAATGATTTACAAAACAGGCCCAGGTCTATATATACAGTGTGATGTGGACAACGGAAGTTAGAAATCCTATACCTGAGATATTAACAAGACAGAACGCATTGGTAATTACTAATTAATTCGAGAGGAAGCTATTTACAAGGCAAAACTCATTAACAACAACTGACCCGACAATACTGATGTGTAAGATGACGTAAGATGAAAGGAAAGAAAAGAGTCGGAGTGAGAAAGACGTACAAAGTGGGAGGTCGGAAATATATATAAAAAGTGCGAGACTGCCTAGTTGAAAAGTGTGAGTTCTTTTGAAGCTTTCAGTCCGGAGTTGATTTCAGGCTTAGTAAATTTAACATGGAGAGTTTCAATTAACAAGAGTTTATTGGTGTTAGTAGATTTACTCGAGTAGAGAATTTTATAGTTATTAAAGATTAAATTTTTGATAGAGTTAGACGAGTTCGAAAAGGAGAGGAGGTTATTAAGTCGATCGTATTGACCCTGTAAGTTCGCAAGAAACTATGCGTGTTCACATTCAGTGAGGTGTTGTGCCATTGCACTGGTGTTAAATTGAGTAGAGTGTTCTGTCAGACGTTTATAAATACATCTATCGGCTTTGCCGATGTACGCTTTCATGCATCCTGGACAAGAGATTTTAATAAACGACATTACTACGAGACAACTCCGGAACTTTGTACTTGTTGGAACAGAAATAAGAAACTTTTTTAGTGTCATAAACGATAATGGATTTAATAGGATTCTGTAGATAACGCCGGATTTTAGACCCCGTTCACACGATACCGGTACGAAATGAAACCGTAACGAAATTATTACGGTTAGGCTTTGCGTTCACACGGTACCGGTATGAAAAAGCATGAAACCGTAATGCTAACCGTAACGATTTGAAACCGTAATGTGAAACCATAATCGTGTGAACAGGTTCGTACCGTGATATTTTGATACCGGTGTAGTTTCGTACCGGCATCGTGTGAACGGGGTCTTAGAAAAGCAAGATTTAACTAAACTTTCGCCGCGTTTACCAAGGTATGAGAGACGAACCCAGACTTTTGGCAAATCAGGAAAGAAAAGAGTCGGAGTGAGAAAGACGTATAAAGTGGGAGGTTGGAAATATATATAAAAAGAGCGAGGAATAATAATATAATAATAATAATAATGAATAATAATAATAATAAAATAATTCCGGGCGGAAGTGCAAAGATATGTGGCATCGACATGACACTGGCTCTGGGTCACCGAATGCTTTCCAACGGTTTTCCGTGTTTCTGGCACCAGACCAGGGATGGGCAACTCTCGCCCCACGGCAAAGTCCTGCCCACCAAGGCTACGTTTACAGTAGACCGAATTTCTCCGGATTCGTAGGCAATCCGGAGACTTTTTCTTCGGATTCAAAGTAGCCGTTTACACTGAAGTAACGAATCCGGAAAAGAATCTGGATACTTTGAATTTGGAAGGCTAAGTCTTCGGAGAAATCTTCCTCGGTTTTGTCAATAAAAGCAAAAATAGCTTGTGGTGAGGGAATTTCTTGTTAGAGGCTGCAATAAACAAAAAATGGAAAGAAATTTTTCGGTTTTTCAGCGTTATTTTTAATAGAATTTGTGCCGATGTACGTCCATCCTTAAACCCCGTTTACACTGTAACATTTTGGCCACGGAACTGCAAATTTTGGGCACGGCAAGGCAAATTAGCCGTGCCGAGACCTTCGAATACAGAGGTGCTCGGCAAGGCTAAATTTTTAGAAGTCCGCGCACCGTTCACACTGTAAAAATCATCCGTGTCGGACCCAAAAATAGTGACACCTGCGCCAATATTTCAGCCGTGCCGTACCCAAAATGTAAACAGTGTAAACGGGATTATAGATAAGTAAGCACTGTTTTCGTTAACACCAGTATGCAACTATCCCAGATACTTTTTTCCTGCGTAAACGACCAACGAATCCAAATACAATTCTTGTGTGAATCCGAATACTTTTTGAATTCGAAGACTTTTGCTGTAGTGTGAACGTAGGCCAAGTCTGTCATGATATTCCATGAGGCTCAACACGTAAAAAGTGAGCCCGCACCTGCACTAAACAAAAGCCAAGGTCACATATTTTTTATTTGCGCAGGTAATTAGTCGCTCGTCCCAGCTTTCTACACCAAGTGAGATTCAGTATTAGATCAAGGGTCCTCCAAAGCCACTCCGACGGTCCTAGGTAAGACATAACAAAGAAAGGACAAGAAGCAATGTCCTTGCAACAACGGATGCATTTCTCGTTGCAAATAAAGAAACAAAAGGCCAAGGATTCCTTGTTCTTTATCTTTTTATTGATTCAAATTGTCCGTTCTTGCCCTTCTCCTCTCCATTTGTTTGGTATACTAGATAATGAATAATTAACTTTTATGCAGAACTTAACAAACGTTTCAAGAAGATCCTGTTCTTGAAAGCGTTCATAGACACAGCTAAAGTAGTATCTAATTGATTTGACTTTTTTAAAGCTGTCATATTTGATTAAAAATTTTAGAAATATTAAATATCTCTTAAACGTTCCGGATTTTTTGCTAAACCCTGGTATTCTATAGGGAAAGTCATGGAGAACTTACGGAAAAGGACATTTAAACCCAGTATGGAGGAAATGTGGGAATGTGGTGTCGGTATGTTAGAAATGTGCATGCTTCCACGTTTTTTAGAAAAGATTTTGTAAGACGAAGACGGAAATCGACTACGGACTCTATGCCCGTCAGAGGCTCAGAAAAACTTTTTTGAGCAAGAAAGGGGTAAAAGAAAGCAATTTAGAAACATGAATTTAAGTGCCTATGCCGTGTGTGTGTATTTTATATATTCGCATTCTTTAGATTCTGCCGATTAAAAAAGTAGCACATCTTGCTTTTAATTTCGAAAATTTCATCATCATGGAGAGTTTTTGAGGTCAAAGTTTGCAATTTTGCTGTTTGGCCAGGAGAAAAAAACACTGGTAGCTTACTTACTGGAATTGACGTCAAAGTGGGAACGGCTGAGAACAGTAGTGACTGATTTTCATTGCACAAGGTAAGGTTTCTGTTTCAAAAACTCGATTTTTGTTTCGAAGAATTGCTCAGAATTGCTAAGAAACATGCAGAAACACTTTCAAGCATGTCTTCTTTTTCCTTGAATGTGGATTACAGCCGAAAAGACTCAAGGACAGACGTCAGTTAGGTCGAAGGGGAATGCACGACAAATCAACAATAATGTTGACGATAGCGTTCAATCTTCGATAGCGTTCGACCTCTGGCGGACGAAGAATGGATGTTCCGTCATAACGATGAAAAAATTGCGGAAGAAGAGCGCTTACAAGTACTTCGGAGTCGGTTAGAAAGGTCAAAAACAGTCTAACTGGTATGTGACACTGTCATTACGTTCCTCTTCTCAGTCTTGAATGTATCAATAATTTAGCACAATCCCTAGTAAACGAAGAACCAGACGAGAATCGTAAGCCTAGAATAAATATAAGTGCCCAGTACAATACGCGGTTGTGTATTGTCAAACCAACTCAGTTGGTTTGATAATGACTTAGAAATAGTGTCAAAATATCACCGCGCCTTTGTCTTGTTTGTAACTTGAATATCAAGCTAACAAGATGACGTCTTTCGGATTATGTTAAGTTCTTTACCGAAGACTCATGTTGTCCATTCTTTTATGGATCAATGCGGGACCGGATTGTATGTGGGTCAAACGACTCGCCATTTACACTCACAAGTCTCCGATCACTTGGCAGAAGTTCCAGAACACCGTCTGGTATTCTGTTGTCTTATCTTTCCGAAACTTGCCACATCTGACTGCATCTTTTAAAATTCCATCTTCTTGTTCTACAACCCCTGATCAAAGAAAGGCTTTTGATTTCTATGCTTGAACCTTCTTTAAATGGCAATATTAGCTCAGTTCATCTTTCGTTACATCAATATTCTTAACAAATTATAATTCCGACCACTAGAAATCATGTAATAGGACACCTCTAAGTAACCTTTTTCATTCTGAAATGTCATTTTATCCCTGCTCTGATGATGTTGCGTCACGCGATGAAAGGTTTGTGCACTAAATATAACTTTATTTTATCGGATTATGGCCGTATTCCGTGGATTGCGCCGTGCCCTTACATTTATTCAAAGATTCCTCGCCTACTGCTACTAGGTGATGATATTCAAGTTATAAACAAGACAAGACAGAGACAAAGGTGTGGTGATATTTAGCCTTTATTTCAAAGTCATTGTCAAGCCAACTGAGTTGGTTTGACAATACGTGACCGTGTACTGTATTGGGCACTTACATTTATTCGTGCGCCAGAGGTTCTCCTTTGTAAGGTTGGACGCTATCGTCAGTATTATTGTTGAATGCGTAATTTGTCGTGCATCCTCCTTCGATCTCAATGACGTCTGTCCCTGAGCCTTTTCGGCTATAATACATACTCGAGGAAGTAAATATGCTTGAAAATATTTCTGCATGCTTCCAAACAATTTTGAGCAAATCTTCAAAAGGAGAATCGAGTTTTATAAACAGGAGCCTAACCTTGTACTATGAATATCAGTCACTGCTTATTTAAGTCTTTCTCATTTTGACTTCATTTCCGGTAATTACCAGTGTTTTTTTTCTCCTGGCCAAACTGCAAAATTGCAAAATTTTACCTCAAAAATTTCCATGAAGATGAAGTTTCCGAAAAGCAAGATATATTACATTTTGATCGAAAAAATTTAAAGAATGTGAATATGTGAAATCCCCACACATGGCGTAGGTACTTTAAAGTTGTGTTTTCTCCAATAAAATTGAGTTTAAATATTAATTCGGTAATATAGTGCTATTTCCCAGTGGCGCAGCCAGAGAATCTGTGATGCCCGGGCCTGGGAACCACACTAATTAGGGGGATCCGGGGCATGCCACCCGGAAAATGCTTGAATTCTTGAGTCTCTAAAAGAGTATTTCCTGGATTATGAGGGCGCTATTCTCATACTTTAGGCTGCGGCGCCGAGCTGGATTCGAAGGCTTCATTTGGCGTTAAACTCGTACAGATCTTCTAAATTACTTTTTAAATCACGCGATATCTCATCGGAACAAATTGCGCGCATTTTTAGCGTGGGAGAAAAAATTGTGCAAAGAAATTCCATTCGTGGACCAAATGTAAAGGGCTGATATCAGATTATTTAAAATTTGTCGTGTATTTTTTAGTTGAATATGCCCAAATACGTTTTGGGAAACGCCCACGTTCGTAGCTGACGCCTGGGCCTGGGTTTGACTGCGCCACTGCTACTATCTCGACTGATCTGCAGTTTTTACTTTGTTAAAGCTTTGTAATCTATCATATGTTATCTTTTCACTGCCAACAAAAAACGTAAATAACTGCTGAAGATAATGTACACGTACATAGGCTACGTTTACACTAAACCAAATTTCTCCGGATTGGTAGGCAATCCGGAGACTTTTTTCCAATTCAAAGTAGCCGTTTACGCTGAAGTAATGAATTCGGTATAGGAACTCTTCGGATTGCACAAGAATCCAGTGAAATTCGAATCCGGAAAAGAATCCTGGATACTTTGAAACCGGAGAGCTAAGACTTCGCAGAAGTCTTTCTCATTTTTGTGAATAACAGCAGAAATAGCCAGTGGAGGCAATTCTTTATAAGAGAGGCTGCAATAAACAAAGAATGGAAAAAAATTTTTCGGTTCCAGGGTTACTTTCAATGAAATTTGTGTGGATTTACGTCCATTCTTAGATAATAAAGAATTGTTTGCGTTAACACGAGCATGCAACTAACCCAGATATTTGTTTCTATATAAATGACCAACGAATCAGAACACAATTTTTGTGTGAATCCGAAGACTTTCGTTGCAGTGGAAACGTAGCTATAGAGTATATTCTTTGCTATTTGTAGCAGAGCATGGTTGCTGCACTGCATTGTTAATGGTCGATTCAAGACGAGAGCATGCAGTCTGCTCAACGTTATCAGGTACGTAAGAAAAAGTCAGCCAAGACAACTTTAATCGTGGCAGCTATCCCCGGAGCCATGAATGTTAAGATAGATGAACTCGGCTAACGCGTTACTCTCGCACAGTGCTCCCAGTTGAAAGACTCTTAATTTTGGGAGCGATGGGCTACCGACTATGTTGTCTTCAGTCGGCTAAGAGAAATCTTTGCAAGAGTTGTTACTAAATGATCTGACTGCAAGTATTATGGGAAAAATATATGTGTATTTGATGTTATTTGATAATGATTGTTGTAAGTTCCCAGTGCAGCGCCGCCAGTTTTCCGCTCAGCAGTTAGGTGGGATACTTCATGTAAATATGTATATATAGCTTAGAAGACGTCACAATTATTCATTGTAATAGAATAACATAATTGATTGGGGTAAAAATATAAAATAAGTGTGGTCAGGTCGTGGCGAGACGAGGAGGTCTAAATTCACGACTGTAAAATAATCTTTAGAATGAAATAAAATGAATGGAATACAGTCCCTTGAGCGTTGATTTGTGTACGAGTAAACCAGTGGGGCGGAGACCGTGACAAGTTCCGCAACAATGATCTTTGTGTCCAGGTCCAACTGCAAGAAAAGGTTCACCTGCTTCAATGAGACCCCCACCATCTGAAACGGCATGCCCTTAATGGATTATGTTATTTTGGCAAACAGACCAATCATTATGGGACAACACCGAGGCAAGATGTAGCCATTATGAGTATAGCACATTCATATTTAAATGAGGTCTGGAAGATTAAAATGTGTTCACGATTACAGAACTTCGCAGCTCTTTTGCTATGTGGTTAAATACTTTTCCAGTTCGTGGAACAGTCGTTAAATAAATAAATCCAACAACTATTTTATTATTCAAACTTTTATGTGCCATTTTAGAGTTTTTATTTATATATTTCAAGTATTTTCGGAGTACTTGACAAAAGGAGCAATGTTTGCAAAAGAAGCAAACTATTGTTAGCATCAAAACTGTGCTGCATGTTTCATGTGCACCATCATAACGACAATGAACAGACAGTTGTTTGCGGGAGACTCGGCAGTGTTTTAGCCACATAAAAGGAAAATAAACAAATAAAACGATAATTTGCTTTCCCTACAGAAAGACGATTTCTGTATTTTGCTAGATATTTTTTGAGTTCTTGGAGGATTAAGCAAAGAATGCCTTGACAACACATTCTTTGTCGTGCACAAATTTAAGCCCGCCATTTATTGGTCGTCTATCATGAGTAGACTTTCTTACCTGAATTCAAAAACAGTGTCAATTGAATTTTTTGGCTTTAAATCATAAAACGTTTCCTTCCTGCCTTGGTTGAATACTCCGGTCATTATCATTAAAGCATGCTGCTCAATTAATAAATCCATCCCTCTATGAAACTGTAATCGGTATCTAGTATAACCAGCGATGACAAAATCACTAGGGACATGTTATTGTGCAAGACACCATTTATTGCGATGTATTGCAGCACGTGTAAGAATGACAAACGTATGGCGAACATATGTAACTCAGAAACACATTTAACCCATGATAACATCTTACCAGGACAGTTGAAGATTAACAGCCAAAGGAAGTTTAAAACGAAGAAAAGAGCAGTAAAGAATGTATAATGTTAAGAATGCTTCGCTAATTAAGTTTGCCCATCACTTCATCATACTTGTATACGTTTTGTTCTTGGGATAAACCATCCTCGACATGACTGGCCATTGACTTGACAAAAAAGAATGAACAATACAGAGACTGTTCAAGGTACCGTTATTTGCCAATTTTAGAGTTGCTATATCAAGGGTACTCCTACACATCCACAAACACAACTCACCTTAACTCTTTTTGTTATTTTTACTTTTTTTTTTGCATGTTGTTAATTAAATCATCCCAGATAAGAACATGCCACCTGTCTCTTTGAAAATTTCTGTCAATAGGAAACGCAACACTTTTACAATTAGACTTTCAAATTCACCACTTTTTCATGCAAAACATCTGTGTTGTCAAGCTAAACCTACTCCATGAGTTATTTTCCCGATTCACTCGCTCGAACATCTGACATAAATACCTTGGTCAACATGTTCTTTGAAACTTTAACAAAATACGTTTTCGTTCAAATTTGTTATCTCCATGAGCATGTATCTTAAAAATGAATTGAGTGATGACTTAGTTGTGAAGTATGGATTGACAAGATCAAATGACTGTCATATCTAAATTTTCAGTGGGTATACCTCAAAAATTGGAATTCAATACGGCTTGAACAAGAAACTTGGCTGGCAGTAAAATCAGGGAAAAAAAAAAATTAAAACAACCAAAATTATTTCTAAAGTGTGAAGACCCATGAATCATTAGCTTATCAACGAGTGCGTAGAGGCGGAGGAAAATGATTCATTGCATATTTCTTTTATCCAAATTTATACGTCTGAACAGGGCATCCTGACCTTAACATATCTCGGTCCGTGAACCCGACTTTTATCATTTTACTAAAGTTAGAGCCAGACGATTTTGTTCGTCAGGAGGAAACGACTCGGATCGAAAGAAGTTAAGACCGTCTCAATTATTTCGTTTCGAATCCGAATTATATTATTCTACACTTGCTCACGCTACTTCAGATCATTTTAATCTGGCAAACGCCAGACGATTTCACTCGTCATAAGGAGACATCTCGGAGCGGAAATAGTCAAAAAAGAAATGTGAATGTTAAGACTACAGCCTTAGCATGTTAATTTCATAACATCAAATTTAAAACAAAGGTGTATGGTTTGGTTTAACTCAAACATTATAAAATTTTAGCTTAAGCATAATTTCGAGTAATATTACAAACCCGTACGAGATGTCTTATTGAATATGCACAATGAGGACCACTTGTCTTGTCTTTGAACTGAGATTCATTTTCCGAACTTTCAGTGATCAAATTTAACGAAATCCTAACTTTATGGATAACAATACACACTACCAGGTTAATCATGAACACATGCTACATCTTGGTAAAATCATAGAGCCATTTACGGGCCGCTCTATTTCAATAATCTCACCTTTGCTGTGTCATCTGTTGTAGTGCTTTCCGCTTCTTTGAAACTTTTATTTGCCATCTAGTAGATGTGAACAAAGACGTTCAAAAGAACAAGAAAATTTATTTTGCTAGAAAATCGTATTTAAGTACAAGCTTATTATACTTCACAGTTACTCTGGGCAAATCATATACGTAGCAAGTTGAAAATGTTTACCTAGCTAACGTCTTCCAATGAATATTAAAGTGCTATGGGTACCTCGCGAAGTTAATTTATTCATTAAAAGTTACAATGAAACCCATAGATGAAAAAGAAAAACATGCATTTCAAGGTCGACAATTACGTGAATAACTACAAAACAAAAACGTTTGATTACCGTATAAAAATAACACTGCAGCCTTCAACGTAACTATAACAGTTTGTGAGTGTAAACCCAAGAACTGTGTCCCGTCAACTAATCAGAGGGCACTTTGTATATCATTTTTAAATGTTAATTTGATGTCCTTATTTGGGAGTCAAATTACAGGCTTTTTAGTTACACACTAATATTCATAAATTAACTCGCTTCTTTCTCATAATAGGACTAATTTTTCCACGTGCTTAAGTGGGTACATAGTCTACATCAAACATAATAAGTTGTGAAAGACCAGTCTCAAATCGACTTTACTCCGATGATCAAAGTAATTTTGAAAAACCACTTAGCACTCATCATAATTTTATCCCATAAGACCAGAAATTTTCCAACCACAAACCCTCTAGAAGCCATCCGACTGTTTGCATGGGCTAATTTTTAGAATGGGTCAATTCAGAATATTTTAGCAGGCTGTAAATGAAGTCATCTACGTATTAATGACCTTAAAGGAACATGTGCTCTAGGCCTAAAGGCTTAGCTACCCAATAAGCAATTGTCCTATTAGATTGTTCGTCTTGATAAACGTGATACGTAAAAGCATTCAGTTTTTCATTAAAAAACTTACAAAATAGTTTAAAACTGGTTCTTAACTGGGTTGTTCCATACTATAAACCCACAATGAAGTTTAAAATGACAAAAACTTCATTCATTTACACATTCTAGGTCCTTGGTAACTGGTAGGAAAAAAGGACTGCAAGTTTCCTTTTGTGACGCTAGGTCACAAAACCTTTTTCTGCGGTTTTTCCCACAGTTCAGAAATATCATAATGGTTAGTAGTTTCAATCCAGTTTCCCACCAAATCAAAGGCCTACTTCAAACATCGAACTTATAATGTGCCAAACTTAATGCATATTAAGTTCGACAAAGTACGGCGTGGTTTCAAACGTCGAACTTAACGGATCGAACTCAGTGAACTCAATTTCCATATCTGGAATGCTAACTCCCAATCATTTGCACTGGCCAGGGCTCTCAGATCTTATTGCTAAGATTTCCTTAGATTTGACGGTAAAAATTCCTTAGATCGATCAAAATTTCCTCAAACTCGTGTCAGTCCCCCAGGAACGCTCCAGACCTCCCGTGACGATCGAAAAGGCGGGAAAATGACCGGTTTTTAGCACTATTTATCATGGCTGACTCAGAATCGTACTCCTAAGATGAGGGAAGCCCACCCAAAAAAACAAAAATGACAAGAAAAAAATACAAATGGAAGTTTCGCACAGATTGGATGAAAGATCCTGCTTTTAAACAGTGGCTTATTGCACCTGCAAATGCTAACGACGAACCATCATGCAAAGTGCGCTTGAAGAAAATCTCCTGCTCAAAAACTGCTCTTCAAAGACACAAAGAGTCAGCTTAACACAAGCAAGCTTGTTCAAGTTCATTGAACCAGACTAGCATTAACGTTAGCCTTCAAAAGCAAGAAAATACCAGCACATACAAGATCACTACAGTTCAATTGGCTGCTTTTATCGCCGAACACAATCTACCTCTTAGTCTCAGTCCGTTTCTTCTCGATTTCATGAAATCAAGAGCACCAAAGAATAATCAGGAAGCAAAATGCCTTCAAGAAATGAAAATATGAACAACCAAATGTACGAACATGATTCGCCAAGTCGTCGGACTCTATTATGTAAAAGAGTTGGTTGAGATCTTACGCCACAAACGATTTATATGAGACTATAGATGTGTCGACCGAGAAGCAGTTGGGAATCTGCGTTATGTATGTTGACGACAACTTAAAGCCAGTAACTAGATTTTTGGATATAGTCAAAGTCAGCGACACTGGAGCTAAGGGGCTTTATCAATTGATAAAGGGCGTTTTCCAAGAGAAATCAATACCTCTCTCCAACATCATTGGTTACTCTTCAAATACCTGCAATGTTATGTTTGGCGAAAATTTAAGTGTTTCCACCCTTCTGAAGAACAATTTGGCACATGTTACTGCCATCAAATGCAGCTGCCATATGATTCATCTCTGTGCATCTAATTCTTGCTTAAAGTTGTCTACAACACTCGAAGATTTGTGTAGAAACATCTACTCCCACTTCAGCCGGTCAAAGCTAAAGCAGAAGGATTTTGTACAATTTCAAGAGTTTGTGGAAGTGCAACCTCACAAGTTGTTGAAACTATCCCAAACAAGATGGCTATCATTGGAGAGCTGCGTAACCAGAATTCTGGAGCAATGGGAAGCTCTTTGTCTGTATATCACCGCATTTCTGGCAGGGAAAGATCCTTCTTACACAACAGAGAGCATTTTGAAAGGTTTGAGCAACAAATACGTTCTCGCTCAGTTGGAGTTCTTGAGAGCACAGCATGCGTCCACTCAACGAGTTTAACACCATGTTTCAAACAACAAAACCCATGCTGCATCATCTCAGAGAAGAAGTTACGAAGCTACTACGAGATATTCTGAGCGATTTCATTAATATAGATGTGATCAGGAAAGAGCATCCCTTCACCATCGACGTACATTCTTTGGACATCAGAGTGCCTTTAGAAAAGGTATATATGGGAATATTGGCTACGAATACACTGTTCGAATTGAAAGATGATCTAGATTCCGTACTGAAAGTTAGGAAAGCTTGTTTAGAGTTTCTGATTGAGCTGGTCAAGCAAATAAGATCACGTTTCGACATGAAGAATCCAATATTTAGATTGGTAGAGTTCCTCATTCCAAGCAATGCCATCAAATGTTTGCCTCCCTCACTGCACGAACTTTTCTGGACGTGGCAGACGTAGTTAGCGCTGATCTGGAATGGAGAAGGCAGTCCTTGGAAGAGTTCACGGAGTTGACGCCCAATGAATCATCAATTGTTTTCTGGCAGAAAAGGCTGAACGCAAAGATCATCAACGGATCCTTCAAGTACCCGAATCTTGGAAAAGTTGTCACTTGCATGATGTCTTTACAATTTTCGAATGCGTCTGTCGAGAGTTTTCAGTCTTCTCAAGCGGATAAAAACCGACTCGAGAAATGCATTGAGAAATGCAAAGGGAGACCCTTGTTGGGCTAATACATGCCCATGATGGCATGAAGGCACATGATATCCATGCACATCAAATACAGCTGAACACAGATTTTATTCGTATGGTAAAAGCTGTTAAGAGTGAAGCTACCGACAGTCAGGCTCATGAACTTATTACAAAGGAACTTTCAACCAATGATTAAATGGTAATGATTGAATGGTGTATAAACGAATTAAAAGAAAAGTTTTGTTAGAATAAATGAATGTTTATAATAAGGAACAGAACAAAAATATTGAACTTATCAATGTGCCTATCCTATTTTTGTTACTATCCAAAAATTCCTTAAAAATTCCTTAAAAATCCTATTTCCATGAAAACCTCCTTAAAAAGGTCAAAATTTCCTCAGTTTAAGGAAATTTCCTTAAATCTGAGAACGCTGGCACTGGCGAAAAGTGAAGCCAAGATGGCTTCCCATGGAAGCCAATTTTGGACGTCGGTTTCAGTCTTCTACGCGGACTTGTACGTCAGTTCCAGTCCCTTACATGACTTCAGTTATTAGTTTTTGTTTGGTTCGTCAACAAATGTATTCCTAACCATGGGAAAAGTGTTCAAGACGATATATTACTGGATTTATTTTACATAATCGAGAATTCAAAAGGATTTAAAAATGCCATGTACTCCGAGAAGTGTGTTAAATTGTCTAAACATGGTAAACTAACAATAAAATGTGGACGAGCACTTGGCAGTTTCCTAAAGTAATTTATCGAGACTGTTTTATCAGGTTTCTCGTTAGTTTGGTAATGTATTTTCGTGAAAAGTATAACGTGTCTCTCTGTTTGATTTTGTCGAAATATATTTGAAGTTCTTAAACTCATTTCTATGTTTTGAAGAAATATTTTGTGTGTATTTTCAAACAAAAACCTCCCAGGAGAGGTAAAAAGTCGCGTGGGAGACTGAAACTGACGTACAAGCCCGCGTGGGGGACTGAAACTGACGTTCAAAATTGGCCTCCATGGACGGCCATCTTGGCTTCACTTTTCATTGGCCAGTTAGCATTCCAGATATGGAAATTGAGTTCACTGATCGAACTCAGTTGTTGGTTGCGAATGGTCGTTCGTGCTGGTCAGTGGCATTGTGCATTCGTGGATGCCTTTCTTCCCGGATAAAATGGTGAATGTCGACCAACCAGTCAGAACTCAATTTCCATACCTGGAATGCTAACTGGCCAATGAAAAGTGAAGCCAAGATGGTTAATTGTAAAATTATCATTTCATTATACCCTGAGGATGATTCTGAAATAAAACTTAGTAGTTTCTTCAAGTAACTTTTGGAGACCGTTTTATCAGGTTTCTCGTATGTTTGGTAATTTACTTTCGTGAAAATATATAACCTGTAACTCGGTTTGACTTTGTCGAAATATATTTAAAATTCTTAAACTTATTTCTATATTTTGAAGACATGTTTTGTGTGTATTTTCAAAGACAACTCGTTAGAAAATGTAAAAAGTCGCGTGGGAGACTAAAACTGACCTACCGTTAGTTTACCATCTTCAGACAATTTAGTACACTTCTTAGGCCACACGGCAATAAGGAATCGTTTTAAATACTCGATTTGTAAAATTAGTCTAGTAGTATTTTGTCTAAACACTTTTTCCATGGTTGGGAATGTTTTCGAAGCCTAACCAAACAAAAACTAAAGATTAAAGTCGTGCAAAGGACTGGAACTGACGTCCAAAATTTCCCTCCATGGGCGGCCATCTTAGCTTCACTTTTTGCCCGAGCGAATGACTGGGAGTTAGCATTCCAGATATGGAAATTGAGTTCACTGCGACCAACCGAACAAGATGCAAGGAGACAGGAGAATTGTTTGCAATATGAAAATCATTGCAGTAGCCAACGCACATCCCTGCGTACAATCCCTGAACTTCTTCATCCTGCTCAGGAGCAGCGCATCGATTACACACTGGCATAGGACAAGTTATCAAAAGTAGCCAAAAATCTGGTAAAAGGTATAAGGTTACATATTAAGAATTAAAATCCGAGCTCGCCCAAGTTTTTTTCGGTCAAATCTGTTAATTCGGTGCCTGATAATTTCTACGTTTCAAACCACGTCGCACTTTGGTCGTTCTACTCGACCGAATCGGTCGAACTGAAAACAATCGAACTTAATTGTTTCAAACGTCGAAGTCATCATGTGCTTAATTCAAACTATTATGTTCGGCGCATGGCAAGTGCAACGTCTAAAACCGGCCTAAGATGATGGCGATTTCTCTTGCCAATCAGATGGCCCGATTCAATGCATTATGTCTGAGTCTAATTGTTCCATCAGGGCACGGGTTAGTTAAGGAACACTGGCAAAGTTATGAATTATATTTCTTCCTAGTAACAACTGATTGTGCAAAGATGGCAATTTTATATTCGCTGTAAAGTATTTAATGATACACAGAAGTCGTTTTATTTCATCGCCGTCCCTTTATTCACGATCTTGTTGGGTGTTTTCTTTAATAACATGGTTGTCGAATATTTTTGTAAGTATGTTTAAGTGCAAGATGAAACGGAACTAATGTTTTCCTTGAGACAAGGTTTAAATTCAAAAATGAGAAGACTTTCTCTCATGAGCGTTTCAAATGTTGAGTTACAATAGGATGAAACAGAAAAGTCTTCCAAAGAAATGAGTTGACCTGTTTCGGTGAAGTGATGGCGAATACTTGAGAGATAATGTATTTCCGCTTAGAGCCGAGACTCCCAGGTGCTTCGACACGAGCGTGTACAAATAGCGACATGTTTCAGTGACGGATCCAGTTTTGAGCTAAAGGGGAAGCTATGCAATGACCAGCCATAAAAGTAGGGTTTTGGGGGGTTCGCTGCACAGACAATTGAATATCTGGATGTTTTCTGGAGAGTATGACCAGAAATGTTTATGCATGAATATACTGTGGTCAAGTCGGTTCGCATCTCATTATTATTTCATACAGAAAGTCTACTAATAATCTTTGAATTAGCATTTTATTTTTCACGTACCTGCCACTATTTAGTCAGACGTACTGCAAACGGTTTTGTAGCTTTTTCCCAAGTTTGTATTTCTCGGTTCAGTGCTTTACCGTTTCCCATTATGTCTATATTGTGCAAAATGTTTAACGTGGTTGGTTTTAACATGGTAACAACGAGTGTTTTAGTGTTGGTCTGCGTGTCAGGTTAGTGCAGTATTTTAATCACAGGAATTACTCATACTTTATCCTAACAGAGTTCGTGTTCTCACTGATGTTATTAAAGTAAAGCTGTATTGAAGTATCCGTCCCGGAGAATTTACTGGCCGCAGATAAACTTATATTTTGAAATCTATCGTAATTTTTAAGGGATTGTTTACTTCATATATTTTAATTCAAACATCATCTTATTGTGAATATTGTGAATTATGAATACTTTATTCATTATGCTTCAATCGATTTGCATTCTTTCCTTGGATACCTTTTGGTAACATAAGTTACGATTCACAATACGACCAGGATTCTTTGAAGATGAAAGGCACGAGAAATCGATTGTGTTTTGTGAAGTTGAGAATGTTTGCAACTGCCATAAAATCGTTTAATTGAAAAGTGGCCGGGTCCGAACAACATATATTTGAATGGCCAACTGGAATACACCACAGTTTGTTGTAGGCCAAACTCAGGGCTTTTAAAGATATTTACTAATGCATGAATTTTTTCTCCGTGTTTGTAAGTATGAAGAAATAAAATTGAGCCTTGAATGAATGGGAAAGTTACAGAATGATGTTATCTCATGACCAGTGGAGAGATATACAAACAGGGACATGCGGCGTGCCTACCCTTTTTACAAGAAAGACAGAAACTGAAAATGTCGTTCAAACTATTATAAACGCAATGATGAGTATAAAACAGTTCTAGTTTCTTTTCTTGTGCTATTCCCTCCCATTAACATCAATAACATTCGTAACTGTCTTTCGGTAAGGCCTTTCCGACATGATTTTTGCTGGTTTTGTTCGGCTACAATATGGAGATCATCATCCACTTAAAATTGCTTGTACCAGGCCTTTTGGTTTATAATTTTTTGCAAAATTTTGAAAATAAAAGAGGGAGAACTATTATAGAAGATTTAGTGATTTATTCCGCTCTATAAATTTATTTCTCAATTGTGACAATAATCTCTCTTCGCCAAGCTCTTCCAGTCTTAAGTTTGAATCTCCTCTATCGTAGTTTTGTGAATCTACCATTGCACTTTCTTAATTTCTGTTATATAAGCGAGATTTTCCTTTCTGCTTCATCAATTCATTCCGTTGCACAATTAACAGAGAAATTTTTAACTGCAAACAGGCGCCAATGTCGAAAAGACATTGGAAGGGCAAAAGTAACTGTAGTTTTAATGAACACAATGGGGAAGCGCTGGTAGTAATGTTCCTGGACCGTTTTCAATGGGGTGCTCACCAACTAACCAAGCCCGTTTAACGGCGAATACAGTACAATGACATTTCAACACCAGCACATTTTTCAGATAAGTAAAGTTTTTCCTACAGACATCTTTGTTTTACTGACCAATTTATTTAAACATGCGGGTGTCGCGCCCTCATAATTCCCTTCACGGTATGCCCTGGGATAAAGGATTAAACTTCGGGATAACTTTGAAATCTTTCCTCCATTTTGCTGCATCTCTGCTTAACTTGCTTTAATGGAGGTATGGGTAATTGAGTAATCAACCACCCCAATGAAAGAGTTATAGAAAGATTCTATTTGCTGCTGAATGTGCTAAAACGAATTGTTAGGAATTATAAAAAAAATTAATGCTACAAATGAATTTTTAAAATACAAAATAGTTACCAGCGATTTGCCGGGCAGAAACACAAAGTCAACGAGAAAAGAAGGAAGGTGTTAGGACAGGAAACATTGATGAGAAAAGAGATATATATCAAAAACAAGAGCGAGATAGTTTCATTAAGTTCGGGCGCAAATTTAGAAATATGAAGGCTTTCCTTAATTAACAATTCCGAGGAGGAATTACAATAGGACATAATGGAAAAATCTTCAAAAGAAGTGGGCTGGCAAGTTATTCTGATGTGAGCTTGGATGGCAGAAAGAGAAGAGCAGGTCAGCTTCTTACCATTCAAAGGTGAAATCCCCAAGTGTTCAGAGATACGCGTGTCCTGGAGAGCACTGTATTTTGCCCAAACTTGCTGCCATTTACACACACGAATCCCTGAATCAGACCGCCACATTTGTATTAGACTAAAAGTTGTAAAGATTAGACTAAAATTTGTATTAGACTACCATTTGAAATAAGGTCATATGTTGTATTACCCTTGAACCCTGAAAATGAAATTGTGAATTACGAAATTTGGCTACTGGCCAAACTGCTCGAAGACACCTAATTTTTATGTTGCAAGAGAAAGGGAATGCAACAAGAAGAATTCTGCTTAGCTCTCAAAACAACTGTATATCTCAAAAGAATCCAAAAGACAAGGAATATAATAACGAAATAAAGTTTTTTTTAGTTTTGAGCAACAATAAGAAAGTTACGAACAATAACAGTTGCCAAGTACTCGAAACAGTGGTGTTTAACAGAGGAAAAGAAATGTCATGACAAAGATGTTAACTCCTTCCCTACCAGGGCCAAACACCCTCACCAATTGGAATATTTTGTTTGAGGACGTATATTTACGTCCTTGGTAGGGAAAGAGTTAAGTTCCCAAAACAACAAGGTGAGGAATGCAATGATACTTCACCTATCAACTCTTGAAATACTTATGTAACTATTACTACAAGTGTTTGACATCGTTCCATCGTACTTCAGGCTTGGTCAATAACATATGTATATGATGTAACAGATATGTCATACCCATCCAAAGAATTATTCCAATAAAGTATTTTCATTAATATTTCTTTTTAGTTATGATGGGAAAAAACCTACCACATATCAAGCAAGGGAGGCAACAATGTAGTGGACAAAAATAAGGTTCTAGGGATTTTCTCCACTTCTCCTTTTATTAAAATACATAAGAGGCAGCACCAAAATAAGTTTACATACACTGAGAAGTTATCTAACAACATACATGTATAGTCTGTAGCTTATGTGTATTAAATAATTGTGAATAAACTCCTCATGAATGGCTGGCAAAATAGTTGACCAAAAATATGGATCTTAGAGTGAAAAGTGAAGCATAAAGGAACAACTCCAAGATGTAGAGGTTGTAGAAAGGAACAGCTGGATGGAAGTTTATGTGTTTCTGTGGTTGGCTTATATGTTCCATATGAATAGAATTTTGTAGTAGAGACTACATTTTATTTTTGTCCCAGTGTTTACTGTATTAAATGGATCCCCCTGGATCAACCTAAAGCCACCAACCAGTATAACTGTGCATAGTTCAGTGATTATAACAGAAATTGAGAACCTAAGAGAATCTTTACCAAGTATCTATTTATCACTTTTGAATTGCAATTATCTAATACATAACCTTATAATAAATTATCTAATATGTATAAGCTACAGATTATACATGTATGTTGTTAGATAACTTCTCAGTGTATGTAAACTTATTTTGGTGCTGCCTTTTCTGTATTTTAATATAGGGAGAAGTAGAGAAAATCCCTAAAACCTTATTTTTGTCCATTACGTTGTTGCCTCCCTTGCTTGGTATGTTGTAGATTTTTTCCCATCATAACTAAAAAGAAATATTAATGAAAATACTTTATTTGCTTAATTCTTTGGATGAGTATGACATGTCTTTTACATCATATACATATGTTATTGACCAAGCCTGAAGTATGATGGAAGGATATGAAACACTTGTAGTAATAGTTGCAGGTTTTCTTGTAATAGTATGCTCTGTGCCGAAGCTGAGGTTCAAACAAGTGAATTAAAACATAACATACATGATCTTTATGTACATCAAGGGAAAGTTGGCAACAAAGATTAAAGCAGGCGAACAGTCATTCTAGGCATTCGTCTTCTTGTTTATTATTAATACACAGAAGACATTATTCTCAGGATATGAAAGCCCATTGATCGCCAATATCACAGTAAAAAGGCTAGGACAAGTCGTTGTAGATAACATGCTTACGAATTTTGAATAATATAACGTTAACCTGTTTGCTTGGTGCGTTGACTCTAGTGTTGCTTCTTAAATTCCAGTACAACATACACCCAACGTACTTCCATTGTTCACGTACTGCGACGGCTCACCTGGATACGACGTTGGGCAAAGATACTAATGATGAAGTTCAGTTCATTCAAAGCACTCCTTGTAATAATTGACCTGCATACTTTACTCTTACTGAATTGAGCATGCAGCTTAGAGTTTGGACGTTAATCTTCTGCAAAAATTCGACTTGGCAACCCGCTCCAATTTACCTGCGACCCGTGCCAATTTACCCGCGCCAGTTTAGCCGCGCCAGTTTAGCCGCGCCAGTTTAGCCGCGCCAGTTTAGCCGCGCCAGTTTAGCCGCGCCAGTTTAGCCGCGCCAGTTCACCCGCGCGATTTAGCCGTGACCCTCTCCATTTAGATCATCCCAATTTTAATAGTTTTGAGTGGAGCATGTTCATTTACTATATCATTGAATAAAATATTGAATACATTTAACTTATCATGAACATCGTCAAAAACATGTAAGACTGACCACGGTACTTGTGCTATATCCTAATGAAATTTATCGGGGGCATACCGTTTAAAACTTCTAGTTGTGATATAAACTGGCTTGGGATAGTTGTGATATAAAATGATTGATCTTAAATTCCTTACTTGCACTTTGATCCAGAGTTGATGAAATCCTGAATCACAGATGTAAGAAATATCTTTGAATAGCTCCATCTTATAGGTTTGTTGAGCATAGACACACACTCCACCACCTTTCTTGTTTTGTCTATCGAGGTAATAGATGCTGAAGCCTGGAATTTCGAGCTCTAAGTTGGGGATTGAATTATCAAGCCATGTTTCGGATACAGTAAATATATCAATCTTGTTTTCCAGTACAATTTGCTTGACTTCGATGAAGTGTTCCCTGCATTTGAGCGAGCAAATGTTAAGATGAGCTATCTTCACGTTATCAGGCTTCTTGTTACCCTGTGCTTTATCCGGACCTGGGTTAAGTTTGATATTGTGCATTAAGTGCATAATCGGGTAGAAGATTGACACAGAATTATTGTATAGGATAGACGGGGCTCGTGATCTTTTTATCTTCACTGTGGCACGCAGCTTGGCCCGCCATGTTGTCCATTGTAGTTCGTAGTGGTTATAAGCCAGGTTTTTTAAACTATTTTTTGGCTTCGTTTAGTGAAGTCTTCACAAATTAAAAACTGAAACATCATGCCCTCAAAAGCCAGCTTCACTTACCGCGCTGAGTTGTCAAACAAACTATGGCCAGACTCGAGTCGCATAGAACTAAAGATAAAAAATGTGAGCTGTATGAGCAGAAAGTGATTGAAAACAATCAAACGATTCAACAATCAGTACAGTCAAACAGATCGAAAACGGATACAGTTATGTTCGGATGAATTCAAAACAAGTAAACTGTCAAAATTAAATTGACACAACACCTTACATTTATGAATGCTTTATCGTATGAAAAAAAGCTCCAGATTCTTATCATCTAACATTTCCTAATCTTAAGAGCAAACGCATTCCCCTTAAGAACTCATACAGTTGGTAAGTGTATGATATAGTGTATGTAAAAGAGACTACTCGACACTTTGACCTAAAACCAGTCATTATGAAATGCTTTCGGCAGAAAGTCAGGATTTTTTAATTCAATATTGCTCATTATTTATTAATGAGGAAGAGATGTAAATGGTAAGGTTCATGCTGATACTTCCTTCAACCTTTCTTGGAAGTAATAAGGTTTAGCTTGTCAAACTAAGAAAAAGATTTAGCTTGGTTTGGAGTAGTCGCGTCTTTTACCATACATCGTGTAGCAAAGTTTTTACATACATACTAACATACAACATATTTTTTTTGTAATTTTGTAGAACATTGAATATGATTTTGTAACTGTATTTTTTTCCAGCTGAGGGGGCATCAGACGCATCCCAAACGGCTTTAGTGAAACATTTAATGAAGGATTACAACAAGGAAGTTCGACCGTCTGTAAATGACGAAGCTACGAGAGTTACTTTGGATATGGCACTTATTAAAATAATATTAGTGGTAGGTAAACTAAGAAAATTAACATTAAAATCAAGAAATAAGTAAGTAAATTAATAAGCAAAAATCAAACAAACAAATGAAGAAACAAATAGAATCACAAATAAAGATACAAGGAAACAAAGAAACATAAAGGCAAAGAAGGAAAGAAACAAGGAACAAAAAAAAAGAAACGAAGAAATCAGGGAACAAAGAAACAAAGCAGCAAAGTAATAAACTTACGAATGAATGAATTCTTGACGACAGGGTCTCAGGTTTCTCTTTCTTCTCTTATATTGTATGACCAATGATGTCTTCTTACTTCTTAGTTATAGAACATAACCAGCTGTCTTTTAATTACTTCACCAAGCAACACAGTTTAACGGTCATTATTTGACAACAGGGTGAAATAATTTGTAATTTGCAAATAGCAATTTCTGATGAGAATGAAAAAATATAAGCTCTCTGACCAAAATATATTTGATGGACAAGCTTTCGACTACCATTCTGTAGTCTTCAACGGGTTAAAGATAGGTGGAAAGAAGACCAATATATATAGCAATACAAAAAGAATTATATAATGGATATAAATATGATAAGTAACATGACTCGATCCGGTTGTCAACTTGTGCGGGTTAGTTGGCGTCCTTGTGTTTTCTTGGGAGAATAGCACATTGTCCGGGGAGTAGTTTTGAGTTATTGTCGGCTTCGTTTGTAATCGTGGCGATATCAAAACTCAAAATTTTGCCTTACTTTTCATATGAATACGAAATGTTATTATGGAGGAGGCCGAGGGGCCTATTACTCCCAAAAAGGAGTATGGGATTTTTTTTGGGTTGAAAGATGTCGATCAGTATTTTTCCCCCCGGATTTTCGGATTTCTTCCTCAAAATATTAGGTATTTTTCGGATTTCCTACAAGGAATTAAACAGTGTTGTGGTTGGAGGTAGGATGTCGTGGTTACTTGGTAGTATTAGTTGGAAAAATATCCGCTTGGCCTTATTTGTTTGTCCATAAGAAGGCTCTCATTGTATGGTCAAATTTGGTGGTTAACCTTCGTCAAATTCGTAGTCACTCATATGATTTTCATCTGTGACTACGTTTAATTTCCAACGATCGTTTAAACATTTCAAAATACGCTGTACTCCACGTTATCAACTGTTGCCAGCCGACCTCTTACGTGTCCAACTCTTGCTATGTTACCAGGGAGAAAAATTTGTTCTCTGACTGGCGACCACAGAAACTCGCTCACACAGTATGTCTTGAAACGGCAAGCGGTTCAGCAAATATCTAGCAAAAATATCTGCATGTTATCAAAATTTTGGTCAAGATTTTCTAATTTTCACAAACAGTTTTGGAAAATTAGGATTTCAGATTCGGACTGTTTTTATTTCTTATTGGATTTGAAGGATTTTCTTGGTTTCCCTAAATGCCGGATTTTCGGATTTTTTCCAAGAATTTTTTTTAATTTTTGGTGAAGTGTACGAGGACTTTTTAGTGACACATCCCTCGGAGCTGGAAAATGTGATCATTTATAATGTCGAGCTAACACAATAGAAATTTATTAATTACAAGTGAGTCTTCGAACAAACTTATTTTAATGTGGTGAATCTGATTTTTATCCTAGGAAGAGAAGCTGGAAGCTCTTACCACCAATATTTGGATAAGATTGGTAAATTTAACGTAATATATTTATTACTACAATTTATATTCTTATAAATGTCATTATAACATGGCATAATTGCTATTTGGAATAACAAGCGGCAAGACGATGGGTAAAGTTGAGGGGTGGAATACACCTCAAACACACTTGCAGGACCATTAATGATCTTTTAAGCCAATGCTAACCAATGTTTTAATGAAAATGAAATACAAATTTCGAAATAGAGAAAGTTTTAAATGTGCTTTAGAAAAAGATTTACAATAATTACAAAGTAACTAACAGTGTTTCGAGGAACATGGATTTTTCGAGTGGAAAACCAAGTTCCAAGCGTAGTGATCGGATGCCAAGAAAATTATTTGTAGACGCACAGACACTAGTAAGCAGGGGGTTTTTTATTCACTTTCTCTAGCTCAAAAATAACAATTGACTAACGATTGAGGTTGATTAAGCTTTGCTTGGAAAACTTGCATATTACTACAACGTCTTTGAAGCATTCCCGGAGCATTGCGAAAAGGCTACAGACCCCCACTAATAGTTAGATTCCCTCATACCATTCTTTTTTAATCCCACTGAATTTTGTTCGTTCAAAATATGGAAATTGAAGTGGAATAACTGGGCTTCAATGAAATTAAATTGAAAGAAGTTGAGGTTTCAAATGAACGAGGAGTCTGTTTATTCCATTCAATAAAATCGCCATCCTAAAGTTTAGTTCGCACTATTAGAAATTGAGCTCAATGGAGGACTTAGGGCTTAGTCTATGGTGCTTGGCAGCTAAAAGGGGTATGACACTTGTTCGTTAACCCGTATATCCATCAACAAAGCTGAAACAGGGAACGCTTTAAAGTGACGATATATAAGAAACAAGTCATATTATTCATTAAACAAAATAAAGCTTAATATATTGCAAGTGATTTTGACTACTTCGTTTCCAAATCAATATACTTTATTCTGTTTTTCATGACTAAACAAGACAGTTTTGATAACTTCAAGTGTTAGGAATGCGGCAGGTACATGATGTTCGTTGAAGCTCATTGTGGTGGAAAACAAAAACAATTCAAATAACCCAAGCAATCATGATGAATAGATTTTATTTTTTATTAGCAGAGGGCCAAAATGGCCTCTGAGAGACTTTCAAATTTAAAAAAATTACAAACATGCCACCTGATCTCCTTGAGAACCAATTCACTTTAGACATTAGACCCAGAAGTGCCATTTGTTGCTGAATGTTAGCTAAAGTTATCGCAGATGATAAGCAGACGTGTGCCAAACACGTGTACCCGGAAAAACATTTTCGGAGCATCGGACATGGATCGAATTCGATGACCGGTGAGGCAATCTAACCGTTTACCTACCGGGAGTCAATTTGAGAGCTAAGGTGTTTGTTTGATACTTATGTATTGTACGTATGGAATACTGGAAGCTGCAATGTGATACAAATGTTAACGACAGACATGAATTTTATGCCCTAATGTTGTTAATGCAGGAACCTAGTATTATTAAATGCGTTAAATGGACATTCGTCATACTTA